>RJWM01000583.1:51638-204471 GCA_004363535.1 Dasyprocta punctata
AAAAAAAAAAAAAAAAAAAAAAAAAAAAAAAAAAAAAAAAAAGTAGCCACAGATAACTTTGGACATAGTAAAAATCAAACAGAACAGAATAGAATAGAAACAATAAAACAAAACAATAAATGTGATAAAGGACTTCAAAACAAGCCAATAGTAAATCCAAAATGGCTACCATAATATATCTTGCTATCCTTGAAATAGCTTCTCCTGCCACGGGACTTAACATAATCAAACAAAACAAAAGAGAATAAAACCCAACCCGACAAAACAATGGAAATGGTATAGGATCTCAAAACAAACCATAAGGAATCAACAATGGCTGCAACTCTCAGAAGGAGATCTCCCCTAGATGACACACTGCTTAGCAACATCCTCTGAACCTATGATCAGACCACTGGCCCTAGATCTGCAATATTACTGAAACACCAAAGCACCACAGGCATCCAATTGCATTTACCTTGATGCTATCATCACAGCCTGTGTTTCTTGGGAAAAGCTGGTTGCTTACTGGGGCCTGGGGGTGACTGGTACTTCTTGTTTGCCAGCATGGCACTGGTTCTCAGACTGGGCTTGTTTGCTGCTGTAGCCATTGTTCTCTCTAACCCCAGTCCATGGATGGCACTGACTCACAGGGAGAGGCTTGAGTCTAGTTGTTCCTAGTCTGCCAGAGGCCTGCACATGGTGCTGGTTCCCAGACTGGGCTTGTTTGCTGCTGTGGCCATTGTTCTCTCTCTCAACTTTTTTTCTTTCTTCTTTTATTTCCTGTTTTTGTTCTCTGCTTATCTTTTCTTTTTTCTTCATTCTTTCCTGTAACTGTCCTCTATTAATCTCTTTTTTCTCCTCAATAGGACCCTCATCTCATTTTTCTCTTTTCCTTCTCATATCCTGTTGATTAATTTTTCAACTTCTCCTTTTTTTCTTTAACTTCACTTGTATAACTACTAAGCATTATGAATCTTTAGATAGCTATTATGCTTTTGCTATTGGTTTATGCTATTAGAGGTAAACTCGTAGAGGTAATGTTGTTCCATTTAGTAGATATTTACTGTAGGTCAATATTTGATTTGTCTTACTATTCATATTATAAACATAGATGGCTTCTCTATGGTTAAGCGTGGTGTATTATTAGGCCTTAGGGTTTGTCAATGCTTTGTTTATGTTTAATGTATCCATTGATGTTGATTTTATTACTATAGCCACGGTTATACATGTTAGCTATTAATTGGTTTTTTTGGAATGCCAATATCTGAATGTGGTTATTAATAATACTGTGGTCCATTCTTAGGCAACTGGGTGCTGGGCCAAATAAATATGCTGCAACTTCCTAGCCCAAGTAACCGGGGGTGACTGGATCCTGGAACAGAAACAAAGGCCATAGCCACACCCAGAAGATAGCACTGAAAAGCAGACATTAACTAAAGAGGTCTCCATATTAGAAACAAAGCTTTCCTCTATGATCAACCTGAAACCTCAAAAAACTGACTAAATGCAGAAGTATGAAAAGAAAAGCAAAAAAAAAAAAAAAAAAAAAAAAAAAAAAAAAAAAAAAAAAAAAAAAAAAAAAAAAAAAAAAAAAAAAAAAAAAAAAAAAAAAAAAAAAAAAAAAAAAAAAAAAAAAAAAAAAAAAAAAAAAATGAAACAAAACAAAACTAAACTAAACCTAAACTAAATAAACCTCTTCAAACTTCTACCTTCCCCAGCCATGCACCGGAAGTGTTTGAAATGGTAACTGTGGACATAACAAAACAGGTCTGTAAGGCATTTGGCAAGCTTATAGAAGATAAAAGTAAACAGATATTGGGCCATATAAACAAAATGATCAGCAAGTCTATAGAAGACACTCATAAAAAGTTAGTAGAGCTAAACAAAATGATCAAAACATAAATGAACAACATAGAAAATAATTAGAGGCCATAAAAAGGCTTGACATAGAAATTCAGGAGATTAAATATTCTGTTGAAAGTTAGGGGAGCAGAAGTAACCAATGTGAGGCCAGTACCTCAGAACTGGAAGACAGGGCTGTTGCTGGTGAGCAATTAATGAGAGATGTCTTAAAAACAAGAGAGCATGAAGAATGGATTCATTAGATCCTAGGTGATGCAAAGAAGGCTACTCTAAGATTAATTGGAATTAATGAAACATCATAAGACAGAACAAATGTCATAAAAAGTTTTACTGAAATAATAGAAAACTTTCCAAGTAAAATAATTTAACATATAGATAATTAAGGCATATAGAACCCCAAATAGCCATGACTAGGAAACAACCTCTCCATGACACATGTAGTTCAAGTCCCAGAAGTGCAACACAATAATAAAATGTTAAACACAGAGAAAAGCAACAAATCAATAGAACAAAAGCAACAAATCAACAAATCTAATCCCATTAGAATTACAGCAGACTTCTCAACACAAACCTTAAAGACCATGAAAGCTTGGTGTAAAGTGCTTTAAACTCTAAAAGAAAACAATTTCCCACTCAGACTGATATATTCTGCAAAATTATTTTTCAAAATTGATGGAAATATAAGATATTTTCATGATTAAGAACACCTAAAGAAATTCATGATCACTGTTACAGTTTATACATTGTGTCAACTTGAGAAGTCTAGTAGCTTAATTAAGTAACTCAGCAGCTCTACATCCTGGGGTGTAAAGCACAGTTACCTGGTCATTGTTACAATTTGAGTAGATCAGAAGTTTGACTGGGAGACTCAGGAGGGAGCCAGGGGTCTTACTTTGTAAACATCCTCGTCCTGTGCAAAGGAATGCAGGGATGTTTGTGAAGCTTCACCCACCCTGGAGGGGGGGTGTCCTGTGTACTATATAAAGGAGGAGCAGAGGCTTGCTCGGTTCCCCCTTCTACTCTGGATGCTTTTGCTAGAATGCTGCCTTGAAGTGTTGTTCCTGTGCCATGCCACCCTGCCTTGGAGCCAGCTGATTGTGGACTGAAACCTCCAAAACCTGTAAGCTAAATAAACCTTTCCTTCCCTAATTTTAGGTGTCAGGTGTTTTGTCTCAGCAACCAGTAAAAAGTAACCAAGACAATCACCAACCAGCACTCCAAAATATTCTCAAGGATATCCTAATACTAGAAATTTCATTTAACCCAGTTATTCCTCTCCTACATATTGTCCTGAAAGAGTTAGAAATCATAGTGACACACGCATACCATGTTTATGGCAGCACAATTCATAACAGTTAAATCTTAGAAGCAGCCTATGTGTCTATCACCAGATGAATGGATAAACATAACGTGGTATTTACATACAATGGAATACGTCTCTGCCCTAAAGAAAGATAAACTGAGTCATCTGTAGGAAACTGGATGTACCATGAGACTATAATATAAAGTGAAATAAATCAGACATATAAGCTTAAATATCACATGGTTTCTCTTATATGACAAACAGAATTATAAAAAAAGAGCAAAGTATAAAGTAGATAACAGGAAGTAGGGAGAAATCTTTCTCAAATGGGAAGGGTTTAAGAGGTGGAGGGAAAGAAAGGAGGTAAAGGAGGGCAAGGAGATGAAAAAAGAAATTATGATGTGCTATGTACATAGACCAACTCCACACCAGGAATGTAAACATTGTGTACTATAAACATGTACCATAAAAATAATTTTTTAAAATAAAATGAGGATAAGTCTAGGACTACCGCTCAGTGGTAGAATGCTTTCCTAGCATTGGAAAGTCCCTGAGTTCAATCTGCAGCATTACAAAAATAAAATGAAATGAGAAAACAATTTCTACAAGATGGGTACAGTGAAATAACCCCCTGTGATCCCAGCATTCAGGATTCTGAGGCAGAAGGATCACAAAGTTAGGTCAACCTAGGTTACATAGTGAGTTCAAAGGGCAGCCTGGATTCCATAAGGATGGCCAGTTTAAAAAAGATTCTTTTGCATCCTATCCTCAGGTACTGTGTGAGTTCCGCCTAATCTGCTTAAAAGAAATTGCATCCGTAAGCAAGGACCACAGTCATGGAGAATGTACACGTATTGCAGGCTTCAATCTTGGGTTTAGTGCTGTTTGCTGTGTTTCAGGTGCTCTTCAAGGATGAGTGTTCTGCATGTGTCATCCCAAAATATAATGGAGGTTGAGCTTCAGCAGTTTAGTAGTTCTAAACTCTTCTGAACACACTCAAAAAGCCAAAAGCCAGCCTGTAAGATGTCCTCACACATCTAGTTATTCCTGGCATAACACTGTCCCTGAGGGCAAAAGGGTTGGTGCATTTTGTTTTGTTTTGTGAATTCTTCAAGCACAGTCAGGCAGCAGCTTTCTGAGGGCTGTGCTTTGGGAAGACCATGAGCCTTTGGTTTAGTGGGCCAGGTAGCAGAGAGGGGGATGATTGAGAGGGAGTGCAAGGCTTGCTTCCTGCTACTCTCCCTGGGAGGTAAACCATGTTGTACTGCATGCTCCCAAAGCCACCAAGCTTCAGAATGTAGACTGAGTCACCTAGGGTGGACCCTGGAATGAGAATGGCAAACTGCATCCCAACTGCAGGACAGTCCAAGAGACAGCCCTGCCCATTTTGGGCAGCACCAGCCTCCCTCCTCAGGGGTCTTTGGGAGGGTGGCTCAGCTGGGCCATCTGGAAATGTTTGCGTGGATTCTCACAGTGGCTGTGCTAATAGATTGCTATGTGTGCCAGATGATGCCTCTAGGCTTTTCTAAGGGAGGGAAGAGGCTCAGCCCTAACACTGCCTCTACATGCCTGTTGGTGCTCACTGCTGTGGCCCCATAACTGGGTCAGAGTATCATCCAGGGAGGGCCTCTGGCTGCCATTGGGTGGAACCAGCTGCCCTGGCTGGATATGCAGCTGTTGCTGCAGATGCCTCCAGGTGCTCAGAACTGGGTGCCACTCCTCCCCTGAGCACCCTTGGGAGCTCCTGGTGCCAGAGCCATGCCTGGCCCCAGTGCCAGGGAGAATGGTGCCCCTCGAGGGCATTCTGGGCTCGAGGCGTCCCCAGCTCTCAGTGAGCAGGGACACTGTGTTCACACCTGCTGTGTCTGAGCATGGTGAGTGGTGATCCTTGTGGGCAGCTGCTTAGTGGCATCTCTGCAAGGCTTTTGACGAGCTCAGCTTCAGAGTCAGAGATGGGGTGGACTGGGCCGGAAGCAGGCATCCAGCCATCCCAGGAGTGACTGATGGATTTCTTTTTGCTTTTGAGACAAGGGCTTGCTATGTAGTTGAGGCTGGTCTTGAATTCACAGGGATCCTCCTGCCTCCAGGATTATGGATTTCTGACAGCGCCAGTTAGCACTGCTGGCCTGGTGCCCCTGAAGACAGGCGCTGGCCACCTTTCACGAGCATGCATGCTGGCCTCTATTACCACGAGCAAGCTCCTCCCCAGAGTGCCAGCTCCTCCCCAGACCCTGGATCCCCTTTTCAGAGCCTCCTCGTCCTACACAGAACGGATCCCCGCCTTTCATGGTGGTGACGATGCTAGGTGGGAGAGGAAGAAATGCACGCTTTGCCCTCCAGTACAGGGACTTCAAGGCTACGGTCTTTAGTTTTGTTTTAAATTCCACTGGCATCTTGGTAGAGGTGGGTTTTAACTTTCTATTCAGATTGTATATTTGTTTCCACAAAGGACCCTGACATCGCACAAGCTGCAGGATCTGCCTCTCTCCAGTGGTTCTCATGACAAGGAGCTGAAGTCCTTTACTCGCAGCTATTGGTGACTCTGAATGAATGGCCCACTGCCACTCGCCAAAGCTACTTGGGTGCCCAGTTGAGCCCCTCCTGCCCATGTACTGTAGTGCGTCCCTCTGTCACACCTAGGTTTCCCTTCTTTAGATTCCACACTGTGGCCGATCACATAGCCTGGCAGAGTCCAGGGCTGCTCTCTTCTCTTACCGCCACGAGCTTCCTGCAGAGAGGTGACCAGTAACACCTGGCTTCTTCACCGCCTCCTACTTCCTCCTCTCCATCCCTACTGCTGAGCGCCGACCCTCAGCCTCCTGTGGTCCTGGCCTGGTTTCCGAGTCCTGACCTGCATTCCCCATCCACCTCTACGTGGCTGCCAGAAGGACGTTTCTCTGTATCAATGCAAGTCTGGTGTGATGCGTCTCTGCTTCAAATACTGTATCCTATGGCTCCACTGCCTGCAGAGGATGGGTTATCTTAGCAGAACCCTCGAACAAACAATGACTGATAGCTCAGTCACCCCTCAATTTCAATTTCTTCCTCAAAGGCCACAGAAACTTAAGTTATTTTAAATAACAACTCAGTTTCAGTGAGAGACAATGACCTAGAAAAATATATTGATCTTTTACCATTTTTAATTCACTGACCCAGAAAAGTTCCACAAGTTGTTAATTCTACTATTCGACAGCTGATTATCCACACCCTTGGCTTTGTCCTTTTTCTTACGGTGAAACCTGTTGCAATCTCACACTCACAGTCATAATTCATGGAGCCCTTTCCCGTGTCCCACCTCGGGCTTGACATGTGTCAAGTGCTACCTCATTACCCATTCAATTCTCATTATTACTGCACTAGACAAATAAAGAATGCTTAAACATACTAATGCACTGGACAGAACAAGTCTAAATACTTGCTAGTGTGTCTTTCAGAAAGCTTAGAGGGAGAGAAGATTTCAACTGCTGGATTTTAATGAACTCTGTTGTGGATCTCAATTATCCACTTTGGTCTTGGTCTTCCACCAACCTGGGCAAGAGTTGGCTGAATATATTGTAGCCAGGACTTTGTTAAAAGCTCTGAGAGTGTTCCTTAATTTTGCAAGCAGAAAAATCAGTCAGGCCAGTTGGAAAAAGAGGAGTTGATATAAAAAGAAAGATGAAGTGCACAGAAAATGTGAGAAGAAAAAGCACAGAAAACTAGAAAGGCCATGTGCAAAAAAAGCACAGGGGAAAAAGGAAGAAAGACATAGTAAGGAAAAGAGAGAAAAGTGAGGAGGATAAAATAGGAACTTATGATGAAGAAAAATGAAAGAGAAAATATAGGAACTTAAGGCTCACTTCATTTCTTACACATAGAAGTGGAAATACGGATATTCTGCAGATAGCCACAGACCGACGTAATACTCTTCTACCCCAAGTCAGGTTCCTGCTGAATGGTTTCTGGGAATAATTCTTCATCATCTGCTCAGGATCCTAGTTAGAATTTAAGAGACTTTCCGATCAATTGACTGAAAATCCTCCCCACCACAGGGCCATTTTTCCCCACCAATTCAGTGAAGAAATTGGCAAAAGCCAGATGCTAACTGGGAAGAGTGCGATGGGCGCAGACACACAGAGTGGGTTTCAATCCAATTTGTGGATGAGGAGGCTTGGAAAGCAAGCTGGGGTGGCATAGTGATCCACACTGCTCTCCCGCTGCTACAGCAAGTGTGGTTTTGATAGATTTCTAACATGTGCTTCAGGTTTGAACTGCAGCTGTCGCTCTGCCATTCTCTGCCACAGATTTGGAATGACAGCACTTGCCTCAAAGATATTTTTCCATCATAATTTTTCAATTTATTCTGTTTTAAAAAATGTATATAAGTGAAAACAGAAAATTCAAACATACAGCCCCTTCCAACATCCTGTTTGCGTCTCTGATGCCTCTGTGGCCCCCGCTTTGTCTCCCCTTCCCTTTCTACCAAACCAGGAGACAGCAGCCAGATTTTCAGGCCCTCTTCTCACCTATCTTTATTTTTCACCTCTTTTTGATCTAAAACCCAAAAACCTTTGGGAGAATTCAGATGGGCCTCAGGATTCAGGAAAATTCTTCCCTCCTTTCCCCCTATATAAAGTCTCCCAGAATGGTAGGGAACACAGCAGTCCTCAAAACCCCTTTGTCCATCTGTTCTGGGGAGAGCTGAACCAGGCATCTTACCTTAAATCATTACAACAACTTAGGTTTCCTTAGAGACAGGGAGAAAAAAATGTTTACCCAGGGAAGTCAGACAGGAGTACTGTGGAGTAATCTGTACAAACTTAAATTAGCAGGGGAGTAGTGAGCCCTAGGACTAGCCAGGATTAGCATCTTAACTCGCTCTGGTTTTGTTCCTTTCTCAAAGTGAGAGCCCTTAAGCCCATAGAGGAGGGCACCCTTACCTTTCGGGGCTTCACTTTATCGTGGTAGTCGTACTGGAAGATTCCTTTGTAGCTCAGTCCCAGCCACCATGGGATTCCCTGCTTGTCCTAGGACAGTGAAAGGAGTACAGGTAAATAAGGGGTCGGAGAAGATAAACATAGGCTGAGAGAGAGCTTCCTGGCTCAGCTGAAAATGAGGAAAAACGCCACTTTCTTGGAATGGATAGAGCCCACCTGGTTACTTGTACCTTACAGATGTGCCCATCCTGGAAGGATGCTCAGTCATAAGACCAGCGTGGCATGGACAGAGCCCCAGACTGGGGACAGGTTTTCCTAACCAGCACCACAGCCATGGCATCCTCCCCCTTTACAAATAAGGAGCAAATGTGCTGTTATTCCCCCTTCTGATGACTTTTTGCCTGATCCCTCACTCACCACACAGAAAAACTCAATAGTTATTGAGCCTTCTGATAAAATGAACAATGTTTTGAGTGGAGAAACTCCCACTGGGATTGCCAGAGCTAGACAGAACTCCGGAGACTATGAAACAGGGCTCTTCTCTTTTTAAGGACAAAGAAACCAAAGCAGAGAGTTGAGAGAGCTTTACTCAGGACTCTGTCCAGACACAGCAAGGCAACACATTGCAGGCTTGAACACGTCACCCCGGATGTCCCAAGGACAGCTGGGTGCCAGGCAGGATTTTAGGACTCATGCTGTCGAACACAGAACATTTAAAGGACTGAAATATCCAAAGGACTGAAACACCAAGTCCTTCTGATTATTCATTAATAATGTTACTTGAGTGGACACTGCAACTCCCTATTTAGAAAGGATAACTTTGAGTTGCTTATTAAAGCTCCCAAATGCTAGGATTTTATGATAGGAATATTAAATAGTCTTTTCCAAGACTTGTGCTAATGGTTACAACTTTGAATAACCTAATACCTCTACTGTGAGTGTCTCAAAAACTCAAAATTAGCGCAATGGTCTCCAATTACCTGGGGTCTGAATTATTTCAGGTTAAGTACAAAGATGAGAGGCAAAAGAAATAAATTTTGGAAGTGTATTAAAAACTTCAAGGATATCTGGTTTCTTTCTTTTCTGAAGATTTCACCTACAGCCTTATGTAGGCTAAGTTCACGCTGTACCACTGAGCCACCCACAGCCCCCAGGATGTAAAAGTTGTAGAAGATCCTCATCCTGAATCCCTTTCTTTGGGAAATACCTGTGCCTTGCAATGGTTTCAGAGAGCAGAACAAGAGAAAAGCCAACATCACAGTGACATCTGGCCGACCAGGTAAGCGAAGGTGGTACAGTGCAATCGGGCATGAGGTTGCAACACCACCAAAGCAGTGAGTGTGACACACGCAGGCTGTGCGGGTTTGAACCCAGGGGCTCGTTTACCAGTGTTAGCAGAGTAATAACTGCTGATGCTTTGAGACTTCAGGAGTCGAACAGACATACTCATTGGAGACACTGACAACCACAAACGTTTTTCCTGGTTGCCAACAAACTGAGGAGAGGAGAGAGCACTTTGGAAAGGTCACATTGGAAGAAAGAAAGCATAACATTAAGGAGGCAACCTTAATGTTAAAATTCTGGGGCTTTCAACAGATCGGACCACAGGTTAAATCTAGTTTAAAGATTGGATGAAGCTTCCCATATCTCAACAGTCTTCCGACACTCAGAAGGTTTTATGAGAGTAGTTGGGGAGGCAAATATCTTAATCTTTTGTAACGATGAGAGACAGAATTGAACTCAAATTCAGAACAAAGATTAAGCTAGTGAATGTCACCCCGCTCCTGACTCTGACTCGGGCTTGAGCAGAGCACGGCTGGTCATGGTGGCCATATGAGTTCTATCATGATGGTGAAGAAGAATTAAGAGCTCCTGCTGGTGGGAAGAACGTTGGTAAGACATCAGGACAATGTCTGAAAGATCCTGAGCTAAACTGTTGGATGGGCCTGGAGTCCCCACAAGTGCCTCATAGCGCTGGGCTTCACAACTGTGATTTCAACCCTTGTTCTTCATTATGGAAGTGCATACCTCCAACCACTCAACTTGATTCTCAGTACACAATGTGCTCAGTGCATGACTACTGAGCAAGGCTGTGCCACGTGCCATGCCTTGTTCTCAGAATGTACCACAGAATGTAGCATTAGTCTCTGCCACCTAGAGTCTGCAGTTCAATGCATATCAATGGCATAAAAGTGTTATGCAGATTTCCAAGGGTAACACAGAGCGAAAGAAAGATGCTTAAGCCTAAAGAAATTTTAAAAATATAGTGGGGAGGAAAAGTAGAGAAAGACACTATAAAAGAGCAAGAGAAGCTCATGTTGGCTGGTGGAACTGTCTTGAGTTAAAAGTATTTTCTATTCTTTTAGGTTGGACTTCAGGTACTCACTTAGGGGTTAAGGAAGAAACAGAATTTTTCCTCTTTGTGGGGAACATCTTTATGTACTACTCTATAGAAGAGATTCCGGTCTGGTATACTACGGATAAAATTAAAGAGGTCTTAGAATGGAGTCTACATCTCATTGGACTGGCCACTGTAATTTTCATGAAGATAGACCCTACCTTTTACATGGTCATGTACTCAGTTTGTCAGCCCGTAATCCCAGCCCAGTACTGAGGAGTTGACTACATGGCATCTGACAATCAAGAAAAACACTCGATTGTGCTCCAAGTTTTTGTTTGCTACACTGCCATGTATTTGACAGTCTTCCCACTGTGAAGCCATCTAAAGCCTGCAGTTTAGCAAGTCAATGCATATCAAAGGCATAAAAGTGTCTTGATCTCCCCCAGATACCTCTAAGACCAAAACAAAGGGGTGCTATTTCACAAAAAGGAAAATGAGTTTTGGAAAATGATTATATCAACTTTTGATGGCACAGGAGTGAAATGCAGTTGCTCAGTCTCCCCAGGCATGCAATCTCCTTGACCAATTCATTCCCTGCCAACTCCTATTCCCCTGAAAATCTTTAGGAAGATTTAAAAATCAGTAGCTTTTGTTCATTTGCTTGTTTTTTAAGGGCAAGGTGGGCAACCTCCACCAAATGAGTTCACTTACCTTCACTGCGTAATAGTGAACCCCGTAGGTCGGTAGAGACTCCACAATGCTCATGTAACTGCAAAGACAATGGACGCACACACACACAAACAATGCAAATGAGGGTGGTTATTTGGCAGAACTGGTACAATACACAGGTTCACTTGTGTGTGTGTGTGTGTGTTTCTGTGTGTGATAAAGTTCTGGGAGTCATTATTTACTCAAAAATTCAACTAAAACATTGCCCCCCAGAGACACATATTTCGCAGCAGAACTGGACACCCTCGACATATAATGCATTAACACACATAAACACAATCTTCATGAGTGTTGGGAAGAGGCACTTACTTCACGATTGCTTGACCTCTCGTCTGGCCATTCAGCTTCTTATAGTGCTCAATTACTCTGTCTTCACTAGAATGAGAAGGAAAGAAATCTGCGATGAGAGGCCAAGATACTGCTGCAAGAGACACTTCTGAGCTCGATCAACCTCCTGAGAAGCTCCAAGGAGCCATCAACTCCAGGAAAATGCTTTGCCCTGAAGTGACATTTCTAAATTCAACCTGAGGGAAATCCTTGGGCTATATCAAGTCACTTAAAAAATGCCTGTCTGCCCTCAGAGGACCTGCGTGGTCTTTCTGTGAGACTCTAATCAGTGAAACAAGATTAGCCCTAAGCTTGGAAGTCTAGCTTCTTGCAGGAGATGATAACCCCAGAGAATAGGAAAGAACCGGCAGAAGTGGTCACAAGCAGACACATGAATAAACACTCAGATTCCTCTTCTCACTTTCATCTAGTGAGTCCCATCCTCACGGGCCTCACCGGGCACGGCGGGTGTCGACCCCACTGAGTACTCATGTTCACCTCTTCTGAATGTGTACTCATGGAGTCAGTGCTCCCAAAGGCCATGGAAAGCTCTAGAACTTGGGTTTGATTAATTATAAATCAGGAGGCCACAAAAGATCCAGAGGGACACTGGAGAAGCAACACTAGCTGCCAGAACGAGATGACTACTCCTTTACCTTTGGAAATGTTTATTCTAAAAAACAAGAGATGCCCTGGCTCCCTAGGGCCAGCAGCTGGCCACACGTTTCTCTGAGAGAGAAGAAGCTGGCTGAGTGGGGGCAGCACAGCCTCCTGTGAGAGGCAACTCTGGTGTACTACCACTGCCTTAACTACAGAGCCAACAAGGGGAACTGAGGCAGAGGGACTGTGGGCAGAGGCCTACAGTCCCGTCTGCTGAGGGTCGCCTCTATCACCTGCCTACATGGCCTTGACCTTGATTCTTCACTGCCTACCTCACCTCTGCCCAGCTCCAGGCACAGGGACCCTTTCCTGTCTCTGATGGGGGGTGGGGATGATCTGAGAGGTGTGCCCTCAGATCCCATCAGCTGAGTTTTACCGTCTGGTATTAATTTACTATCCATAATTTATCTGAAGCCTTCTTTCCCCACTTTTCTCATTTTCTGTTTTTAACTAGGTCATCTCTGGGGGTAACTCACTCTATGTTCAAGACTTAATCCTCGGGGGGAATTTACTTACTTTTCAATTACCATCATAATCTTTAATTACTATCATTTAATTTTAGTATCTGAAATGTGGCGTGGGTGAGGAGGGGAAGTATCCTTTCAGGTGCCTGGACTGACAGGGACTGGCCAACTGGAGAGTGGTTTCCAGGGGGCAGGGTGCCCGCTGCCCATGATGGAGCAGACTTGGTCATGCTTTTCCTTGGCTGCCGCACTCTGACGTCAGGAGTGGCTGAGTCTGACCAGCCTCACAGCTCTCGAGGGGCATCCTCTATAGGGACAGCCCCCGCTGCCTGCCACCTTCAGAGCTATGCCAGCAGGCTCTTGGGATCATTTCTCTGCCTTCCTCTCCACTCACCCAGCTGTGCTGTCCCACTTCCTGCCTCATGCTTGGGATTCAGTGAGGTTGACTCCTGGATCAGGGTCAAGCAGCTCAATGCAAGTATGAGTCTAACGAGTTTGTTTCTTTGGCAGTTCTGGGGGAGAAAATCCCTGGGGAGAGGAGGGACCATAAAAGTCAGTATGGGGTGTGGTCCTGAACAAAAGGCAGGCTCAGGGAAACATCAGAGAAGTGGAGTCTAAAACACCTCTTACACTGTTTCCCAAGGAAATGGCTCAACCACGGGTATCACAGTGCCCAAGACCTGACCCCTGGAGGAATTGCTGCTATCTCACACTGTGTGTCCCATCTCCTCTTGCCTGAGGCCCTCAGGGAAGCCACTGCAGCTTTCACCTGCCTCAGCCTTCCCACTCTTCTCTCACCATTAGAGGCCTCAGGCCGGTCATGTGATAATACTCAGAGCTGAGCAGTAGCTGCAAGATTATTCAACATTATTATGCACCCTGCACTGCTTTCCAGATGCATTCTGTGACAGCTTCCTTCCTCTCTTCCTTATCGTCTGAAGTAGGTTGGTGAGCAACCCTACTTTTCAGGTGGAGAAATTGCTGCAGCAGACTGCAAGACAGGAATCTGGAAGCAGATGCCTGCTTTGGGCGTAGATGATAAGGCTGCTATTGTTCTGCCTCTGCGTGCCCCAAGGCAGAGCAACACCAGGGATGAAGTCAGGACACTGAAGGGAGCAGCTCTGAGTCAGCCCTCCCGTGACAGTGACCACCCAGAGAGACTCCATCTAGAAGCCGGACTTTAATCCCACCAGGACACTCTGCACTGGGATGTGGCCTGTCCTAAAGGGAGGAATTACTCAGAGACACCTGAGTGGTCAATGGGCTACTGCCTCGGGGGGTCCAGATGAGACCCAATGCTAGGGATCCGAGCCATTCAGAAAGCACCCACAGAAGTGCGCAGCAGGCCATGGGGAGCTGCCTGGGACCAACTTGCCCCGCAAGTTGCATCCTGCTTCGTTTCATGCTCTAAGCAGTTACTCTGGTTTTGTTAAGCGGTCAGAAGGGACATCAGGCAAACAGGGCTCTCCCCATCACAGGCCTGCAGTCTGGGCTCACGCAGCCAGCAGGATTCCAGCACACAGCCCAGCAGTGCACACAGCGCTCAGCTGGGGCCCAAGCCACAGTCCAGAGTCGTCAGACTTAGTACTCTTGGCCCAGCAGATGCACTGAGGCATGGTGCTTCAGGGCAGCTAAATCAAGAGACAGGAAACACTGAAGGGGAAGAAAAGATGCAGTCTCCCTCTCCAGCAAAGAAAACCCAGTCTGTCTCCAGCGCCGCCTCTGGACCCTCACATATCCACGTATCCCGTCTCCCGACCGTGGAGTTCCTGTGTGGAGCCCTGCCACACACGAAAGGCTCTTGAGGCAGGTGAAGTTTCAAAATGAAATTTTAGAAGGAATTTTTTCTTTAAAATAAAAAAAAGAAAGCCAAAGAAAAGGGGAAGCCTAATGCACAACACATCACTTAAACAAATGGTTTCTGAAGACACAGGTTACTGACCCCCGAAGAGAGGGCACTCAAACCAGGTGGTCTTGAGGGAGCAGGGGGTCTTACCAGTAGGCCAGGGAGGGGTGCTCCTTCAGGGCTTGGGTGGGGAGGGCTGGCAGCTTCTTCAGGTCACTCCTCACCACCTCATTGCTGAAAGGAAGAAGGCCAGAAACGCGCTCACTGGGGGAGAACCAGCAGGCTTTCTGAGGAGAGGTGACCCAAGGGTGGGCAGGTGGAGAGCCCACATCTGTTCCTGGTTACTGCAGAGTGGGGAGCAAGGGGCGCTCTCTATTTATTTAATTCATGTAGACAGTGAAGAGCTGAGGACCTCCTCCTCCAGCATGGACCCAGGCGGGTGCTCAGAGGGCCTGAGCTCGCCCACACTGGGCACAGACTGAGACCCCAGGACCCCAGGTCCTCACGGAGGAGGTGACAGGAGAAGCTCCCTGGGGTCCGAAGCTGGTTTCACAGGACTCCACGAATGGGCAGTGTTTGCCTTGCCAATACACAGTAGTAGTTTTCCTGGCTTAGACTGACCACATACTGAAAAGTGCTGAGATATGGTAAACAACCTTTGCTTTTGACAAGGCCTGGAGACTACTAGGAAAGCATGGGGTCCAGCAACCTCTTGTATACAGTCCTGGACCCAGAGTACCCTCCCCCCAGGTTTGCTTGTGCTAGGATTTGGAAGACACACGGGACTCCTAGTCTAACCAACCTTCTCCAGATGCTGAACTCCTGTGCCGACATGCAAGGGACTGGCATGCCCTCTGCACGGGCTGTCCTCAGTTTGCATTCACTTGCTTTCTGAAGTGGCACCCATAAGGGGATGCTTCTGGTAATGAAAGGGTGTCCCCCTAAGCTGGCCCACCAGGGAGCCTCAGATGCCTCAGTCTGGGGCACCCTGGTTCATTCTATAGAACCCTGCATTTGACCTGAGGCTCTAGCCCGGGCTGTTAGCCGTATTCGCGTTACTCACATGAAGCAAGGCAAATACTGGCTACCAGGACACGGGGGAGTGCCATGCAGAAAAGCAGTAAGATAGGAGATCAACAAATAAACGTAAAGGGAGAAATATCCCAAATACAGACAGGAGTTCCCTGGGCATTTTGGACAGCAAATTCCTCAAGGCCACACCGCTATTCGAACAGCAACATTTCTTGGGTCCTCAGTGGAGATCACTGCAGGCAGCAACGGAGCCAGCAGCTGCACCTCTAGGTGTCACGTGTCCCTGGGAAGCACCACGCCAGCATTTGGAGCTCGCTGAGATGGTGATGTGGAAGCACGTGGGTACTTCATCACATTATAGCTGGCATTTTTCAAATGCACTAAGAACAAGGAGTGTGATGTTTTGTGAATCCTAGCTTTCAACAACCAACCAGAGAAACAAGCTCCACTTGGGATTGTTTGACACTGTATGCAATTACAAGGTTAAAATCTGAGTGGCTGGACAATGATGTGGCACCTAGTAATCATAAGGTATTCACGAAGCTCACATGGCTGTCCGGAAAGCACTGGGGAGGGTACAAAAAGTGACGAGGGTTGGGGGCAGTGGCACATGCCTGTAACCCCAGCTACTCAGGAGGCTAAGGCAGAACACAAGTTCAAGGCTGGTCTGAGCAACTTAGTAAAATGCTATATCAAAGTAAATTTAAAAAAAAAAGTGCTGGGCGTGGAACTCAGTGGTAGAGCACTTGCCTAGCATATGCAAGGCTCTGAATTCAATCCCCAATACTACTACTAATAAAAAAAAAGTGATGCTACATAGCTCTTATCCAAAAGGTACTCACGAGTTAGCCGGGTAGGCCGTGATAGGTGCACAGTGAAAGGTAACTAGCTGCATAGTCTTTGATCATGTCAATCCAAACAACAAATTTGAAAAGTTAGAGGAAATAAAGGGCCTTTGAGGCTCCGGAGTAACAGCAGGCTTGGGGGCAGACGCTGCATGAAGAAAAGGACAGGCATATCATGCTTCTCCTCAGTGGGACACAGGACAAGTCCCAGAGGTGCTAGGACTAGAACTGACAAAACAATAGGAATGGGGGCATGTGAGCTACAGTACAGCACCAAAGGCAGGTGAGGTGCAGAACTTTGAAGCTCTTTGGTATCAGGCTAAGAGGCTTCAGGTTGCTCTAGTAGGCAATGGAACCATCATTGGGAGTTTTCAAACAGTGACTTCCTAATGCTTAAGAGAATTCAATTCTCAAGTGTGATTTGGAGCTTTTACTCGTATACTAGTAAGGAAGAGTTGAGGCAAGTACTCAGTTTGTCAAACACTCATGAGCCCACAGCGACGGGTTTTTAGACCTCTCTCCACTGAACTCTAAGTTCCCTGAGCACGAGTATTCGATTCACAGCTCATCACTGTCTAAGAAGAATTCCCAAATGTTGAAAGACACTTATACCGGAGACACTTTCAGGGGAAGAAACCGAGAAGAGCAATTAGGAGCTCTTTCATGAAGCTGAAAGTTCAGCTTAAGTCACCCCCACCATCACACCTAAAGTGCATTTAGGGAAGGAAGGAACTGAAGGAGGAAGAGATTGTTTTACCCACCAAAGCGCATTTGTTGGCAAACAAGTTCCCTGATGACAGCCACATGTTCCACTTCCTTGCTGAAGCTCACAATTATCCTGGAGCACCCCACCAGGGCGAGGTTACACATAAACACAGAGAAATCACCGGCTATGCAGCCCATTCAACTCCATTACACCCTGGAAGGGATCTGTGGCTCCTGCCCTTTCCCAAAACAAGTGTGTAGTAGCTTTCTCTCAGTCCTCCTGCTGTTTGTGAACAACTGCAAGGACTTGAAGGCGTCCATTCCTGTGAATCCAGCCAAACGCCGAGGCTGGGAACCAGAAAGCTGCCTGGTGGAGAGGCCAACACTCCACCTTCAGGGACGTGTGAGACTGTAGCCTGATGGAGACACTAGCAGCTCCCGGCCTCCTCCCTCTGTGACTGCTGCTCTAATGGTTTCCCAGAGTCCAGGGCCAATTTTTAACACACCTGAACATGGTACATCATGGTCATATCCTATTTTTAGAAACAGAGCAGAAACGTCTTGCTTTCTGAGAACCACTTGCTAAACCAAGAATCAAAGTCCAAGTTTCTCATTTTTTTTATGTTGACCAGATTTTATTCAAAATATTTAGGTATAAGCCAGGCTTGGTGATACACACCTGTAATTTCAGATACTCAGAGGGTGACGTACAGAATCTTGAGTTTGAGGCCAGCCTGGATAACTTGGTGAGACCCTATCTTAAAATAAAACATTTTTTAAAGGGCTGGGAGTATAACTCAGTGCTAGGGTGCTTGCCTAGCATGTGCAAGGCCCTAGGTTCAATCCCCAGGACCACAAACGATATATATATATTTGAGACAGGATCTTGCTGGGCAGTTCAGGCTTGAGCTCACTATGTAGCCCAGGCTGGCCTCAAACTTGTGGTGATCCTCCTGTCTCAGCCTCCAGAGTGTGAGTGTTGGGATTACAGGTGTGCACTACTGTACCCGGCAGTCATTCTTCTAGATAACCGTTAATGTTTCCTGTGTCGATAAGGTGTGTCAATGCTCTGTTAGTTTTTCATGAAGCTGGGGGCTGAAATGATATGCCTGCCTTCCACTCCCTACAACCTGAGATGTCAGAACAGTCTACAGAGGAAAACAAAGATTTCTAGCAATACGTCAAATGGCCAATTTGCCACACTGAACAAAAGACAAATTTAACCAAGCCACATAACTGAAGAAGGCCAGAATTAAACTTGAGAAAACGATTAGTGAAGGCCACAATGTGCTGGCCTTTCAAGTATTAGGAAGTGACCTTTTTCAGGAACTTCCCTTCCAGTCAAAGAAGATGTCTGGACTTTATAGGAGAAATTGGGGGCTGAGGGAATATGCTTAGTGTTGAAAAATTCTTCCTGAAGCCAACTATTTTGATTGACATGGCACAAAAACAACTGAGGACTAAATCCAAAAAGTCATACGAATATAACGTAAAGGAATATGATGAAACTCAGAGACGCTGATATACTACTCCAGACTAACTCCTCTGTATTTCATAAATGTGTTCTGAAGGTAAATTTCTCCAGGGAAAAGCAGGTCCTAAGTAAAATGAGAGTAGTACAGGTCCTCAATCCCTTACTCACAACTCCGAAATCCAGGAAGCCCTAGGAAGCAAACTTTTCTTAACCTCCATCGGTGGGAAACCTAAGCTTTCTATCCGAGGCAATGCGTGGACTTATATCTCTCCTGCTTGCTGTAGTGTCCAGAGAAAAGGCGAAGACTGGCTTGCTCCCTCCCGGCCACATGCTTCTCCCAGGTGCAGGGCAAGGCTCGGGAAGCCGATGACTCAGGAGACGGCGAGCCTTCCACCCCTGGGACTGTACAGTGTGCATCCGTGGGACTTCTGCCATTGCATTTAACACCTGCAAACAAACGGAAGCACCTGGGGGTGCTCTGAGGTTTCTGTTTTTTGTTTTCCAGCATGGGAGTCTGGATTCTTGGCTTGTGTCAAGGATAAGCAGTCACACTAATTCACCAACTCTACAGAGGCGCAAAGTGACAAACCCATGGATGGGTTTTAAGTATTTCTGGTGCTAATTGTTCAATGATATACATAAAGATTTCTTTCTTGAGTAGTGAGCCTGGTTTTCCTAGGGTGAAAGGAAGTTCTGTAAATTTCTAATTTAGCAGGAAATGTGCAAAATTCAAAACAAGTTTTAAGAATTGTTTCTTAAGTCCATGATTTGGGGAAAATAATTTTTATTCAAATAGCCTGAGAAAAAACAATTGGTTAATTTTCTACCATGTCACCCTTTAGCTTGGGACTCACAACTCTGAAAAATGGACATAGCCATGAATGAATCTTTCTGCTATTCACAGAATTCCCACAAATATGATTTTGAGATTAAATAAATGCTTAACAAAAGAGTTAAGCTATCATAATACAAAATTTCCTCTATATTTTTACAGTTCTCATAGAATTTGAAGAATAGCACACTGCAAAGGAAACCCTATCTGAATACTTTTTAATGCTTCAAAAATGTGAATTATGCACTGGAAAGCTCAGTCAAATGGACTTTTGTCCACCAAACAAAGTTTTCTTACGACTTATAACTTTTCCACTTGAGTACTGTGCTTCAAGCATCCACAGATTTCATTGTTTTTAAAAGCTGTTGTTGGCATGAAAGATTCCAGCTGCTTCAGAATCACTCATGGCCCTCAAGGTCATTTCTAAATCACGGGAAAACTCCACACACCCTCTTTTTACTTCTCTTTTAAAAAATAAATTAATACATGAAAATTATATTAATTTCATTTCTTCCCGCCAAAAAAAAAAAAGTCTTCTTTGGGCTGATAGGTGTGTTTCATATTTAATGCATGACATTTTTCCTAGGAAGTTTTCAGTGGGGAGACCTGCAAGTGTAGGTGTGACACTGTCACACTATGTGAGTTCTAATCCAAATGCTAACTACTCCCAACAGAACTATTTTTCCACTAATTTTCTAAAAGTCTCAGCAAATGTACTTCTCTCACCATGTGACCAGTGACAGCTGTACTCTCTCCAGTGGCACTTAACCGATGGTAGGAAAACATTACCCAAATGATCAAAATGACGAATAATGACTTAAAACTAGCCTGCTTAGCCTTGTTCTAGTAAAACCACCTGTGTATGTGGAGAGTCATGTTATTAATAGACCAGCAATTGGGATTGTGATTTATAGACTGTTGCTTTCAATTAATTAACTCCCAGTGTGACCTGTCAATTGGGTAAGAAAATAATTTTGTCATCTTTTTAATGATAACGATTGATACAAGTGTTTACATTACCAAAAACAAAGTGTTCTAGAGGAAAATTAGCTCTTTGTCTTTTTTTCCTGTCCATCTTTTACATGTCTTGCTCTCTCGGTGGGATTTCACTCTTTTTTTCTTACTGTGATTGCTATTTCACACTTCGTTATTAAGCAGAAGCAATTTTGGAGCAATGTTAAAGTATCTGTCATTTCCAAGAGGGAGAAAATCAATTTTTAAAAAGATGAAAAAGAAAATTTTAAATAAAAGCAAATTCTTGCTTTAACCTGTGACTGCCTGCATATATTGACCTGACCAAAAGGACTTAGGAACCTCGAATTTTCACAGACCAGAAAGCCAGCTTTAGTTTACTGTAATTTACAAGTGTGCTTTTAAAAAATGCAAACCAATTAAAAAAAAAAAAAAGGGAAAAATCAAGGGGGAACTTTTTTGTGTGTGACAGAAGTTTCTCTCTAGACTGGTGACTACAGTTTACAGAAATGCCACAGTTTATAGAAGATAAAATATTAAAAGGTTTTTATGCTTTTTACTTCTAATTGCTCCTCCAGGGAACTAAGAATGTTGGAAATTAATGAGAACTTTTCAGCAAGAACAAATACTGTAATTTTTCTTCTAACATGGAGCTGAAAATCAATTTCCCTTCTCAGTGAAGATTTGTTTTTATTGCCTCAGTAATGTATCGCTCTGCTTCTAAAAGCAGGAGAAAGAAAGAACCTGCGGATTGATACCTTAGGGACAAAGTAAGAGTTCTTACTGGCTGCTGGATTCTGATAAGCTAATACTCTCTCAGGTAGACCAGCATTTAATTCTGTACAGATGTCATATCAACTGACCCCAAGTTCTCGTGGGGTCACTGTGCTTACTTGTAATGGCAGGCCTGCAGACACGGGGTACCTCCCATTGCCTCTGAAGCACGGACAGGCCCCCTCTGGAACAGCAAGTCAGCCAGCTTGGCAGACTGTGGCCCGTGGCTCCTGACATGGAGTTTCCTTAGTATCAGTCCTTTTCAGGTGTTGATGGCTCGCTGGTCCTAATAAATCCCATGCTGGGACAATCTTGTTTTAGTGGTTAGCATCAGTATATCCGGTCCTCCGCAACAGAGGTCCCAGTGGACAGCCCAGAGCAACAGAGCTTCACTGATCTGGTTTCAATAAATCTTGTTAACAAAAAGCTCCAGGTGTCTTTTACTCATCCCTCCTAATGTATGGATGATTCTTTATATCAAGGATAGTGTGATTTGGGAATTAATGATTTGCAAT
The DNA here is from genome assembly GCA_004363535.1 of Dasyprocta punctata. Lineage (NCBI taxonomy): Eukaryota > Metazoa > Chordata > Mammalia > Rodentia > Dasyproctidae > Dasyprocta > Dasyprocta punctata. The sequence continues at coordinate 73,216 of RJWM01000583.1, forward strand.
GCTCGGCATAAAACAGTTTAAAATTTGAATTTTGCAAAATGCGTTTAAAATTATTATCCTTATTTTAAATTCATGTCAAGAATTTAACATGATTGGAAGGTGACAAATGAGATTCTCAAGATGAGGGTGAGGAAATTGGTCAAAAGGGTTTTCAGCAAAGTTCCCTTTAGGGAAAAAAATTAAAACTCAAGTTCTTGCACCTAATACCTAACTTAGCACAGTGCAGTAATAAGTCTATTAAGTTTAATTAGAATATAATTTAATTATATTAGAACATAATTAATTTCTAATATAATTAGAAAATGTGAATGTAGGTTGATGAAATGGTATTCTCTGTACTGACTTTTGTAAGGAAGAGAACGTTTTTCTACAATAACCCAAGATTTTTATTTAAAAGTTTAAAAAAGTCAGAGATCAGCACTGAGAACACTGTGGCATTTGGGGTGTGCAATTCGTGGGCGATGTCCGCTAGTTGACTAATGGTCGATGGTGGTTATCCACTGTGAACTTTCTGTTTTTAGACTTTGTTGGCCCGTCTCCTCCCACTATTTGCTCCTACGCTGGCCTTGATTCATAGCTCTGAAGCTGTTTAATTGTTTTTAAACCTAAGTGCCAACTCTGCAGATTTCCTGAGTGTTGATAGGCATGTTTTTTTTTTTTTTTTTTTAATTTTTAACATGTATACACACACACCAGGAAATGAGACAAGATTACCCATGCTGTGCTACGGAAAGTAATACAAGAGAGAAAACATTATTTTTAGATAAGGTTATTTCCTAATCCTTTAGCGATATTGTAAGCACTTGTCCACTCTCTGTCAGGACATGAACATGCATGGTATGTATCTCTTCCTACCACAGACAATGCCACTTATCTGTATATTCCTCAGTCATTTTTTTTCAGCAATGCAAAACCCAGTGTTTCACTGTCAAGTTCAATAAGACCAGAAGTGAGCATTTCCATTAACTGGAGAAAAGAATGTTATGTAAGAATCAGCCTTCAGGGTCTGCTGAACGAATCAAAGGGCAAAAGAAGAAAGGCAAAGGCCTGTGACTTGCATGGGGAAGCACTACAGTCTTTATAGAGTTCTTTTCTATTGAAGCCCATCAGCACTTTCGACTTCTCCTATTTGTAAAAATAGTCTTTTTTTTTTTTCCTCTTGTGTTGCAAGGAAATCGTTCCTGCAATGTGTAGATTTTTAATACTCATTCCACACAAGTGAGGCCTGTATATAGTCACTGAAATCTGAATATATAAGTAAGAGCTGCTTGTGCAAATTATATTTTCAGAAGTTATAGATTCAAGATCCTCCCAGGCTCTGGAAGAATTACCTTGCCTTTTGTGTGAAGCTATTCATTGAAAAGGTTATTTGATTTAGATTTCTACATATCCTAAAATTGGGCCCTGAATCCTTTGTTTTATACATAAAAGCCTTCCTCAAGGTTCTGTATTTCTAAGCTGACATCTTGTTTTATGAATGCTGTTTAGGGAAATGCACTGTCCTTACAGGGCATATGTCCAAATCAAAGCCATTCAGTAACATATAATTAAGGCTGTAAAGTCATGCATTAATGACTAATAGCAAAACTCACTTTCTGTAAAACTAAATTACAAGAATGAGCCATGTAAAATACGTAATGTTCAGTCACCAAACCAGATGTGGTCACCTTTCATGTTTTGAGGATCTTCCCAGATGTAGATGGAAAGTGATATATATAGGCAACTTAAAATTACTTCTCATAGCCCCAAACTGCAGGCCACATTCAAGCACTACTTCTCCTGGACTTCTGAAGGGAGTTTCATGAACCATGGCTGCTCCAGAAAGTGGGTGTGGACCAGGGACCCCATGTAACAGATCATCCCCACCTTCGCAGTGCAGCTTCTGTGGGATAAGATAAACTGACCTTCAGATATGGTGCTTGATCTTCCCCACCCTGACAGCTGCAGCTGCAGACAAATGGCTGGAAGGCACCTCTGACAAATGAGCCCAGCCACCAGGCAAGCTGGCATTCCACAAGCTCATCAGGGGGCCACGAAGGACCGCGAGACCAGGCCTGCACTTCCTCCTTGCCAGAACCCGGGTGGCCACGTTCCCATGATCTATGGGGCCAGATGAGGCCATTCCCACCCTGCCAGGCTGCTCTCAAAAATAAATAATGTTTATGGCAGAATTCAGAGCTGGGAAATGCAGAAGTATTTTCAGCGCAAGTGGATGAGACACTGGGGTCCACTGCATTTGTGGTTTTTAAAGTTTTTCATAGGACTCCAGAAATTTTTGTGGGTAGACATGGACTTATCAAAACCCCACATTCTAATCCTATGTTAAGCTCACCAGAAAATAGCAAACAAACAAACTTCAGATTCTACAATGCCAAAGTGATTCATTTAGTAAATTCAGTAAATGGTGATTGTTTGCCTACCATGTTCAAGGTCTCCAGCTAGGGTTCATAATGGTCATTATTTATGAATGATCTCTGGTTCCTAAGGGTTTAGAAACCCTATATAAAGGAGGACTGGAGGTTTCCTCAGGTAAATGCTCAAATGGAGCTCAGGGGACCCTACTTTAGACTATGGGTCAGAAACAGCAAGGACTGGCCAAACCCAGACCTCTGCTTGTGGTATGAACTATAAACTGAGAATGGCTTGTACATTTTTAAGTGGAAGAAGAGAAAGAGAAGGAGAGGAGGAAGAAGACAAAGAAGAGGACAAGGAGGAGGAGAAAGATGAGGATGATTATTTCACGATACATGAAAATTGATGCAATGTTCAAATTTCTGTTGCCCTGAATAAAGTTTTATTGCAACACAACCACACCAAGCAGCTTACAAATCACTGGAGGCACCCTCTGCATTGAGGAAGAACTGATTAACTGCAAGGGAGACCTTGTGGCCTGCAAAACCCACACCCTGACTGGCCCTTCACAGAGAGTTTGCCAACCCTTGTTTTAGATTTTAAAATAATGTTTCACTGTTGCTGAACTATCTGAATCTTAGGCACGGTGACATTGCATTTACAGATCAAATCCTTCAAAGCATGGCAAAACATCCAAGTTTGCTGACGGAGCAGAAGTACGATTTATGCTTATACTAATCTTTGACCTTCTTTCTGATGGGCCAGAGCCCTAAATTGGGGTGCTCGTTTCACCTTCCTGAGCATGTGTGCTCTCCTTCTGTCTGTAGACATTAATCCTAGGGAACGAGCTGTCCTGGGCTTTTCCTGGAGGAGTCTGATAAGGCAGAATCCCTGGAATAATACCTGTCTTCAAATCAACAACCCCATAGGGATAGGAGCCCATGGAGGTCTTGGAAGACTCCAGGGAGGGTTCTGCCTCCAGGGCTACTGGGTGGTGCTTCGGTGCTTCCGGGAGGTTAAGAACAGAGTTCAGCACCCTCTTCACAGGTTAGGGGAGCTGTTCTCAGTTTCTGCTAGTTAAGTCTGTGTATGTTTTCTCCAACCCTACTGTCTCGAAAAGGAAGGTGAAGTGGATATTTACATTGTAACACCTCCATGAACTATATCTCCCTATAGGACAGAGTTTTGTCCTTTAAGGGTCAGGGACTAAATTGATAGAATGAAAAAAAAAAAAGATGCCCACGTATTTGTTAGGGCTACCATGGCTCCAATACCTATGGTTACCATAGTTACACCACAGTACTGACTCTGGGAACCATGGAGACCCTGGCCAAGTTATCGACTTCAGCACAACAGTCATGTGTGACAGTGGACATTGGCCTGGCCCAGGGTGACCTGTAGGGTTTTTGTTTGTATTGAAAGTCCTTGTTATTGCTGTATTTTCTTCTTCATCTACTGTTGCAATGGATAAACTGAAAGCAGAACTCATCACTAACACATAATATTACAGATAGGGTAATTTTTTTTAAATAAAGCAACAGAGTATATTTTTAAACTAAACCAAACCAAACCAACCAAACCAAACCAAAAACCCCCAAAAAACCCTTCTGTAAACTCACCTAGAAAAATCTCCTTTTGCCTCCTGTAGAGGGAAAAAATTCAACATCAGTGAAATGCATTCATCCAGTGTTAGACTAAAATATATTGTGTAATCATAACTCCTTAGAATGAATAAGGTAAGTTTGCCTCCCTACTGCTATCATCCTGAGAGAGCAGGAGTAAGACGACTACACTTGCCACCCCAATACGAGACACAAAGTCAAACTTCAGAGACTAACATCCAAAGAAAGATTCACAATGACAAAATGTGAGCAGTCACCTCTAGTCCCTGGTCTAATCTCTTCAAGTTTAAAGTTTCTGACTCTGAACATGCATCTGGATAAAACTATTTCTTACATTGTGTTTTGTTTTGTATTGTGGGCTAATTTCCAGTTACACAAAAGACTCTGGAAGGAAGAGTCATAAAAATTTCAGTGAATCTAGTATAATACCTTGCACATAGCAGTATTCAATAAATAGCTGATGAGATGACAAATTAAGGATATTACTTCAACTTATCTTGCTATTGTTACAGCTAATATAAGACCTGCCCACCAAGAGTTGTTTTCCTTATCTTTCTTGGTAGGCAGGAGCACAGGGTGACTCTTGGGTGATTAATTCTATTCACTCAACTGTGCCCAGGGCACAAGACTGTGGTCACTGAATGACCCTCATTTCCCCCAGGCTCAAGTTAAATACACAACTTTCCTTTACAGTGATGTGCTGTCTTAAAATTTTAACATAGTATAATACCCTATTTACTGCCATTGTTACAGTATTCTTAATACCTCTGTCCAACTTGTGGCTAGAAAAAGTTAAGCAGACAAACGATAGTGGATACAGCCACTGGCTGTGATACTATCTTATTTCCTCTTTCGTCAGGAGAGCCACTTACCTGCAAAATATAGGAAGCCAGTTCAAACACCACTTCACTATCAACATCAATAAGCTCCTGAAAAGAGAAAACCAGTAAGGATGGTAAGTTTCACATTTAACAACAAGTTCTTTACAATAGTTCACTAAAAAGTCTTGTCTTCTCTTCTCCAGAGTTTCTCAGACAGAATTCAAATACTCACAGAACATCTTTGGTCTCAGAGGTGACTCCTCTGAATGACTTGGTCTCTAACTCCCCCTGATGCCCTTTCATAACTCTTAGCCAAAAGGGAACAGGGATCCTGGGTCCACATGGTCGTCTCAATCTTCAAATCCCAATGCGACATTCAGGAGCGGGCCATCCCTAGCTTTTTCCATATGGATTCATCTTATTAACTACTGGAATACAGCTGCTTGATCATGAACTGCATTTTCTTCGTAAATTTGACTTTAGAACTAGCAGCAAGGTTGTGTTGAAAACAATATTATAATGGGAGTATGACCCTTTAAGTTAAATTAAATGAAATTAAATTAAAAGTGCAGCTCTTTGGTTGCACTGGGCACATTTCTTTCAGGTGCTTATAGTTTTCTATGCTGTAGCTAGAAGCTATCATGTTGTCAGCACAAACATACAACATTTCTACCATTGCAAATGGCTCTACTGGTCTGAGCTATATGAGGTCTAGTTCAAAAATGCTTTTACCCTATTCTTTCTTCCCCCAGAAACTTAATTATGATCTAGAAACATGTTCTTAAAAGAATATAAATTCACCTTGGTGTTTAAAAAACATTTAGTTTTCAAAATGAATACACAGTATATGCTATATATATATGTATGTTTTAGGAAGATATGATTCATGCACATCCATGTCTATAGCAACACAACTCACAACGGCTAAATCTTGGAAGTGGCCTTCATGCCCATCGGCAGATGAATGGATAAAGAAAGTGTGCTGCATACACACAACAGAGAGCTACTCAGTCATAAACAAGGACGCATTTGAGTCATACACAGGAAAATGGATGCACCTTGAGACCATAATGCTAAGTGAAACAAATCAGACGCAGAAGGTTAAATAGCATGGTCTCTTTTAGATGAAAAACCCAAAGTATAAATGATTTAAAGAGCAAAATAAGAGAGAGATGATAGGAAACAGGGAGGTAGACTTTTAGGAGACGGGAAAAGATCTAGGGATGGAAGGAGATGGGAGGGCAGAGAAGGGAAGGGCAAGTAAAAAGAATTAACAGGTGGTATGAATATGTACCAACTCCCCACAGTGAGTGTATTCATTCTGTATCACAAACACGTACCAAACTAACAACAACAATGACAACAAAAATCCAGATGTTCCAGTCAACAGTGGACTGCATACATGACAGTGGTCCCATATGATGATGACCACCAGGCGATGTCGCAGTTGTGTAGGTATACTGGACTGTGTTTGCACAATGACAAGACCACTTAATACACACTTATAAGAATATATCCCTGTTGTTAACTGACACATGAGTGTAGTTCCTGTCTCTTTAAAAAAGTTTTATTGAGGCATAATTGAAAAACAAACAAAAACTGCATATGTTTTACATTCAATTTGTTGAGTCTGGACCCATGATCCCATCACCATAATCAAGGTAATAACCATGTCCATTACCTCTAAAAATGTCCTTGTGTGTATATGCATTTGTGTTAAACACACTTAACATGATCTACACTCTCAATAAACTTTTACATGTACCATACTGTGTTGCTATATACATCTCATATGTGACAAAGGGCATGAAGCACTAGTAAATTAGCTGATGTGATATGCCTATTCTCAAGATTAAAGCCAGGCATGGTGGCACACACCTTTAATCCCAGCACTCAGGAGGCTGAGGCAGGAGGATCGTTGTGAGCTCCAGACCAGCCTGGGCTACAAAGTGAGTTCAAGGCCAGCCTGAACTGCATAGTGAGACCCTGTCTAAAAAAAATAGGGCTGGGGATTTAGCTCAGTGGCCTAAGCGCCTGCCTGGCAGGTACAAAGTTGTAAGCTGGATCTCCAGTACCAAAAAAAAATTAAGTAGAAATGTCCATCTTGATTTTTCTTTCCTTGATATGGTTGGACTAGCCTATAGTAAGACTGGACCACAGAGTTGGAGCTGGGAGAGTTTAGAGACCAGCTAGCCCAGCCCAGTGCTTATATTAAGAACAGAAACCCAAACACACAAAGGGACTTGAACAGTCACAGGGCCTTCATGCCAGTTACAGACTGAGAGCAACTCCCCAACTTTTTACAGTGCATGGCCTCCCTTAGAACCTGCATTCCTCCAAAGAGTGAGGACTTGGTCTCAGCCAGCATGTCCTCAAACTGAAATTAGCTAAAAAGTTACTTTTCACTTGAATTTTAAATGGAACTCTGATTTATGCATTTTTCTCATTATTTTTGGGGAAACACAAAATTAGCCCCTGTAATACAAAACAGTTCAATCAAACATCTTATTTTTTTTGAAGAACAGATATCTTCAGGTTCTTCGAGGCCTCAGAATTTCAAAGGTGGATAATAATCTTTGCTATTGAACTTCCTCAGAAATGTGGCTAAGACAACTAACCATTATACAGAAAAGAGACACTAATTCTTACGTTTAACCAGCCAAAAGAGCCTGATGGTCACAGTAATTGATACAGACTGTCGGTGCAGGCATGGGGAAGAATGCTGGAATCGCAGTTCTGGGATTACCAGGTCCCATCAGAGTGTAAATCATTTAACAGTGTACAAATGATTTAACAGACACTCTGTCCAGAGTTTCCATAATAGATCATTTCTCCTCTCACTATAGCCATTTCCTTTCCCACCAATCGCTTTCCTAATGTGCTCAAAGTCATTGTTAGTATACTGGTATGCATGCTTTTCTGTCAAACATTTACACCCACAATGAGCAGGTGGTCACAGGCAGGCTAATGCTTAACGTCTGCTGGGAGGTTTATCCAATGTGCAATTCAGAACCAACCTGCAGAACACGACCTATTAAGAGCGAGCACAGCCTCTCAGTCCACCATTGACTCTATGTGCTCAATGAAAATGTCTGTTGGGAGTGAGGATGGGGAAGGAGGAAGGTCATTTATTTTACACAGCTCGCTATGCGGTCCAGGAGGTTCTGTTGGTGAATAGGGGAACATTATCTGCAGTAAAGCATCCAACAAAAATGCACCATTCAATGCCTAAGCTGGCTTAGGCAAGCTCTCTCACATCACGTTACCTTTAACTGGATGAGTCTTCGTCTTCTCTGACCCTGACCATCTCCCAGGGAGGACAGACGTGCCCAGGAAGAGAGAAAGGAATAAGAATAAAGTGCCACAGATATTGTACCCACTCACAAACCTGGTGGGTAGGGCAGCTGCATTATTACTTCTTACTGTCAGTATTTAGTATTCACTGAGCTCGAGGACCAGCTCAATGGATGTCCGCGGCGGAGCTGACATGGGGCTCTAAAGCAATGAACTTGAGAGCTGAGCCAAGAATGGCGGGAAGACATATTCCTAATTGTTAAGAAAAGACTTTTGTACTTTGGCAGTCTCTCCCAATTCCCTGATGTCCTTTGTTCTGAGTACTTTCCCCCTTTTACGCTTCACCCTCTCAGGTGATATTTTCTTGAAGATTCCACTGTGATGGAACAGAGCCCTAGAGTTTCTGGCCGTTCCACAATTTCCCATTGTACTCGAACACTTGAGAGCTGAGTTTCCTGTAGAGGAGTTGTGAGAACTTTCCAGGGTTCTTCTTGTTGAAAACAGGCTGCCATACTATCTCTATCTTTTTCTCAGCTGACTTCCCTGGCAAGCCAGAGGTAGTTTCTTTCATGTGTTTCTGCTCAGGAAGAGAAAATAAACTGAACAAGACAACAAAGAGTGTGTGCAAAATCTCTATACTTTTTGGGTGCCCTGGATTTTCCCTTGATAGAGGACAAAATGAGGAAGTGTGTGGGGAGGAGGAGACCAAGGGGGATCCCTGGCCACTTCCATCTGGCCCCATGCAGGGGCCAGAGACTTTTTCCAGCTTGAGTGGTCCACAGGGCTGTGCAGAGGCCCCAGTGCTCACAGAGGGTCTGAGAAGGGTCTCTGAAGTCATTTTCTGAGTGAGACCCTTGCCTCGGAATCGTGCGCCGTGGTGGGTCGTGGGCCTGGGATTTCATCTCGAGACTCACTGGTAAGAAGGACGTGCTGGAAGAGAGAGTGCAAAGTCCCCTGGCTACTGGGGCCACAGAGGCTGCATGTTGGGGACCTGTTTGCTTACTACTGAATAGCGTGTGCTGTTTGCCTTATCAGTGACAAACGGTAAGGAATGAGAAGACGTGGCCATCGTAGGTGTGTCTGAGTTGGGCGGGGAGAAGTCCCACTTCCTCTTGGCTCAGCCTGCTTCATCCCAGGTGGAAAGCAGCTAAAGGAAGAGGGCCAATGTCACTGATCAGCAGCTCAGCAGTTCACATTGTTCCCCACGACTTTTCCCCAGTGCTCAAAACAAACAGCCCCGGCGAGGCCCATGTGGCAGGTGTTACAGCTGCTTTCAACCAACCCAAGTCCTTCCTGATCCCCTCTGGGAAGGGTCTGGTGTGGCCTTCACACTCCACTGAGAATCTCAGTGGAAGGCATTCCTCCATGCCCAAGTTATGGAAAGCCCACCCTTCATGCAAGATTGATGGGATGATGATTACAGAAAATACACTTCTCCGCCTTGGGGAGGTGGAGAAGATGTCAGCAGCAGGAGCCGTGCAGGGCTGGCCCAGAGCTTTCCCAATGAATCCATACCATGTCACCACCTGTACTTTCACCCACAGAACAACTGAAATAGCAGTGTCTTGTGTCTTCCTGAAAACCATTTCCATGCCTTAAAGCTCCAGGTTCTATCCCTGAGCCTCTGGCACCTCAGGGACACCCGATAAATCACTGGACCACATTAGCTGGGCACTGGTGGTGCATGTCTGTAATCCCAGCACTCTGGGAGGCTGAAGCAGGTAGATCGCAAGTTTGAGCCCAGCCTGGGCAATCTGGTGACTTAGTGAGGTTCTGTCTCAAAATATAAAATACAAAGTGATAGAGATGTGATTCAATGCAAAGTCCTCTGTTCAATCTCCAGTAGCAGAGGAAAAAAAAAAAAAAGCACTGGACCTCCTTGAATTTCATTTGCCTTAGCAGTGAAATGGGAAAAACAACTTTTTTCTCAATTATTGTATTGGGTTTGGCGAGACATAAATGAAGAGGGAATTTTGAAACTCTAAAACACACTAGAAATGTTGTGTCCATGATACTCATTTCTGTTCGCTGGTTTGTATAATCTTAACTCCACAGTTTTGCCTCTGTTCTTCAGTATATCTTACTATTTATAGAAATCTTTAGTAAGATTTTTTTTCAAGGAAATGGACAGCAGTTGTGTGTGTGTGTGTGTGTCTCTGTATCCACATGTGTGTATACTGGTTGTCATATATGAAATGGTTAGTTTTCCATGTTGCCTTGACTGGCTATATGTCTGTAAGAGTGTTTTCGGATGTGAGTAGCATTTAAATCACTGGACTCAGCAGATGATCCACCTCAGTGTTCAGTCCCTTCAGGACCGGAATAGGGAAAAGTGTTCCTCACCTGTTTGAGCTGGGACATCTCATTTCACCCTCTTCTGCTCTTGGGCTGGCACTTAGAGCACCAGCACCCTGGTTCTCATGCCTCTGGGCTTGGGCTGAGTTACAGCCTAGCCTCCCTGAGCCTCTGGCAAGCAGGTGATCGATTCATTGCAGACTTCTCAGCCTCCACATGAGCCAACCCACACGACAGATGCCCTTCTAGGAGATGTAATCCCAAAAAAATTATCACAGTAGAAAATACACTGGCATTACGTCCCTCTTCAAAATCCTCCCTCTTGCCTCAAACACACTTATCTTTCTTGCTACTTTCTGAAGCAATTCTGGAAGTGCTCTTTCCTGAGTGGTTTTAGTTGTGCTGTTATGACTTCCCTGATGTCCCTAATCAATTAACGATGTTTATCTTTTATGTGTATTTTGACTTTGGAGAAGATTCAGAAGTCATTTGGTGCACGATCCCATGAACAAGGTGGATGAAGAGACACTGATGTTTTCACAAGCCTGCCTTTCCCCTGGGTGCCACTCATACCTCATAAAGGCACCCATGAGAGAGGACTTTTAGAACTGCTTCAGAAAGTACAAGAATGCTGGGGTAAGTGTGCTCAGAGTGATGGGACTGTGAGGGGAATTAATGGCAGTGTGCCTTTCATTGTGATGAATATTCTTATTTAGACACACACTGTAGTTTTTGATCAGCCTGTGTATATGTATTTTGTTGGTTCTGTGTCTCTGGAGAACGCTGGCTTGTATGGTGTATATCATCAAAGTGGGTCACAATGCCCATTTTAGTTCAATTTGCTAGCTTCCTTCTTGTGGCTCTAGCTGCCATGCCTCATTGCACAACCCATAATGACTGCATGAAGTCGCTCCCAGGCAAACAGACCAGAGCACAGGGTAAGACTGCTGCAATCTTGCACAATTTCTTTCTTAGCCCTTTGCCAGATTGTCAGTAGTCAAGTCACTTCACGTTTGTCTTATGACCTATGGTGTGCATGCCAGTCACCCTGAGCTGTAGCTTTACATCTGTGGCATTGGGATTTCCATGCTGTTAACTGATGATAGCCGATAGCACAATCCCAGAGAAATCTCTTTTGAAAGTTGGCACAGCCAAGAAGACAGATCCATGTGAATGTTTCTAGAGAGTGAACAGGAAAATGCTTCCCTATCTCTCTCTCTCTTTTTTCTGCTCTGTCATCCAAGCACAGACACGAAATCTGCATCAATCCAACTGAGAGATAAGGGCCAGGGTCCTGTAAGTCCAAGCGTAGTATTTATGTGGGTTCCTCTGTCCTGTGGGACTGGATCCCAGGCTTTGTTTCTCCCACCTACAGATGAGATGACATCATCTGTGCATTTAGCAAAGCTCTTTGGAGATCTTCAGTGAAGACCATTTATTTCAATATCAACAATAATGACAGCATTTGGACCTAAGTAGCAAATGTAGCCAAAGGAAAATTACTTAAATTCCAGTAACAGATGAAGTGTCCAGGCCAGCGCAGACATCTCAAAAGACGGGGCGAGACCCCCTTAATTCACACAACAAAGGGATTTCAAGTCTTTTTTTCCCATCAGGGTTTGCATGCAGGCACCAAACTTGGTGATGATTTCCCAGGAAATATGCAAATCCTTGATCCCCCAGGATCAAAGAATAATCAATGAAAAACAATTTTCTGAGTATCAGCCACATCCTCGTTCAGTGACAGGTCATGGAAGATGATCATACACATCCAATCAGAAAAGCGCTCACACCAACTTCCCCTCAAGCCCGAGGTCCATCATTTGGTGGAGACCACACGACCTGTTTCTTTGCTTACCATTGTCAGACAAGACAAGTAAGCATTAAGGTCAGGCATAATTTAAACGTAATGAATATACTTAGGGAGTAGAAATATACACAGCTAAAAATGTGAGGTTCAGGCTACTGTGTTCTCTCTTGCACAGTGGCCACCCTCATGCTGTAGGCTGGACTTCTTTTTCTACTTTTACTTGGCCCAAACTCTCTCTCCAGAGCCTGTTTTTCTTTCTACCTTTAATAAAACTTGGCTACCGTTTGTGCTTGTCTTGACTAGTTCTTTACTCAAGACAGAAAGAACCTAGAAACCATATCTAGAGGGAGACCCCAGCACCCCTGAACCTGGTCATATCTAGCTTAGCCAGTCAGGAAAGTCGATAAGGCCTTGTGGGCACACTTTTTTTGTTTGTTTGTCTCTAAAATGCCACAAAGGGATTTTCTTTTTTCCCTGTCTCTCTCCTGTGCGGGATGGAGAGGAGGAAAGCATGGTAGTTGTGTTTTTGGTTTTTTCCCTCTCAGCCTGTAAAAGGCCTACAGGGTGCCTCAAGTTTATCTCTTCTCTTCTTTCTTTTCCCCATTGGTGGTCACTCTGTGGGTACACATTAAATAGCTAGAAAGCCTGCTATTACAGTGGACCCCAAAATTCATGGGACTTATATTGCTAGAGCGCCCACAAGCGGAAAAACAGAATTTCAGATATGATCAGAAAAATACCTGTAAGTGCCTATTTTTTTTTTTTTTTTTTTTGGTAAATGCCTATTTCTATAGTTTAAACCCTATATATGTTATGTCTCCCAGAGTTATGTAATTTAATTCAATAAAATACTGTATACAGTACTTTAATAATTTCATTTAATAAAAATGACCTTCAACCTTCTCCTGGAGTGTCTTAAACTTCTTTTGGTGCTTAGGTTCACTACCAGAAGCCTTAGAAGGTGCAGCGTGTTTTTTTTAGTGGCATTTTAAGACTCTTACGACTTTAAGAAGAGCAAAATCGAGAACACTGGAGAAAGCTACGCTGTACATAACATGGTACAACCTGTTAGGATGCGGGAATGCTGGAGCATCTGCCCAGGTGGGCTACAGGGCAGCAGCCAATCAGCAGTAAGGAGAACTGAATAATGCTTTTGGATTGGCTAACCTCCCACCAAAAAAAAAAAAAAATGTGGAGGACATTTGTGGTTTCTGTGAAATTGCAAGGGTTCCCATGAACAGTTACTAGCTAGGTTCTAAGAAAAATCCGTGAACAAGAGGCTGCAAACTCTGAACTGTGATTTCCCACGTAAGGGTACACGGTACGCCCTTTCATCCTTGCATTTCTGTTCTGCATGATATTTGCACAGCTTTTGCACTCTTTTGGGAAAAAATAGCTGTTGGTAACTTGGTCGCCTGCCTTACTCTTTCTTGTGCTCACAGTCTCATCTGCATTTTTCCCCTGGATGGTTGTTTCTTTTTCAGGGTGCTATCTTGGGGTCACCATCTTGTCATGTGAAGGCCTGTTTTGGATCCACATGAGTTCCCACTATGTTTGCTTCCCTTTCTTGTTTCTTCTAAGAAAATACAGGTAATTCAGAAACAACCTGACAGCCTGAGAAGAACAGCCAGTAAGGACAGCCAGTAAAGCTTCACTCGAGTGACTGTGAGTTAAAGATAGAGCCATCCTCATTCTTAGAATTTTTAAGGGTATTTTCTTAAAAAAGAGGTTTCTGTCTCTACTACCTTAAGCAAAAGTACCAAAGTTCTTACTATCAGAGTAAATGCAAAAGATACTGTCTCCCAAGTGACTCTTCCCTGTTCATTAGAGCCAGCAGGTGTCTCTACAGTGGTTAAGGGAATCCTGATGTGTGTATGTGTGTGGGTGGTCCCATGCTGATCTCAAGGGAGTTCCAAAGGACTAGGTAGAGCCACCAGGTGGCTCAACTTCCTGTCCCTACGGAGTTAGTGGGCCCCATAGGGAGACAAAAAGCCCTCAGTAGAGCTTCTTCTATGCTTCTTTGAAAGATGCTGATATCATCCTATCTTCAGAGACAGAGATCTGTCTAGTGAATACTTGAGTCTCACAAGGGACCCTTTGTGGGTTCACTGGGTCACCTTCTGCATGGGATGCCAATTTAAGGATAATTATCAATGATGATGATGATGATGATAATTATCATCTCTCTATAGGGCTCAAGATGAGCCATGGGAAACCTCATAAACCCTGCCCCATGGATTTCGCTGACTTCACCACTAGGCCAATCCTTGATTAGTGGGGAAGGGTTGACCTTGTCAATTTTAAAAAGGGACAGCTTATTTACTGTTGCCATATGGCTTGAGTTCAATATGAACTAGGAAATGGTGAAAGGTGGGTTTGGGATGGCAGCTGGGATTACAAGGCTATGTTTTAGTTATACTGTTTATGCTTAAAACTCAGAAGGTGGAGTGAAATCCCTTCTGTTCAGGCTTTTGTGACTCATTACCTCAGGAAGAGCCCAGAAAGGGTGATAAACAGAGTGGGCCCTAAGGAAAAAAGAGCTACCTCTGATGATCCTGTCTTTGGATCCCCACTTGTTTCAGGGAGATATAGTTCTCTCTCATCTGTTCAATGAAGAAACTTTAGATGGCACCCCAGACATCTATGACCCAATTACTGGACACTGGCTTGTCTGTGTTCAACAACTGGGATCTGGAGGAAGGTCAGAAGAGAAAAACTAGAATTATAGCTGTCACAATTGGCAGTGCTTTAAACTCACCCAAGTCCTCTAAGGGAAAACCCAAGGATGACTGAGTGGAAGAAATCTGGACACTGGGCACACGACTACACTAAGCCATTGCCTAGCCCATGCTCAGAATGTGAGGCAGCCAACATGCCCAACTCATACTCCTAGAGAGGGAGTAGACCAGTCAAACCCTTGTTTCCTGCTCTGAAGAGGCACCTACAATGCTCCTGTCCAAGGATATCACCATTTCCTGTAAGGACCTCTGGGTAACCCTAGGTTCCATGGGTGAGCCAATTCAGTTACCTCACTCTCTTTTGACTTATTTTTCTGGAAAATCTTCCACTAAATCTATAGCCATAGTTGGTGTCAAGGAGACCCCTAGTTGGAGATTCTTTATTCCTGCTTTGACATGTCACTTTGAAGGCCAAATGCTTAACCATGAGGTTCTAACTGTCCCACAGTGTCCTACTCCCTTGCCAGAAAGACATACTAGCAAGACTGGAGGTGGGCAATTCTCAAATTCCAATAAAGGTCAAACAGATTTTACCAGTTGGGACCACACGAGATCTCTCTGACCTAATTAGCCAACAGGTAGATCCTGCTGCATGGTAGAAAACCTTCCCTCCTTTATATATCAGATAAGAGAACCATTGCTTTGTGTGTCTTGACCCAAAGTCTAGGACAAGAACTCTGCCCAGTGGCAAACTTTGCAGAAAGTGAGATGGAGTGGCTGCTGAACCATCACCCTGCCTGAGAGCAGCAGTAGCTACAGTTATGCTAATAGAAGAAGCTGCAAAACTAACTTTAGGACAGAAATTTGAAGTCCTGACTTCATATCAGGTCAGATTGATTCTTGAGACCAAATGTTACTTGTGATTAATACAAAAACAGCTTACCAAGTATCAGGCCACACTCTTAGACACCCGAGAGGTTATCATAAAAACTTGTGCTACTTCTGATCCTACCTCTCTGATGCCTACAGGCCCAGAAGTTAGCCACTCTTATGAATAGGTGATCTCCCATAGCTATGCAAGTAGTCAGGACATCAGTGATCTGCCCCTTTAAGACCCTCAAGAGGTGTGGTTCACTGATGAAAGTAGTCTCGTCCAAGAAGGACATCAAAAGGCAGGTTATGCAGCTGTCATTTCACAATAGGCCAACTTCCCTCAGGGACTTCTGCTCAAAGTGCAGAGCTAAAGAGCTAACAGCTCTTATTTGGGCATTGATATTAGGAAAAGACAAGAAGTTGCACACCTATATAAACTCCAAATATGCCTTTTTGGTGGTACATGTCCATGTAGCAATCTGGAAGGAAGGAGCTTGCTGCCTGATAAGCAATCATCTATAAAACAGAAGCAGATAATTCTGCAACTCTTCTTAGAGGCAGTCTATCTTTCCAGGCAGGTTTAGTCATGCATTATAAGGGATCCTAAAAGACATGTCTAAAGTTTCCTTGGGAAGTCAAAAGGCTATTGAAGTCTCAGAAATTGGCACTTCCTCAGCAGCCCATACAGAACTATGAGGACAGGTGTCTCTCAGGGAGAAACGAGGCAAGAAATTAGGGACTGACAAAGTTGGCTGAGGAAGTAGGTGTGACTTGTTAACTACAAAATCCCAGGACACATGCACAGAGCCGTTCCCAAAGCCCTGCACATGGAATTCTTGCAAGAACTCTGGCAGGTTTTCCATACAATGATCTAAACCTGACATCAGCCTGAGGAGTGGGTGATACAAAAGGACAGATCACATTGAGTTTTTGCCACTGTGTTCTCTATTGCATGGATGGTCCACTTTCATGGTGTAGGGTGTACTTCTTTTCCTATTTTTACTAGGCTCAAATTTGCTCTGCAGTTTGCTAGTGCTAAAAACATATATGAGGTTTATAGCATCACATGTAGTCATTTTGATCAGCAACTCAGGTCACCCTATCTAAATCAAATAGTCATAAAATTATTCACCTGAGGGACAGAATGGAAACAGAAAGAAATTTTGGCAATTGAAAATAGACAGTAAAGGTTAAAACAGCCCATATAAGATATTAAAGATAATACTGACAAAATCTCCCAGAAAGTAGAATAAAAAGAGATAGAAAATTGGAGAGACAAGGTCAAGGCATGAGACAGGGAGAAGGATAGGGAGAAGATAACAAAACAATAATACCAGAGACCTGAAAAAAAAGATGAGCTTTTAGGCTAAAAGTGCCCACTCATTAACCCAGCATAATATATATACAAAGATCCGTGACAAGCATACTCCTGAAATTTCAGATCAAGAAGAATAGAGAAGACAGCCCAAAGACCCAACTGTCGGGAGGTGGAGGAAGTATCACACACAGTGGATAACACAGTGCACTTCTCCAGAATCACATGATATGCTGAGAGGAATCTTCATTCTGTATTACTACATCCTGCCAAACTATTAGTGAGATGCAAAGGCAGAATAAAGACATTTCAGACACACAGTAACCCCAAATTTTGTTTCTCAGGTGCATTTTCTGAGTTGACTGAAAGATTTCTCCAGGGAAACAATAGTGTAGAACCCAAAATAGGACATGAAATTCTTGCAAGGAGCCAGGAGACACAGGACCTAATACAAGCAGAGGTGGGGAAAGACCGGATAGGGAAGCACCATCCACAGGGTAAGAACTAGGACGCCAAGTTCAGGCCAGAGCAAGAGGGCAGAAAGTTCTGAGGGGAGGTTCCAGGGACATGGATGGTGGCAGCAGCAGAAACCAAAATCAAACCAAAGAGAGAACCAGTTGATTATTCTTGTATTGGAAATGAGTGATAGAATGCATTTGGAAATCTGCAGACTTTGGATAAAAGCAAAGGGTGCATAGAAATTAAACAAGTAAAAGTAAGGCAACTATTCCCTTGAGGTAATAAAACAACTGCTTGTCTCAAAAAAGAATTGCAACCACAGGGTATGACTTGGCTTAGTCAGAGCAACACCATGTAGCTGACTCTTGAACCCAGAATGATGCTATTACCCTACTAAGAAAATGGGAAAAGTGGGGATGGTTGGAAGGGACACCCCAGTTTTTTCCTATCTTAAAGAAAATTCAATAAATCCAACATGGACAAACCAGAGAAAAACCATACCATTTATTTAGAAAAAAAGAGCTGAATACTAGAAGAAAGAGTTAAAATTGTTAAAAGTGGTAGGAGTTGAATGGGAAAGAAGGAGGAACATTTTCAGAATCAGTCTTAGAACCATTTGACTTTTATCACACGTCACCTTGTAAAAATGAAACTCTTTGTGCTTCTGGAGACTGAACCCAGGGCATCGTACATGCTAGGTTTTACTGAGCTACATCCCAGCCCCTGATGAAAACAAATCTTAATGCTTTTAAATGTGAACAAAATCAGTCTTTGAGAAAGCAGGGTTGGCAGTTTATTTTACCTAAAACAGCTTACACTGTGACCCACTGTAGGAATCCATTCCCAGGAAACAGTCAGGGAGCAGATGTTGAACTTCAGGGTTGACCCAAGCCTAGGGCAGTTGGCACAGACCTCACCAGTGCCATGGCCCACGAGGATGGCATGAAGAAGGTCAGGGCTAAGAGAAACTGCACTGGTCCGAGTCCAGGTGGCGAGTGCCAAGCATGGGACAGAGCTGAGTATGCGTCTTCCTAAGCAGGCGTAGGCCGAGACTTCAATAACCCTCTTCAATCAGGAAAACATTTTGGTACCATCCTGAGAGGCTCTCACAGTTAGTGCATTTTGCTAAATGGCAGAACCAGGAAGGGGACCTTAGTCTGTCACAGCAAAAGCTAAATCCCTTGTCACCCGGCTCCGTGGTGTCCTCTGTTCGTTACGCATTCACAGCAGCGGGCACTGGGAAATCTCATGTCCAGCTGCTGCCTTGCTCTTTGTCTTTGCGTCAGTCACTTCACTTCTCTCAATACCAGCTTCCTTCAGCAGAAAGCAGAAGACTCCTCTACTTCACTCAGAGGTTAGGAGGCTCTGGGCAAATGCATGCAACAAAGTTTTTGCAAATTCTGTGAGTTCATGCAACTGAGAATATTACTTTTGACTGTAGGGTACCAGAATCTGTAATAAATGGGGTCCAAGACTGGGGTGTGTATTTTGTCTCGTGGGCCGAGAGCTGTGCGGAAGCTCCAGTTGGTGCCTGGACCCGGTAGGGAGATCCACAGAACCCTGCCCCTCCCAGGGCAAGATCAGGACCTGCTGAGGGCGACAAGGGTCTTTAGAACAGTGCAGTAGCAGCAGTAAAAGTTTCACCTGGTGGGAAAAACAGGTTCTCTTTTAACCCATGCCTTATTCTTACAAGAACGCCTTTTTCTCCTTCCTGGTCCATAGCAATCGCTGCTACTGGTCCTGGACTCTCTCACAGCCCCCTCTGAAAATGGGTGCAGCGCTCAATCAATGGCAAGGCTGGAGAATCTCTGACTTTGCCCACCCAGAGACGATGACCTCCCAGGCCCGCTTCTGTGCATTTCTAAATTTGTTTCTGTTGTTTCTTCCTCTTCTGCCATACCTCTCACACAGGCAGTTGGGGCTCCTGGCCAGGTCCCCGGCATTTGGCCCCTGAGGGGAACGCTGGTTGCGCGACGCTGTCTGGTCTCCTGTGTATGCTTTACAGCGGCATTCGCAGGTCATCTTGTGGTTAGCTGGTGATGAAGCGTGAGGACAGATTTTGAGAATGTTGGGGTTCTGGATCTCGCTCCCTCTCCTCGCCCAGTGTGCAGGCGGATGTGGCGGCCCTCTGGCTGTCAGTGTGGCTGGCTCTGAGTATCGGCCCTTCACTTGGAAAATCCATAATATTGACTTCTGAGGATTCACTCTCCTGTTTTTATTTTCCATGAATCCCAGTGTCCTCGGTGTGCATGGTGCTCAGCTTGGGCTCAGCATTTGTGACCAGCTGTGAATGACTCCAAGCAAGAAGTTGTCTGCCGTTCCTTCCCCTCCGTACCTGCACCCAACATGGTTTGAACCAACTTCAGCATGGGTTGAGTGTTGATTTCCTGGGTTCAGTAACTTTGTAGCCATTTACTTCAGCCCAAGTCTGCCCCCTGGTGGGCAGTACTCACTGACTAGTTTTCCATCTTTTCAACGTGCTTTCATGTTGATTTAAAAAAAATCTCAGGAGTTCTTACCATGTGTGAGGTATCTGGACCGTATCACTACCCCCACTTTCTAATGAGAAAATGGGGGCTTAGAGAGGAAGGAATTTGCAAGCACCTGGAACTGTAATTAGTGTCTTTTCCCTCCATTCAGCAAAAACCAAAAATACTGTCGTCTAGGTGCTCTGGGCTGGAGCTCGGCAGAGGTCCGGTTTCAGCAACTACCTCTGGTGAGATCTTCCTGCTGTAGTAAGGACGGCTGCCGCCAGGCCTCCATCTCCTTCAGCGTTTGCACCTGGTGGGATTATCCCATGCAATGTGCGTGTCTAAGTGCATTCCCGAAGGAAGAGTGGTGGCTCACAGGTCATTTCAGCTCTTAAATTTGTTGGCTTGTTGCGATCCCCCAAACTAGAGTTTAGTTCAATACAAGCACCACCTCCGAGACCTCCTTGAAATCCTTTGCAGACACCCAGTGATCACCTCATCCACAGATGTGCTTGGCTTTGAAGTTCCTGGGGATGTGCAGGCCTGGGCCGCACCCTCCTATGCTAGGAGTCCTGGCCTCAGGGCACAGTGGGGCCAGTGAGCTCTGTGACACGGGTCAGCCTACCCCGCAGCTGCTGACTCTGCCATCATTGGACATGTGGACTGCCCCACACCTCGCCTTCACTGCAGAACGTGGTAAAGATCCCGTTAGATAATTCACAGGAAGCACTCAGCTCTGAGCTCTTGGAGCTCTGCAGGGTTCTCTGTGCCCCAGTGACTGCTAAGGAGCAGACCAAAGGAAGCACGATGCAGGTTGCAGCTATGGGACATCACGTGCACTGTGCTTTGCTCCCTAAAGGTTCGTGTCCTGGAAGCCTGGTCCTCAGAGTGGTGGTTTTAAGGTGGCAACTCCTTGAGGAGGTGGAGCCTCCTGGAAGGAAGTAGGTCATCAAGATTCTGCCCCACAAAGGGAATAATGCAGATACTGTGGAGTGGGCTGCGTCTCACAGGAGAGAGTGAGTCTCACAAGAGTCAGTTGTTACAAAGTGAAGCCCTTCTCCATGAACACATGCTCAACACTGCCACACACAGTATGATGTGCTCACCAGAGTAGAGCAGATGCTCTTGGTATCCAGAACAATGAGTTAAATCAACCTCTTTACCATGAAAGTTTCCCAGTCTCAAGTATTCTGTTACAGCAGTGGAAAACAGACCAAGACAATGTATATGTTGGCCAGCAAGTGAAATAGGTGTTTAAATAAGTTCCAGTAGTTCTCAACCTAAGCAGTGTTCTGCAAGCCCTCTCCTCAAAGAGGAGCTGTGTTCCAGAGACGTGTGCAGGAATCTGGGTTATCCAATGAGAGGAAGCACTAGAAACATGAGGGAAAAACTGTGATTGTCTGACTCAGTTAAGAATCATCTCTGGAGAAGACACTTCTCTAAAGAAGATGCACAAATAGCTAATAAGCATACGAAGAGATGCTCAATATCACTAATCATTAGAAAACGCAAATCTAAACCACAAGGAGATATCTTCTCATAGCCATCGGGATATTCACTGTTGAAAAAATATATAAACAGAAAATAACAAGTGTTGGCGGGATGCAGAGAAACTAGCACTCTCATGCACCATGAGTGGAAACGTGAAATGCTACAGACATTACAAAAAATAGAATGACCATTCCTCAAAAATGTAAAATAGAGCCAAACAATTCCACTTCTGGGGATGTGCTTAATAGAATTGAAAACAGTGTTGAGTGGAGAGAGTTGCGCCTGTGTGAACAGCGACATTATTCACAATAGCCAACGGCAGAATCAAGACAAATGTCCAGCAGTGGGATGAATAGATAAAGCGTGTTAGACACATACAATAGGGTATTATTCAGTTGTAAAAAGAAAACTCTGCCATATGCCACCAAGATGGGTAAGTCTGAAGACATTATACAAAGCAAAATAAGCCAGATGCAAAAGGACAAATATTGTGTGGTGTCCCACTTACATGAGCTCTCTAAGAGTAGTCAAATTCATGGGAACAGAACGAAGAGTGGGGCTTCTGGGGCTAATGAGAGCAGGAAAAGGGCAATTACTGCGTCATGGGTGCAGAGTTTCAGCTCTGCAGGATGAAAAGGGGTCTGAGATGATGGTTGTACAACAATGGAAATGTACTTTACACCCCTGAACCGTACACTTAAAAGTGATTACAACAGGCTGGGAACATAGCACAGCACTTGTCTAGCATGTGTGAGGCTCTGGATTCAATCCCCAGCACCTCAAAAAAAGATGAGGATACATGTATGTGTGTTTCACTACAGTAAAAAGAAAGGGGAGAGGATTGACTCCCTAAAGTTCTGACAGCAGCATTTTGAGCCCTTTTATGAGCACGTCTGTCACCCTTGTTTGGGACACCATTGGGTTAAGGGACACCTCTGCGGAGCCAGGATCAGTGACAGGATTAGAGGAGTCATGCAGTTTGGTTGAGGACTTCATTTCACGAAGTTCTTCTCTACTGATAGGAACTGCTTTATAAATCACTTCTCCCAATCAGCAGAGTCAGCTTAGAAGGACGCCTTGCTATTTCCGCTTCCCACAAGACCTTCAGCTTTGGCTGGGCACCAGTGCGGGGAGGGGCGCACCTACCTTGTAGATGCAGGACTTGGCGTTAAGGAAGAAGAGCTCGATGGTGGCGTTATCCTTCAGGTAGGAAATGCTCTCGATGTAGAACCTGAAAGGGAAGAGATGCAGGTGAGCCAGTGTGGGAGCGGACACTCCCTGCTCCCCTGGGCTGCACAACTGGAGGTGGGGACTGGATTCCTGATGCTAAATGAAGGAAAGAAAAAGGTGCCAAGTGTTTTTCTGATTTCTTTTGGGGGGAAGTAGTATCGCTCATGCACACGTACAGTGGGTGAGGCTCATGCTTGAGAGGCCTCCTGTAGTGGAGAAGTCTGCCATCCACCTGGGAAGCAGAGCCCAAGCACCCATGCACTGTGCTTTTCCTTACCTGCCTGCCACCTTTTCAGAAGGTTGTTTTCATTACAGGACTTTTTTGAACTAAGTCAATGCTGAGTGGGATTTTTAGAAGACAATTTCTTCCATTTAATTGAAGGGAGGAGGAACTCCCAACATTTCTCTCAGAAAGGGTTACCACATGGTGATGTGTGACTCAATTTCTGTGGTACACACAGAGAGCTGTGAGAAGTGTTCTTAACACTCCGATATTAATGCATTTGAAGCCAAATAAGAGTTGAATTTTTACCCAGATGGAGCTTATGGATTTTTTTCTCAAGAGGAGACATGCTGACATTATTTAAGTTTACATTAAATGTGCCTTTGCACACTGACTTGGGAGTTTATTAAATTCTTTAATCAGATAATATGGTTGCTGTCTAAGAATTAGCCTGCTAAGGGTGCAGGCAGGCACTGGGTTAGGGAAATGATGGAAATGCCACACGCCGGGAGGAAGAAGGCTCCTAGTGGATGGGAAAACCCACAGAATACAATGGGGACACTGACTACTTGGACTCTAGATACCAGGTGGACCAAGAAGGGGCAGAGGGTAGGGAAGGTGAAATGAGATGCAACAGGTGCTGTGTCCTGGCACAGTGTTACAATCTCAGGATCAGGAGCCTGGAGAGGGAACTGGAGACCAGGGATCCAGTCCTGGCTCTGTGACTTAGTACAAGTCACACAACTCGCTTCTCTTTTTCAGAGTGTAGAAGACAGTGGCCAGTGATTCTCCACTTAAGAAGTCTCTTGGTTTTCCAAACATTGGGAATTAATTACAATGAAAACAAAAATAATTGCAGGAGAAGCATGGAAACAAGGCAACACTGTACAGGGCAAACAAAACCCCTGCAGGCCAGGCCTCGCCTACGGCTTACCAGTTGCACCCCCTTGTCGATAGACTAAATGAACAATGACTTCCATCACTTTTCCAATGTGAACAAAGGCTACTGTGATGAACATAACACAGATTCATTTAAATATGTGTGAGTGAACCAGCAGAATTTTTCAGTTCACAGACAGTCGTGGTACCACTGACATCATGACTATAGAGCTTTGAAGAATGACAAAACAGTTCTCACACTTGCCAGGCCATGGAATAAGCCACTTGGACTGGCTGATCTAAGCCACTTGTCCCCTTCTGTCCCCAAAGCACCTGTCTTCTGCTCTGGACAGGTCTCCACAAAGCAGGGTCTGCTCAGTTGCCAAACAGTGGAGGACTAAATACAGGGGCACACTGCACAACTCAAAGTCAAATACGATACATTCAATTTTTAAACCTAAATCTAAATCCTTTACCAAGGGCATTTGGCAAGAGGCAGGCAGAGTAACAAAATAAACAGAAAGAAGGAAGGAGGGAAAGAAGAAAAGCAGAGGAAAGGGGGAAGGAGGGGACCACTGGAACAAACTCACATGGCATTATTGTTTTGAAAATGACATTATTTCAGACCCTACAGGTTTGGACCCCCAATGTTGTTCTAGTCCTAAAGTCACAGTTGAGCTCAGGAGACCACTGTGATTATTCTGGTACTGAGAAATAAGGGAGGTAGCAGCTTTAACATCATTCTGTGTTAAGTGGAAAGGCAGGAAAGATGGGGTCACTGGTCATGAGGGACCGTATGGACACAAGGTCCCACACCTGGAAGTTAGTGACAGCTGAGAAATCATTTGCAACTTACAGATTCACCCATTCCAGACAAGTCTTGCCTTTGCATCTCTGCTTGAGCCATTCCGCTTCCCCACCCTGAGAACCCTCCTTAGCATCCCACGGGACCCACTCCCCTCTGCTGGAGGTCAGCCACAGAGGCCACTTCCACAACCCCACAGGACAGCCCTTCTCCCACTCGCCCAGGCAGCTACACATCGCACCGCCTGTGGCCTTGTTGTTCCTGATTACCGGGATGCCACCTCCCAGAGGACCAGGACCACAACTTATTCAATTTTGTATCTCAAGTTCCAAAACAGTGCCTGGCACAAATGTGAGCACAGTGAAGGAGTGAAAGCGTGATTTTCAGCTTCTCTCCTCTCCATTCTTCCTTGCTCAGAATTCCTGCTGGACAGCAAGAATGGAGACCAACACAATAAAGAGGGAAAAAAAAATGATAAAGGACTTCCAAGCTGGCATTGAATTCCAGGTTACTGGGTCTTCCTTTTACGAGCTGGCCCTTACCCACTGCCTGCCTCACTGGCAACAGGAAGTGCTGACCCTGCTGCTGAGGTCCCAGTGATCTTCCCTAACCACGATTCTGAGCCCTGGTCTACAGGGTGAGTGTGGAATAGCTTCATCCTCAAAGCAGGGCCTTATGTCTCTATCCCATTTGCTATAGCTTTGAGAATTAAGGAGTAAAGGCATTCTGTCTGCCCCCTCATCCCCAGTTTTCTCCGGAATAGTATTTTAACATAACACTTTGCTTTTCCTTCCAACTCTCTAATAATGGAAAATGCAAACATGGTAGGATATTAGGAAACAGGAAGGTAGATCATTTGCAAACAGGTAGGGGGCCAAGAAAAAGAACCAGGATGTGTTATGTGCACAGACCAACTCCCCCATGATGTATGCAATCATCGTACAGTGCAAACATGAACCACTGAAAGTAAAAATAAAAAATACAACAAGGTGGCGAAGTCAGCATCTTTCACATCACCAACTCATTTCCTCCCAGTTGTCAGCTCCCTGGCCACGAGAAGCGAGGAAGTTGGAGGAAATAACAAGCATATCGTGAGACACAGAAAAACTCCAGCCTCTTGACAGACGCTGGAAAGCAGTTTCCTGTTAACCTTTATCACCAAGACAACAGGCGCAAACCGGCGGCGCGTGCCTGTCATATTCCCTTCCTATAACCATGGACGTTTCCGCAGCCTGAGCGTTTCACCGTGCACCAGAGGGCCGCTCAGGCGCAAATGTCAGGAGGAAAGAGCAGAGACATCTCCATTCGTACACCAACGGCCCCAGGCGACGAGACTTTCCGGGAGGGGAAGTGCTGACGGGGGGCTGCAGAATTCCACTGTCTTCTTTGCTTTTCTAAAAATTCGGTTTCTTCTCTGATGTTCATGGAGGCCTTGTGCACGGTTCTCCTCTCTGGCAGTAGGTGGCGCTGTGGCCTTTTCCTTCCCTACGTGGGTGAGCACGGTGGGCTTCCCCTGCGCAGGCTCACAAAGAACACTAACTAGGTGGGTCTTAGATTCAGAGGGTCTGTGTGGACCTCCCAAGCTCGGTGTCGGTTAACCGTGTCTTCAGGATGCTGTGCCGGCCCTGGAGAGCCTGCCCCTCCTAGGGAGCCAGGCCTACTGATAGCCGGTCCCGTCGGAGCGCAACTGCCCGATGCCAGGTCCAAGGCAGAGCCCGCACGTCCCTCCTCTGCCTCTGTCCCCTGCCCTGAGCATCCCAAGGACATGGGCCAGGCAGAGCCACAGAAATCATTCGAGCTGGCAGTGCTGAGCCTGCTCCCTTGCCTCACCTGTTCTTCCCCACAGTAAAGGCTCTGCTCACACTGCCCTCCTGGCTCCCGGCCTGACCGCCAGCCCCCACGTATGGCCTGCGTGGCATGGGTGGCAGTGGCAGGCCCCCCTCTTCCTGGGGATGTGGGCACAAACTTGCTGTAATGCAGTGGCTGTTGGCTCTGCTGGCCGTGTACCAAGCCCAGCGAGACCCACATCCTAAGGTAGGTTCTTCAACACATCCGGCAGCCCTGGATGTCTGGGCTGTTATTTCAGACGCTCCTTGGTGTCTTTCCCTGGGCCACGTCACACTCACACCGGCTGGGATGACCCCCCAGTGTGAGGCGGGGGTGCAGGTACTCTGGCTCTGCAGCTTTGGGGCACCATGGCCCCTCAGCTCACAGAAGCTTCCGACCAAAGGGCACTGACTGAACTCTGTGAGCCACAGGGCATCTGCCAGGCTCCGCTCCGCCCCTGGTCCTCGGCTTCCTCGTGCAGCCACCTCTGGCCCTTGGGAACCACTGAATATTCACAGCGAGTGTTAATTAAATGGATCAGTGATTTCATTTTGTAACGAACACAAATGTCGCATTTGGAACGCTGACTTTTGGTAGCAAAAAGAAAAGCAATAATAATGAGAATGATAAATTGTGAGTCACCACGGCTGCGTACCTCTGATGTGCAGAATTTCAACAGCACTACGGCGTTCCCTGGGACTCTGAGCTGGATTATAGCAAGTTCTGGTTGGCAGGCACCTCATTTTAGAGCTGCGCCATCATTGTTCTTGTAAGGGACCAGAATAGCAATTGTCGTCCCAGTCAGCAAAGGAGACACTGACAGTCAAGTCTATGTCGAGACTGTAAAATGCTCTCTGCCAGATAAAGGCTTTCTGCCTTCTTTTCCCTATTGTTCACTTCAGTTTATTGTTTTTGCAACCCAAAGTTTGAAGAGGTAAATCTAATCTCTGTCTATATTCCTACAAATGGTGTAAATGCCCAAAGATACAGGGATATACAATGACAGTCCTGGCCTCTGGACTCATTCTGGCACAAATGCACCCACAGAAAGCCCCAGGGACTTGCCGGAGGGTATAGCTGTGTTTTGCTCCTCCTTGACCTATTTCTGAAGCTCTCCTGGTGGGCAAGGTATCAGTCACTGTGCCCAAATTGTGAGAACTTGCCCTTGTAGCAGTGAACAATGCCTCGTGGCTGAAGATGTTCTTGGCCCTCTGGTGACTGGTGTGTGACACAAGGGCACTGGGAAGAGAGGAGGTGGGGCAGGTTGGAGAAGTCAGACAATACAAAACACATTTAGGGTGTATTTTTTCCCCAAGGCTAATGGGTAGCCAGAGAAAATGATGACCAAGGGACAGATGAGAATTCTAGAAAGATGCCCAGTGGTCACCTAGAGGAGAGACTGACAGAGGCCAAGGCTAGAAGCAGAGCAAGGAGACTGCATGTCCACGAAAAGCTCATAAAGGCCAAATGACATCCAAGGGACTGGGCCTGGGGAGCACAGGGTGGCTGTTAACGGCTATTTGAGGTGAAGAACAAGGGGGAGCGGTGAGGACAGACAAGGCTGCGGTGGGATGGGGAGGTGGAGTCTGGGCTGGCCCGCAGGTTTCTGGCTCAGGACCCGCACAGGTGGTCTCCAGCTACACAGGCAGTGTGCTAACCCTGGGAGGACTCAGGCTGTGTGGCCCACACGCACACAGCGGTGAAGAGGGCTGGAAATGGACAGAAGTCAGGAGCGGGGTGAGAATGGGGCGGGGGGTCTGCAGTGAAGGGAGAGCATTGGCAGCCACAGACAGGGTGAAGCCATGTACTTGGGGAGGCGAAGGCAGGCAGTGAGGGGCTTTAGGGCTGGAGTCCTCCGGTGAGCACGGGTGTGATGGGACCAGGGCCAGATGCCGGCAACAGAGGGGCAAGTGAGACGTGTGGAGGGCAGACAGTGGTGTAGACCCATCCTTCCAAGCTTCTGCTGTGAGCACAGCAAAAGGTGGCAGCTAGGGCGGGTGCACGGCACAGGAGGGTGAGCCGTGGTCATGAGGGGAGGGCTCCATGGAGAAGCAGTAGCCTGAGACTGAAAGAGTGCAAGAATGGAGGCAGCAAGCATCTGGAAGTGGTGGGAGGTGCGGGAGCTGCACAGCGCGAGCTCCATGGTGCTGAATGGTAGGATGAGGGCCATGCTTCCCCAGATGCGTCTGTGCACGTGTGTGTGTGTGTGTGTGTGTGTGTGTGCATTTGCAATACATGCACAAGAAGGCCAGGGAGAGCAACACCATGTTTTTGAAGAAAAGGGTTTGGGTGTCTGCCATGGATTCTGCAGGGGGAGCTGAAGCCATCGTGGGAAACACAGAGAACCCCAGTGGGCACACCTCACAGAACTGATGGTGTAGGGGAGACTGGTAACGAGCAATCATCCATCACCCACCACCTACCCTTTTGTAGGGCTGGGGAGGTTCGTGTGTGTGCGTGAGTGCATGCGTGCGTGCGTGCGTGCGTGCATGTGTGTGTGTGTGTGTGTAACTGGGCCGAAGGGAGAAGTCCTGGGCAGAGGCAGCTGGAAGGTGCGTGCACCATGGGTTTGGACCACAGTGGCAAAGCAGTATGACAGGCTCCGGAAGCTGGGAATGGTTCGCTTACTGTCCCCTGCTCTCTGTGTGGATGGTGGAGAGCACTGGACGGCTGCTGAAATGGCTGAGGGCTTCGCTTCTGACAGCCCAGCAGCTCAGGGTGATGACGGGGAGTTTTCTTTATCAGTAAGGCAAGAGCAGTTTGGGGCAGAAGACCTTCCTGTGTATATGTGCACAGTCAGGAAATGGTGAGTGGGACCAAGAGCCCTGGAGAACTGCTCTGCCATCTGGGTCTTTCCTCACTCAAAGGGGACTTTTCAACAGATGCTTTACCCCACCCCCCCCAGGGAGCCAGCCCTCCTGCAGGGGGTGCTCCATCGGGGGCACTCTGTTTTGGGTCATGCTGGTGTGGTGCGCTGGCACCTGGCACCAGTGTGCACTTGTCCCTGGCGCAGCCTTTTGGTTGGACACTGGCTGGGCAGGTGCAGGTGGGGTGGGGCAGCAGAGGTGCCAGGCTGTGGCTTTTCACTTGCAGAGACACATGCCAAGCGGTGCAGGGAAGAGGGTGGAGTTGGATCTAGTGGATCAGATGAGATTTCACCTTGGCTTCAGGCACGCTTGGGGAGAATGTACCTGGCCTCCACCGGGTCCCCATTTCTTTTTATTTACTGAGATGATAATACCTGCCTAAGGCATGCTGTGAAGACCAGTGCTCAACGTGTGTGTGTGTGTGTGTGTGTGTATGTGTGTGTGTAGTGCTGAAGACTGAACCCAAGGCTTCCCACACTCTAAGTAAGCCCTCTGCCGCTGCGCTACATCCCCAGCCCTGAGCTGTCATCTTTGCTGGGTTCCCCCGGCCCCAGTCTGCCCTTTCATTTACCAGTGTCAGTTACCTGCGGTGAACAGCAGTCTGTAAAGATCTTGATTCTTTCAAGACAGAACACATTCACATAACTTTTACAGTGGGTTGTTAGAACTGCTCCATTTTATTATTAGCTGGCACTGTTACTTTCTTTTTTGTACTTAGTGTATAAATTAGGTTTTATCACAGGTATATGCACATCCTTCCTGTGCATGGGGGGACACAGTACGCAGGGTTTGGCATTACCTGCACTTTCAGGCACACACTGGGGCTCTCAGAACTCCTCACCACGGGCTTGAGGGTACTGAAAGGGACAGATGCTTCATATAGATAGCTCTCCTCTCTCTGGCTTTTCCCTTTTTGGGTAATTACTAAGACCCTGAAGCCTCCTGTGATCATTCCCAGTGATGTGACCATTGAGTGAGAGGGGCCAGCAAGGGAGTCTCCCATCATGTGCTTCTCAAATGTCCTGCAGCACAACACCGCTTCAGCCCCTCTGCAGGATGGGGAGAATTCTCCAAGTTCAAGTTCACGTTGTCTCATACACCTAGGTTTTATTTTTCCTATCTGTTGAATGGAGCTGATTACTTGGCCTACACTCTTACAGATTTTTTAAAAAACTTGAACCCCTCTGCACTGAGCTACATCCTCAACCCCCCCCCCCCCATTTTTGAGACAGTTGGTCTCTTCCTGGCTAATGATGGCAAAAGGCACTAGGAAAAGAAGCATCATTTTTCATGAAGGAGAAAATCCCACCTCATCCCATTTTTAAGTGTAAATTATTTTTGTAAGGAGGTGAAATCCATTGCTGGTTGTTTAATTTTTATTACAAACAGAAAGCAGTGGGAGGAGGCTGCAGTGGTCTTGAGGTCAGCTTACTGTCCTGTGAGCAGCAGGTTCACACTCATCACGGAGCATGCCGAATGGCAATCCAGTGCCACAGCCCTGCACCGAACAGGCCTCGGGCCTTTTAAATTCTATCCCCATGCTGTTTTCGGGAGAACTTCTTCCTAAAGAAAACTGTTTCTAGATCCTTGCCCTGTCAGAAATGTGTGCACACTCTCCCTACAATCCCAGCATCTTGGGATGCTGAGGCAGGAGAATTGCAAATTTGAGGCCAGCGTGGGTAATTGAGGAAGACTGTGTCTCAAAAAAAAATCTGTACATATCTGATGGTACTGGTACTTGATAGCCTCCCAAGGAACGCTTGACTCCAGATATGAAGCTGGAATAACTGTTAACTGTCACAATACATGGTCTTTTAGATTTTTAGAACATATGTTAAAAACAGTATACAGATTGCAATGTCCATGCGTGAATCCTCAACAAGGCCCCTGAAATCTCAGTTATTAAGATAAAAGCACAGAGAAGAGGGAGGGCTCCACACGGCCAAGGGCGTGCGTCCACTCAGAAGACAGGTCAGTGAACAGCTGCCCCTCTCCTCAAGTCCTGCCTACACCACCTGCCCCTTCCTGCCGAACTGAACCTCAGTTACTTTCCCACTAATCTGAGAAACAGTAGACACCATTAAAGAGAACACGGCATTAACATCATTCCCATCAGTAATGGAAACGTCTGGGATTAGCTCTGGTATGTCTGCAGCCATTAAACAAATAGAAAAGGCATTAAATGCAAGTTAAAATTTACTCCGCCAGCTGAGGTAAAGACATATACTCCAGCCTGTTAAATGGACCCTGGAACTCTTATTTTAGACTCTTTCTAGTGTTATCTGTGGGCTCGAGATGGCTATGTCTAGAACTGCAAGCCTGACCCTGGTTTGAAGGGAGAAATGAATTGCGAGCCATGAGATTCTGTAGCATATTTTAAAGTGGCAGAGTCTGTGTGTGGGTGGCGTGACAGAGGCCACTTGAGGGCTCGGGCATGGGGTTCAGTGTAGAGTGCTTGCCTTGCCTAGTCAAGTTCCTGGATTCCACCTTCAGCAAGCCAAAAACAAAACAAAGCAAACAGACAAACAAACAAAAAACACATCCTCAATGCCTTTGCAATTATGTTGCAATCTAGTTCTAGATGAAAGAGCTCCAAGGCTCCACACAGCTGCTGGACCTGGGGGTTTCAACTCTGACTGGGCCACTTTGGCTCCCTAAATCTTCCCACACCCTTTTGCCAACAGATGTAATCGGTCTTGTCATTCTCAAAAGACTCTTAGAATGCTGTGTCACAATTGTAGTTTCCTTTGCAATCATTAAATGAAATTTCCCAGAACAGATGAGGGAGCAGAAAATGACTCTTGTTCTGATACTTTTCTAGACTTTCTCCTCCCTTGCCGAGAAATGTACTGAGTTCTTTGGGATAAAACACGTACATTTCAAGAGACTCAGAAGCATTGGTGATAGAAAGGAAATAGTCTTTTGTTATGGGACTCTAACCAGCTGCCACAAAGCATTCCAGAACGTGTAGTTTGAAATACAAGGCCCTCTCCAGATCCCCCACAGAACCCCAAACAAGGTGTTTGCATCATTTCACACGTGCATCCTAGTGCAAGAGGGCAAACACGTACCTGTGAGTGTGCACATCTACCTGCAATGTAGCTGTGCTACAATCTTTATCCCTCACGCAGTGTCAAGATAGACATGGTTTCCCTGTCCTTTAAGTCACTGTACCCTACAGGCTTCACTGACATGGAGCCACAGTGGGAATCCCAGGTGTACATACCTGACGCAGAAGTACAGAACCACGGGTCCTGACTTTTTAGGGAAGTCGTGCTCCAGAACTCTTCGATCTAGCTGCAGCCAGTTTAAGTGGCCCCTGAGGAAGACAGAGACAATTGGGTTAGGGCTGTGGCTTCTGCAGCGGTGTTTCAAGACGAAGCCCCGTGTGGACAGAGCATGCTGGACCTTCTTCACTCCCATCTCTCCAGGAACGAAGCCAAAGGAGTCCCCTGGGGAACCGAACATCAGGGGAGATGCCAAAGTCAAGCACATGGGGTCAACCACGGAGAGTTTCTTAAAAAATTTCAGCTCATATCCACCGTATGACCTGGCCATTTTCCTCTTATGTATTCACCCTAAAATGAGAGCATTTGTCCAAAGACTCTTAACACAAACGTTCAGACACTTCCCAGTCGCTGCATACTTAATACTGTACATGAACACACATTTCAGAGACAACCCTAAATCTGAGACAACCCCAGCATTTGCCAACAGGGGACTGGAGGGACGGGCAGTGATGTCTTCATACAGCAGATTCCACGCAGCAGTGCAGAGCAGGCAGCACTGCCATATGCAGCAGCAGGGATGAGACTCCAAGTGATTATGCTGAGTAAAGGAGCCTTATCATGCAGAGTGTACAGACAGTGTGACTGCATTTATGTAAAAGTCAAGAGAGCACAGAGTGATCTACAGGGGCCAAAAGCAGCTCAGGCAACCTGGGGGGCATGAAGGGCATACGAAGGGACATTTCAGGTGATGGATGTGTGCGTGGTCTTCTCCATGGTAAGGGCTGCATGGTGTAGACACGTGGCTAAAACTCAGCAGCCGTACACTTTTTTGTTTTTTTTTTTGCGGCACCGGGGATCGAACTCACAGCTTCACGCCTGCCAGACAGGCGCTTACGCCACTGAGCCAAACTCCCAGCCCTAGTTTTTCGAGGCAGGGTCGCACTATGTAGCTCAGGCCGGCCTTGTGCTCATATTGTAGCCCAAGTGGGCCTCGAACTCACAACGCTCCTCCTACCTCAGCCTCCCGAAGCAGTCGTACACTTTTGCACATCGTGCACTGCTTAGAATATAAACCACAGCGACACGAGGTGAGAGGGCAGTAGAGTTCCTTTGGCGTTTCTTCCCCTGCCCTCCTCTTTCTCCATGAACACAGACCTGCAGCTCTGCAGAAGCACCCGGACGAGCAGCAGAAGGAAGTCAGCATGCTCTTCCTTCTCTCCCAGAGCCTGTGCTCTTCCAGAGACTGACACTTGACTGCTGTTCCACAGTTAGCTACGAAAGTGCTACTAGCACTGGGACTGTGAGCTCGGAGAACACAGATGGAGCCGATCTAGTGTGGGGGTCCAAGAAGCACTTCCTGGTGTTTGCACTGACTAGAAGTGTAGAGTTGATTTGGATCAGAGAAAGGGGAACCATCTTCCTGACGGGGGGAGCAGCATGTGCAAAGGCCATGCGGTGGGAAGAAACCCAGCATCTGAGACTTGTGTGAGTAGCCGGGAGAGGTGGACAGGACCCTAGGATGCACAGGCCAGGCTCCAGCTGTGATCTGTTCTTTCCTGCCTCAGCTCAACAACCTGGAGGACACGGGACCTGTCACCACTTTACAACTGCACTCACACCGAGCAGACCAACCACCTGTGTTTGCTCAAGTGACGATGGGTGACACCAGCGCTCAGAATGTGCACACCTGTGTGAGAGGCCAATGGAAACAAAATCTGTCTGCATTACTGCATAAACTTATTTGCTTCTATGACACGCTTCTGCCCCCTTTCTGAGCCATCGTTCAATTTACACCTTTTGGACAAGAAAACAAAGAACAATAACCACAAGAAACCTCTTTCAGTTAAGCCGCTGCCTTCGGGAGGGCGATGAGAAGCATCCACTGATGGACTGGGCCTCTTTGGCCTGTCCCTAAGAATCTCTTCTTGGAAAAACACTTCCGTTCATTGTTGCGTCGGTTTGTTTTAATTACCTTGCTCTGAATACAGGAAGGGTGGGGAAAAAAAACTCACAAATGTTGCTCTAAATAAAATGACAGGGCCATCAAATCTGAGTGAGACACAGGATCAGGAGACAGGAGGCCTGGGTGCTGACATCAAGGCTGGACACAGCCGAAGCACCAGCGACACACCGCAGGGGGCCCTCTGCGCCTCAGCTCCTGCTGCTCCCTCAGCCTAGCACGCGCCCACCCCCCTCACCCAGCAGTCTGGGCCATGCTTGCAGACTTGCTGTGCCGCAGAATGGCCCCAACCCATGCCACCCTGGGCGCCCCTTGGGCTTCACCCCTAATCCTTGGTGGGTTGCCTCCGCATCATGCTCAGTGTTCTCCACAGTCTTACATCTGAAAATGTCTCCGAACCTGTCTCACAAGATCAAAGTGTGCACGCAGACCGGCTGGAAGGTTCTGGGCACATCATGGAAGGGTAATAAGGCACGGCACTGCCCCACCTCTGAGGAACCCTGGGCTCTCAGGGGCTTCCCTCCTTGTCCAGCCTCCTGAAGGCACCCTCTGCCTGCTCCACGTCACCTGACTCACAGTGCCTCTCCTGCTCGGGGCCCAGGCCTATCTCTCCATCCTCTTCATCAAATGCTCAGCGTGAGCATTGATCAAGGCTGAGTTCAAGTCTTCCTTTGAGACTGACTGCTGGAGATGTCTGGGTATTAAAAGACCTCCAAAGACTCATGCTCGGCAGGTTGTGTCCTCAGCCTGTGGTGTGACTGGCAGGTGGTGGAACCTCTAAGAGGCAAAGCCTACTGGGAGGAAGTGAGGTATGGGGGGCGTGTTCTTGAAGGGGATGCTGGGATCCCAGCCCCTTCCCATCCTTCTTTACTTCCTGGCTGCCATGGGATGAGCAGGTTTGCTCTGCCATGTGTTCCTGCCATGATGTGGTGCCTCGACACAGGTTCAAAGCCATAGGGCCACGTGGCCATGGGCTGAAACCCCTGAAACCATGAACAGAAATGAACCTTTCCCCGCTTTAAAGCTGTTGATCCTAGATATTTTGTCACAAAGACAGAAATCTGAACAACACACTGCCTAACCCAGGGGCTCCTTTCAAACTCCTCTGAAGGTTCTGGATTGTGGCATCTACAAGGCATTTAGTCCAATCTTGTATAATTATGTGAAAAACATGACATGTAGCTCCAAATAAGTTCTAAGTTTTTAACAATTTAAAAAAAAGTTCCTCAGAATATAGCACAGTGCCTGGGAAGTATTAGAGGCTCTAAAAGGACAGTATTTTCTCATTGAGTGAATTACTACCTCGGAAAGCAATCTATTCATGATCATGCACATTTAAATTTTTACCTTTGGTCTCACAGGATTTCTTAATTAAGGGTCTGATGACAACAGCTGTTTCATGATCCTCACATGAGAAATCTTTGAATTACCCACAGACCGCAATGGTACAAAAGCACAGTGACCTCGCCCTGGCCTACGAGGCCAAGAAGGAGGAAGACCTGAGAAACAGAAAGCTCCACATGTGCTCTCAAGATCAGTCAAAGTGTGGGATTAAGAAATCCTCAACCCAGCCTAAGGGACAACATTATTGACCACATGGGGTGCTGGACAAGCCTGAGGTCCCTGGGGGTGTCATTCACAAGCTGAAGAACCTCAAATGGGGACCCATGGCCTGAAGGGACAGAGAGGCACTGTTGTCCCTGGGATACCACTGTTAGGTAGCTCACTGCCCATCCTTCTTCAACCATGCTGACAGAGAACGGGTGGATTCCAGCTCTAGATCACTTCACTCTTTACATCAGTAATGAATTCACTTAGTTGGAAATCCCTTTGTTCCTGATTGTGTATTGGTCTTGTTTTTATCAAGCAACTGAATGATGGAAAAATAATGTAAAAAATAATGGCCAGGAAGTAAATAGAATAAGGTGGCTAGGAATCACCCTAAATTAAGTAGTCTGCAAGGAACAATGAGCCTTCTTTCCCCACTTTCTATGCTTCAACTCTTTGCCTTAATTCTGTGAGGAATGGCTGGCCACACACTTGCCTGGCTCTGGTATCCATGGAGAAATGGCTTCCTCACAGGCAGAGTCCATGGACTCTCAGGAGGAACTCCCCTCCCCATTTTAAGTCCCTGTAAAAGTCTCTCGAAGGCTGCTGACAAAGGG
The DNA here is from genome assembly GCA_004363535.1 of Dasyprocta punctata. Taxonomy (NCBI): domain Eukaryota; kingdom Metazoa; phylum Chordata; class Mammalia; order Rodentia; family Dasyproctidae; genus Dasyprocta; species Dasyprocta punctata. The sequence continues at coordinate 109,883 of RJWM01000583.1, forward strand.
AGAGGCTGAAGGGACAAGCGATTCACCCAAGGTCCCTGAGGGGGAGTGCCCATTATTTGGACAAAAGCTAAAAGATGGATTAGACAGTAATGTGGAAACTGTAATTGTGGGGCTGCTGGTTTATGCCGCAGTAAGATTTGTTACAATACTGTCTTTGTTTATTTTATTTGGTCTGAAGTCCTGGAGATAGAACTCATGGCCTTCACACTGAACTACATCTCCTGCCTGTCTACCTACCTGCCTTCCTTCCTTCTCTCCCCGCTTTTCCGTTCTGAGAGAGCCTTGCTGAGTTGCTAAGTTGCCCAGGCTAGACTCAAACTTCAGATCTTTCTGCCTCAGTCTCCCAGACTGCTGGGATTATAAGCATGCACCACCATGCTCAGCTCTCAAACCATTTTCTGAGGGAGATGAACACACATTTCCTGTGTACAGTTTAACTAAGAGATGCCTAATAGCTAGGCTTTCATGAATCCCATTGATTTTCCATTTGAGAATTCACATTTGCCAATAACAAAGCCAAAAAGTAAAAATGTAGGTAAATAAATAAATAAATAAATAAATAAATGTATGTTACCAATGTGGACAGAGTATTTTTTTGTTATTATCTCACTGATACCTATCTCTGAAGCTGACAGGAGATAACACTCATATGGTTTATGGTTGCACTAAGTCAAACTATTGGGTCTATAACAAATATGCAATTGTTTCCAGGCAATAGAAATTGGGTGCATTTATTTAAAAAATTGCTTTTAGCTACTACAAACAGTACAAATAGATTCTTGATTCAACTGTTGACACCTTCAAGAGAGATGGCCTTGGGGAGAGCTTTGTTTCTAGAGTTACTGATGTGGGGGTGTGACAAGTCTGTCTTAACTCATCCCTTCTCTTGACCTGGGGGGAGGAGGGTACTGTGTCCCTTTTAGATACTTCTATTGTAGACAGATTACTTCCTATGGGGTGAGTTTCTACAGAAAGTCAAAGCAAGGATCTGACATTCTTGCTGGTTGGAGGTGGCGGTGTGGGGAGATGCTTGGGGTGAGGATGGTAGCTCTTTGGTGTCCTTGAGTCTGAAGTGTACTTGCTTTTCAAGGAGAGCCCTGACACCTGTTTATTTTGAAACCCTCAAATAGCAGAGCAAGGTCAAGGCAGAGCACGTGCTAGGGAGACCAGGTTACTAAACCATGAGCTATTCATTCCAATTGGAATTTCTAACTTTGTTTATTTATGGAGTTATCGTTTCCCCACTATGTTGTCTTACAATTGCTCAAAACTCTCTTTATAACACCTCCCACACTGTGACTTACCTCCCGAACCATGACCACAAGCCCAAAAAGAGCAGTTCTTTCTGGATGCCCAGGGGTTAACAGGGGATGCTAAATAAATTACTTGTTAAGCAAATGAATGCCTCAGTTCTATAATATTCAACTGCCACTAGGTGTAGACACTGCGCTCACCTTTAACTAAATGGTCCCACCTGAAGGCTTCACCCTGCTCACCTGATCCAGGCCTGGACTCTTCAGCACAAGGTCCACTGGGCAGGAAAAGGTGAGGAGAACTGGGCCTCTCACCCTCCTGGGACCACACCATCATTCTTTATTTACCTGAGCTACACACAGAGAGAGCTACGTGCACACCTTCCAGCATCACCAAATACCAAGGACAGCCCTGCAGGAGGCTGTGGCCGCAGACTTTCTCCAGTCCTGGGTCCCCCTCTCCCTACTGGAGTCAATGAATGGAATCCCCAGGCTCTTTTCTCAATACACTGTACTCCCCAAGTTCCTGCTGCTTGCTCTTTCTGCCACAACTGGAAACCAGCTTTTGTACTTCATTGATGTTTCAGTGGTAGATGAGTTTGTGGCGGGGATGCCTGTCAGTGAGGGGCTATGCAGACGCCTCGGCCATTGGAGCTGTGGCTGGGTTCAGACAGATGCAAGGACAGGGCTGATGATGCACGCTCCCAGGAGCCAGCGCCCTGGGCACCGCAGCTGCAGATGCACTTTCAAATCAGGCTCTATCAGTCCTTCACTATGAAGCTAACTTCACAGAGACTGCCAACCGGGCCATTCAATTAATTGAGACATACTGTAGGATGCTGAAAAAAATCCTTAATCGATTATCTTATAGGTTTCTTAAACCAGGATCCCAGTTTCAGGGTGTCTGTGGCTACTAAAATGTCAGCAAAAATTTTATATGTAAACCTTTGTGAAAAGAAGGAATATAATTTCTTAACAGATCTCAAAGGGCTGGTGATGAAATAATAGGTTAAGAACTACTCATTTTCTCAATTGATATGTGCAAATGCATTCCGACTCTACTCAGGTTTTTTTTTTTTTTTTTATACTGGGTCTCACTCTGCAGTTCAGGCTGCCCTTGAACTCACTATGTAGCCCAGGCTGGCTTAGAATTGGAAGAGATCGTCCTGCCTCAATCTCCTGAGTGCTGGGACTATAGGTGTGCGCCACCATGTCCAGCTGTACTCAGCTTTTAAAATGGCACACTAATGGCTGAGTTTTTCCTTTCACTCCTTTGCATTTCTAAGTATTTCTTAACTTTTTTAAAAACATGGAAGCCAGGCATGCTGGATTACACCGTAATCCCAGTGTAGCATACCTAAGGCTCGAGGTACAATCCCCAGTACTACAAAGAAAAACATGTTAAAAAATTAGAAGGAAGAATGAGTTTCAGTGCTGCCAACATGTTGATTACTAGTAGAACTAACTTAGGCATAAAAGTCTTTCACTGTGGACTGACACTTTATTAATGAGTACAACTTGTAGGTAAGAGCTACTAAGAGAAACTCTCAATTTCTTCTTTGCATTTTATTTCAGACACCTTCTCTGAGCTGTCATCGAAATCCCACAAAACATCATCAATAAGAATTAGTATTGGAAGGAACTCAGATCATCTATGGCCCGAGACTCACATTTTCTAAAGGAGCTCTGCTGTGGCTAGTGAGTCTGTGTTTGTACCATCTTCTACAGTTTACAGCACCTCCCAAGGGCTGACCGAAGGTTGCATTAGGCAAATCCATGTTGTCCATCATAGCTCGTCACAAGGATAAAGCTTCTGCTGCCTTTCATTGTAGAGCAGAGTGTAGCATGTGCCTAAGCTACAAAGCACACACACAGACCACACAGCACAATCTGGGAACACGGTTAGGGGAAGGATGGGCATGTAGTCTAGTGGTATGGTGTTTGCCTAATGTCTTAGGTACTTTTCTCGTTGCTCAGACAAAACACCTGATGCCCAAAGTTAAGAGAGGAAAGGTTTATCTAGCTCAGTTTGTAGAGGTTTCAGTCCTTAATCAGCTGACTCCATGGCAGGGTGGCATGGCAGAGGGGCGACCATTCTTGGCAGTGGGAGACAGCAGAAACAACAAGGACTTTAACAGAGTCTTTCTGACCCCTTTTATTTTATCCAGACTATCAGGACTAGGGCAGGGGACTAATTTAACTATTCAGTGAACTAATTTAGTCATCACACACTCTTGATCCCAGCAGCACACACTCTAGATCCTGCCCCCTCTGAAAAGCCCCACCTATGACCACATGAGGCTTTAGGGGACATCTAGACACAGCCATCACACCTAGCAAGTATGATAACCTGGGTTTGATTCCCAGCATCGCATAAATAAGTAAAGAAATTTATTTCTCTTGCCAGATGTGGTGGCACAGACCTCTAATCCCAGCACTGGGGAAGCTGACCCGGGAGGATCATTGACAGGAGTTTGTAGTGAGTTTAAAAGCCAACCTGGACTACATAGAGACACTGTCTCAAAAAGCCAATGAATCCTTTCCACACGGAGGAAAGGGTCGGGACAGACTCTAAGGCCAGCACTTTCTGACACAGGAATCATCAACCCAGACCAACTCACACTCACAGACAGAGTTTTGTGGGGCGACCTTTGTTCTTCCATTTCCACCCAAGGGCCCCAGCACTGTGCTGCCCCGGCACTGTGTCAGTCAGGACACTACCAGGCATGAGACACCGTCCCTGAATCATGGTGTCTCCCTGTCCTGACCCTTCTGGAGCGCTGGCCCTTGATTCCCTCTGGGCCCCTAACACTGGCCCACTCTCTCCCACGCATCAGGCATACCTGCCAGCGCCAGTCCCTGGTCACTGCCACTCCTGCCACCACTGGAGAAACCCAGCGGGCCACGTGGGCAAGAGTAATGACGGTGGCTGCATGGTCTGTGGACCTTACTCCCTGCTAACACCATTGCTGGGTGGAAACCAATGCTCTTCTCCAGCTGCCACACCCATGGGCACGCACACTCACTCTTCCAGACCAGTCTAGTGTCGTTCAGCCCTGCATGGTTACTCAGCTGTAAGGTTACGTGGCCAGCATCTCCCCCCCGCAATGCTGGCTTTTGTTCCCTCTCTTTTGAGGGAGAAGAGGGACTCTCGCCCTTTCCATCGATTCCTGCTGGCCAGTGCTATTAGTGCACAGACTTCTGCCTCTTTGGCCCAGGATAAAGTGCTCATTCTTCAACTCTTGTTAACTCAAAGGGGAAGTCCAATTGGGACTGCTCAGGAGTTCATGGAATCTTTTTGTTGAGTAAACTTACTTGGGAAATGGGAACAATGAAATATGATTAATTGAAACATGATTTCCTTCTAATCACGGAAACAGTATGAAGAGCAATTTAAGGGACTTGTAGTGATTCTCAAGAGAAAGGGTAAAATACTTTTGCATTCGTGAAAGTAATTGTTCTAGATGTTTAGCTGCTTAAAAGCATTCTGTTTTTTGATTACTGTGCTGGCTCCTCTCCTGCACAAGACTCCCCTCCCATCTGACCTTACTGGGCTCCACCTGGGGGCCAGCAAGTCCTCAGACAAGAGTAACCTTCCTGCTGACACCTGCTCCTATCACTTCACTGCTCAAAATGCCACTGATTGATAGGGTGACCATATGTTCCAGTTTCCCTGACACAGCCCCAGTTGGCAACCCTTTTATTCCCAGCAACTCCATTTGAAAAACAGAGCATATGGGCCCCTTGTCCATTTGCAGCTCCCTGAGGCCAAGTGTGGCCATGCACAAGTACACCTGGTCGCCCATTTGACCAGTATGGATGGCGCCTGCTCTCACTTTGGAATTGGTCCTGCCTTAATTATACCACAAGATTCCTGGGGCATGGGTCATTTGACCCACCCACTAATCAAACTGATTGATAATCATCTTTGAAAATCATTTCCACAACTCTTACGGGTTTATGTATGTGTGCATGGATAAACACAGTGCAAAGAAAATTATGGTACAATTGCTTAGGATTGCTTATTCTTATCTGGGAATTTGGGTGGTATTCACTGTTATCTTTTGATGGCATTAAGTACAAAATTGAAATTTTAGTAGCTATTCCCTCCTTATATTGCAAAACAACACTTTATAGAACTAAACTGAAAAACTATTGAAAGTAAATACACTTTTCATCAGATGAGTGATCTGAACTTTTGATTTCTGTATCCTGTTTCAGCTTAGACAGTCAAACTGCCCAGATATTTTTCATTTTGAATTTATCATCAAATTCACTTCCTGTTATTATTATTCCAATACCGGAGAGAACTGTTTAATTTTCCAGAAGTTTTTTTGTTTAACTTTAATGAAAACCAAACCCATACAGATATACTTTTCAAAAAAAAAATAAACATTTCAGTCTGAATATGAACCTGCTTGATTATAAGAACGAGTTCACCTAATGATTTCACAATACTAGCATCACCCTAATTATAGCCTTTGGCTGTTCCAGGCCGAGGATTGCAAGGATTTTGAAATCCAGATGATGAACCTGGACTGACCCCAGACCACAGGACCCAACTGGCCTGCAGCTGATTCACTGCTCCCTTCGGAGACAGTATAATTGCAGGCCCCGCCCTTGTCCTCTGGTGCCCGGGATCCCAGTGGCACTTACGTCTCATCAGTGAACGCGATTCCAAAGTACTCCTTTTCCTTCAGGTTGAAGTGAGATGCCACGAGATCAAGCAGCTCCTTGGCCAGAAGCTTGGGCTGTGGGAGAACACAAAGGGAAAATGTTAAGTGACCAGTGACTCCTTTCCTAAAACCTGTAGTCTCGGGTTTCTGTCTTTTGTTCAGTGGAATGCCTCAATGCTCAAACACTGTCCATAAACGCAAGTGATTTTTATAAAACCTAAATCAACAGACAAAGAGGGTACGACCAAGCAAACAGGCAAGGGAAGGGTTGCAAGAAATGGGACTGTCTTAGTTTTTAGCCGTTTTTGTTCTACCAACCAATGGTACTTGCTCTTTGGCAGGGCTGTTGAGCCTGATGACTTTCCATTCTATATCTGATTTTGAATCAAAGAAAATGGCTTAATTTTTTTGTAAAAAAAAAGTCAATATATTTAACACAAATACAGATGCATCTGTATTTTTGATGAGACCACTTTCCAATAAACCCACTCTAAGTTGAAAATATCAGTAAGTGAACAATGAATTCACCCCAGCTAACCTGTGGGCAGCACAGCACGCCGTCCATTACTGGTGGCTCCCCCTGTAATCTAGGGGGACTGAGGCTTCACATCACTGCTGCTACCCAGGATCTCCAAGAAGACTGTGCCACATATCACTAGCCCAGGGAGAAGATCCAAATCCAAAATACCAAGTGCGGCTACCACAGAATCCTAGGCTTTTGCACCACCATGACATTTCCAGATCCCAGGGTAAGCGACAGCAAGCGCAGGACTCTCCACATTTACTGTGTGGCAGGCACTGAGCTAAGCACTTTACAGACACCAGTGTCTCTGTGAGCTGGATGGAGCTCAGAGGTAGAGCACGTACCTGACGTGCACAAGGGCCTGGCCTGAATCTCCAGCACTGCAAAAGAGATTTTCCTTAATTCTCATCCTAACCCTATGTCCACAGTCCAGGGAGGAAACCAAAGATGCAGCTCGGATGATGCAGACATTTCCCCCTCTCCTGCTTCACTGCTCCTCCCCTAATGACCTTCAGTTCAGCAGCAAAAACCAATTAAACTAGCAAGTGTGGGGGTGATGCTGTGGTACTGCTTCCTCCCAGAACACAGAAGTCAGCAGAGGATCCACCCTGATAAACTCACACCAAGTAATGGTACACGTTTTGAAAAAGTAACAAAGCAATCTCTGAACCAACAGGGAATCCAAGATTTTACATCATTCCTTCATGGAAGAAACTCTATCCCAGTAAGCAGACCACAGCGAGTCGTATGCCTGAGAACATCACTGAGGGGTTACACACCAGAATGCAAGATGCAGGCTCTGGAAGGTCTGAGCAAATGCTGCCCACTCTGGTCCACTGCAGGCTCTGCTGCCAGGGTCACCTCTGCCCCTAGGAGGTGTCCGGCTGCCCAGGTCAAAACATACCCAGCATCACTTGTGACTACTAGGCAGTGTGGCTCCTTGTGAACTCACAAGATACTTTGATTTATCTGTGCAAATGACTTTCAAGGTAGTTACAGCATTTCTATGATGGTTGCTGTTTCTTAAAATATTATGCGTAATCTTTGGAGCTTGTGTCAGACTTAGCACCCTCGCCAGCAGCGAATCTCCTTGCACTTGGGACAGGCTTCCTATTTTGCCAATGTCAAAAGTCACACTTGAAGTCAAACCTAGCTAGTGGGAACAAAGGAGTGGGCGATGGGGCTGGGTCAACTTGGTGTTATACAGTAAGTCTGACTCTAAGCAGTGGTTGCAGGTTCTTGTGGCTCATGAGGAGAGATCCAGCCCAAGCACAAAACTGAGCAGTGAGATTTCTTTTACCTTGCGACTCAAGTTCTAAAGCCAGTATCTCCACAGACTTATCACACATTTACCCGGGAGGAGGAAGGATTACGCCAAGGCTAGTGTGATCCCTCTGCCCCAGGATACATGGTGCCCATCCCTGCCAGCATGTGTGGAGGGAGGAGTGCAGGGTGGAGTACGGGGGTAAGGTGGGGGCGGAGGAAATGAGCTAGGAAATAGACTTTGGCTGGCAGGTGTTTGCATTTGGGCTCAGACGAGGTCTTTAAATGCCAGAAATGGAGCCCAGGGACTGCTTTAGCTGACTGCACTTCTCTGAACTCTCCTTTCTCCAAATCCATGCCTTCCCAGGAGTTCACTGAGGCGTCTCCTCATCCCCGAACAGGTGCTGAGCGCTCCCATGTGATCTCCTCATCTTCTCGAGCCAGTGGAGATTCAGAGGCTCAGAGATGCAGGCAGGCAGGCACTGTCTTCAGTCTGCAGCACGGCCCCAAGTAAAGCAAGGTCCACAGACAGCTGCTGCCGCAGAGACAAACCCTGAGACACCATGGTGAGTGAAGCCTGTGACAACAAGACGAATGCTGCTTCCACTCGCTGAAGCCACTGGGATAGGCAAGCTCATAGAGACGGCAGAAGAGAGGCTACCACGGCTGCAGGCAGAGAGGGCGAAAGCTGTTGCTCAGTTGTCATGGGATGAAAATGTTGTGGAAATAGCAGCGATTACTATATAACACTGTGAAAACACTTAATGCCCTGGAATTGCACGCATGAACAGTGGTTAAAATGGTATATTTTGTGTTACCTATATTTCACCCTAATTTAAAAAAAGAAAAAAAGAAAAGGAAAATAAGCAAACAAAAAGCAAGCTCTGGCTGGCCTCAACAGCCCCATGGTCACCCTCGCTCTGCCATTCCGCCTCAGCTGGCTGCACTACTTTCTGGGTGAGAAGTCACGGATCACACCCTGAGGGTCCTGTCTAAGGGAGGGTGGCATTGGTCAGTCCAAATTGGTACAGTGATATTATGGGTTTGCACATTAACACTTTGATGTCGGTTAGCGTGAGTCTTTCCCCAGTGGTACAAAATCAGGTTTGGGAGCCAACAAAGTAAAAAGATGACTCAGTACCCTGAAGAATTTACCAGAGTAGTGGATGCCACCTTGGGAGCTGTGTGGAGATTCACTTTGGCTTCTTTGTGGTGATGTGTCCCTCTGCTCACACCTGTCACAACTCATTTTTATCTATTTATTTATTTTTGTTTTTGAGACAGGGTCTTACGATGCAGTTCAGGCTGGCCTTGAGCTCATTTTGTGACCCAGACAGGCTTTGAACTCACTATAATCCTCCTGCCTCAGCCTCCCAAGTGCTGGGATTATAGGTGTGCACCACGATGGCCAACCACCACAGCTCTTTTAATACTAGAACTTCTACAGTAAAAAACAAAAAACAAAACAAAACGAAAAAAACACAAGTTTTCCTGGTGACTTACAAACAAAAGGCCCTGGGCAATAGTGGCATCACAGGAATAGACTTCAATCCTTTTAAACAAATGTTTTTTGCAAGGATTGTATCAATTTGCATGGATAGCTTTAGTCAAATAAAAGCCTAAAAGTTCAGTCTCATTACTGTGTATGAGACTTGTTGTGGATCATATATAAGGGATGATCAAAATGTACCGTGAATATTTAAATTCTTAAAAAATTTATTACAGTAAAAGACACACTGCCATGAAACCCCCTCAACACCCTCCACCTCACTTCAAACACACTTATCCCATCATTCTTACTACTTTCTGGAGCAGTTCTAGAAGCCGTCTTTCACAAGTATCTTTATCAGGGGTGATAAAGATACAATGCACACCGCTGCTGAGTGGCACGCGGCGGGAAGACAGGCCTGTGAAACACTGCAGTGTCTTCACCCCCTGCTCCCCGGATCAGGCAGCAGGGGACTTCTGGCTCCTCCCCAAAGTCAAGCTAAGCATGAGAGGCAAAGTTTCAATTGATGGTATCAAGGTAAGCATTTGAAGACACTCACAAAAAAGGACCTCCAGAACTGCTTCAGAAAGTGGCAAGAATGATGGGGTAAGTGTGTTCGAAACAAGAGGGAGTATAAATGGCACTGCATCTTTTGCTGTAATACACTAAAAAAAGAAAAAAGTAAAAATTCACCGTAGTTTTTGATCACACTTCATATAATACTTTCTAAGGAGAAAAGCCAAAGTTTACTTCCGCAATCTACAAATGGAGAAATAAAGGTTGAGGAGAGAGAGAGAGACAGAGAGAGAAAGAGAGAGAGAGCACACGCACGAGAGAGCAGATTTCAATAGATGTGGTAGTTACAATTCTGGAATCTTAACTCCCTGTAAAAGCCACTCATTTTCCTACTGTTATGCTGAGTGATGACAGCCCAGATGGGGGCCTCTGCCATCAGGCAGCATGAGAACCAACCCCCAGCCCCAATGGACAAGTGGTGGGGGCGCTGCTGTCCAAGACTCTGGGGCCGCTTGTTACACAGCATGACCTGGCCCACCCGAGTGACTCAAGTACCCAAACTTTCTCCTGCTGTGAGGCTGCTTTAAACCATTTCAGGCACCAGCATCTTGATTTCATGATCTTGCAAACAAGGACAATGTCCCACCTTCACATAATGGTGATTAATGAACTACACTGTTCTGAAAGTTCCTCAAACTCATTTGGAGCGAGTTGCTGGGTAAGCAGAAAGCAGCCTGCTATTATGCTCTTGGAAGGGATGTTTACAGGATCCTGCTGATTATAATTTGCCAATTACTTGGGCTGTAAATATTCGTAGAGCTTTGCAGGGATCAGGCTGGGAGCAAGGCCAGAAAGGCAGCCGGTGGCCCTGTCGCATCCTACAGGACAAACCAGGCAGGAGCTGGGGCATCAGCACGAGCTAGGCCAGCCCCACACATCCTGGGATGGTTAGAAACGGCCTCTTCCGGTTACTGGCTGCGCTGTCCATATGAGACCAATGCTTTTAAGACCAACTTTCTCTCAGTCCGTAATTAGCTTTGTTCACTTAACAGCTTTTCTGTTTTCCTCTTTCTATCTCAAATCCATTGTCCTTCTGAGCCAGTGAAATCTCCCTCTCAGTGTTCCCATCTATACGGTCTGCTTGGCGGCACTGCCCAGGGCTATGGGGCTGGCTTCCTGGTGGGCCTGTGTCACACATGGGCTGAGGACAGAGAGAGAGCAGCTCACTGTGCTGCTGTGACCACCACCCAGAATCACGTCAGTCCAGATGGTCCAGGGAGGACCCACGTGTGCTGGCAGGACATGACTGACCATCAGACCGAGACAGCACTGGCATGCCTGTGGTCCTCTGGGCCTTGTCCAAGTGGGGATGGTCTGGGGCATTGGAGGGGGCACCCTGGCACCTCTGCAAAGCTTCATGCAACTGACTTCAGGCCATGTCCCTCACTCTGCACAGCACGAGTGCATCTCTGGGGGATGACTTTGGACAAGTGTTCTAACCTCTCTGGGGCTCAGTTTTCTCATCTGAAAATGATGGAATGGACACCCTAAAATATCATTTGATTGTGATTGCTGAATGTACCTTCCTCCTTTCCTGAAAACTCCCCAGCTTCCCTTCCCTTCATTCACTCTTTTTATTTACTTATTTGTTTGTTTTTGAGATGGCGTCACACTGGAGCTCCAACTGGTCTTGAACTCTATGCAGCTTCAGGCTGGCCTTGAACTTGGGATCCTCCTGCCTCAGCCCCTCTGAGTGCTGGGATTACAAGTGCGTGCCACCATGCCAGGCAAAATATCCATTTCTGTTCAATATATTTGTATTGAACTAAATAAAACACTGATCTCATTTTTATTTTCAAATTGCTGCCCACACTATCCTCTCTGCTTCCAATTCCCACTCAATTTGCATTCTGCTCAAAGCCCACCTCCTCCATGAAGCTCTCCCTGCCCACCCCACACACAAGGGCCTCTGTCTTCTCCAAAGTCCTGTAGCGTGTGCTGCATGTACCTCTCCCTTCTCATGTGTGCTCTTGTGGCCAGTCTTGTGTGACGTGATTTATGACCCCTGATGGCAGTCTACAGCCCACGTGAGCCCTAACCCCTGGATGGTGCTTTGTATTACAGAAGGTGGGGCCAAGGCTCTTGAAAGAAGGAACCTACCCTGATTCATCCAACTGGGTCCCAGGTGCGATGCCGTGCCTCCTGTGGCAGAGACTGGGATTTCGATACAGCCCCAGGAGAGGGCAGAGATGGGGGTCATGGGGACATAGGTGGACAAAGCCAGCTGCCGGAAGAGGCCAGGACCCCTGCCCCGCCGGCCTTGAGCTGTGGGAATACCCTTTGCTCCGGTCAGCCACTACACTGGAGGTTAGGTGAGCGCCCGCGGACCAGAGTCTGGCGCACATTCTGCAGGGAGGAGTTGCCAGCTGTCCGGGAGGAAGCAGCAGTGCTCTGGCCCGGGGCCACCCACATAGTGATGGGGAGCTGGTTTCATCTCCAGCACCCCCCATCAGTGAGCCACTGCACCAATGGGCATCGCACATGTCCTCCCCAAAGGGCCTGCCCCTTCCCAGCGAACTAAGCCAACACCACCCAGCAACCATGGAGCAGTGGGAGGAATCAGAGCTGTGTTCAGAGGCTGACCTCCTCCATTCTCCTCCATCCCAGGGGCCTCCATGACAGCTCACTGCAGGGCACACGTGACCACCACGTGACAGAGAGGCACTGTGCTCCCCTTGACACCACCCGTCTACCCTAGGGACCCTGTGACTTGATGGACAGGTGACGCCTGCCCTTTAGGGTCGCCACAGCTGTGAGATGGCAGACAGGGTTGGTCCTGTCTGTCCCCGAAGAGGGGCTGGGGCTCGCTTTCCTGTAAACCTGGGGGAGGAGAAGCTTTTTGTAGACGACACCTGAGCCTGCTGTTTGTCACTGTCCCCTGCTAGTCCCCCATCCATGTCCCTGGGGCTCTGCAGTAAACCAGGGAGTGGGCTGAGGCTGCTCATTATTCCTGGGGAGGGCATAGGTAGAGGGGAGGCCTGCAGCCCTTCCTGCCTTCCTCCCGCCCTCCCTGCCCCCTCCTTCCCCCAGTCTCCGCTTGGTGGCGGATACCCCCCAGGCCCTGCAGGCCCTCCTTCCCTGTACCCTCCAGGCTGCTGCTGATTATTTGCTGGGGAGGCCAATTTCCTTCCTGGCCAAGAGGATTCTGTGGCAGGGGACAGATGGCCATTCTCTTTATGTAGCACCCAGAATGGGGTGGGGGTGGGGTTCTCAAGCAAAGACCTGAAAACCTCCACTGGTCAGCAAGCGGGTGCTGCACTTCCGCCTATGTCTTGAGGCCCTCCAGCCTGAAGAGGACCCTGTGGTGCAGGGGGACAGTCCTTTACTCCAGCTCAGGACCCAATGGTGCAGGACATCACAGCACAGCTGGCCAGGGCTGCCCTGGACAGCATGAGCATGGTGCTTCCCATGAGCATGCGCTTCCCACAGGGGTGCTCGCTCCACCAGGGCCCTGGAAAGTGCTACTGCAGCCACCTGGACACGCCAAGGCCACCCACCCAAGCACTTAAATAACTCAGAGGAAACCAGAGCTCAGAGATGTCAACAGGGACAAGGGGGGCCACTCAGCTGCCAGCATAGACAGGGCCAGGTCCAAGAGCCTCATGCAGCCCTTGCCCCCACTCCAAAGTGTGGAGGAAAGAAAACAGTAGGGTACAAATGACTGGATGCTCTGAGCACTACCTCCTGGGTCCTCGCCGACCCGGGCCTGTGCTACTCCCCTCTCCCCAGCGCCAGCGCCAGCACCTTCCCTGGCTTCCTCCTGCACCGACTGACATCAGCCCACTGGGTCTTCAAAACAACAGACGCTAAATCCCAGGCCCCAGAACACAGCCCAGGGGGCATGGGCTTGAAGGGGCAGAGTCTAGGGCCAACTCTAAAGCCTGACTTTTCCTTTGATTGTTATTGATCCAGCTCTCAAAATGATAAAAACTGTATACACTGTGTTTATGGTGTACAACGTGATGTTTTTGATCTAAGAATATGAGGACGATCAAAAATATTCGATCTAGGAATATGAGCGAATACTGAAACGAAAAAGTGTGTTGCAGGAAAGACACATTGCCACAGAGCTCCTCAAAATAATTCCCCTCCCTTTGAACACATTTATCCCATCATTCTCAGCAAGGCATCTTATACATAGTAAGTGTTTAAAAATTTGAACACTTGCCATATTTTCCAAATACCCCTTGTACAGTAGAGACATAACCTAACCACCTCACATATGCATTTAGTAAGAACATTTAAGATCTGTCCTCAGCAATTTTCCACATACATGGCATTATTAACTACTATGGACACGATGGACAACAGAGCTCCTGAACAAAGCTGCCTTCAGTGTGGACCAATGGGTCTAGCCAGCTAGGAACAGCCTCTTCTGAGGTCAGCGACTGGAGGCATCGAAGCTGACTTTCGGAGTGCAGTCGAATTCTGTCAGTGCGGTGCTCAGAGCCTGGAGTGGCAGTCGCGTGATCAGCCTACTTAGAGCCCTGCACAGTGCCAACATCTAACATACACCAGCCCTGCAGCAGCGATGCTGCCTGGACCGCTCCCGGGCTGGTCCGAAGCAGAGAACTTCAGCGCAGAGGGTGGAAGTTCAGGAAGGTGTGGGTTTCAATCAGATCCCATCTCACCAGGCACCGCAACGGGGCTGTGTGGGATGCACACCCTGGAAAATGCTCAACAAGGGAGACCCTGTGCCCTGACTACTAACTGTGCCCCCTGCTCACTCCTCCCTCAGCTGACACCCCCTCTTTTGACACCCCCTCCTCAGCACACCTCTCCTCCCGAGGGATTCTGCTGTTTACTCAGGATTCAAACTCCTGAGAAGAACCTTTTTAAGTTTCTCAGCTGTCCCCCTGCCCTTCCCTTTTATATGTTTATCCCCCTGATCCCTCCCTTTTATTTCCACATAGTTTTTCCTGTGTTCTTCTTAGAGATAGCCTGGTTTTAGGTTCTCCACAAAGTTAGGGCTGACATGGGCTGGGAGGGCTTCTTACCCATCCATGCATTTGAATGATGCGTAATGGGAAGGCTTTGACAGGCAATATAATTACTGCTCCTCTAGAAATGCAAAGCTTTCTTGCCAGCCTGCTGGGGAGCCTATTTTATTCAGGATCCCCCCTGGGGACTTGGGGAGATGGGCAGGTGTTCATTAGGGAGCACCTCCTGATTAGCACAGACCCCGGACTCCAGCCTGCTCAAGGCAATGTCACTAGGGCTGCTAAGGCAGCCCCTCTGCATTAATAAAACTGCAGCTTCGCTCTGCTGAGGAAAAACAAAGCCAGTCCCAATACTTAGCTTGCCTCTGCGGAGAGGGCTGTCACAGCTGCAGCGCAAATCCGGAGCTATTTCTAGCAGAAGCGAAGATGCTACGCTAACCTTCACCTTCTTGGGATTCCAAGCTCCATCTTCCACAGCCATCTCGTCTACCGACACGGTTGGAGACCACCACAGGACAGGGTCAGAAAACAACTCCTGGGCCTTTAACAGTGATTCATTAGGAGCATGATTTGTGTTTTCTTCTGGTGGCAGTCAGGGACTTAAACAGTCTTTGCCAAACAACAACGATGACAAGGACAACAACCACCCAGTGA
Source organism: Dasyprocta punctata (assembly GCA_004363535.1). Taxonomy (NCBI): domain Eukaryota; kingdom Metazoa; phylum Chordata; class Mammalia; order Rodentia; family Dasyproctidae; genus Dasyprocta; species Dasyprocta punctata. The sequence goes on from RJWM01000583.1 coordinate 125,257, forward strand.
GTCCTCATTTAGGCCAACAGATGCCCAATAAGGAGCTAAAACCAAAACAGCAAACCGTGACCTTCATTTCATTACTTTGTGACTTTGGGTCAAATCCTTTGCTCAGCTCTTCATATATGCATGTCTTTTCACTTTTGTTTTTGTTGCTGTTTTGATTTCCTATACGGAGAACAGAACTCAGGATCTCGCATTTGCCAGGCAGGTGCTGTGCTGCTGAGCTAGATCCCTGGCCCCATATATGCATGTTGAAAATCTAGGGTGTCAATCTAAAATTTGGCAAAACAAGGTTGATTAGGCCTAAAAGTACATAACCTATTGAGGCAGGAGATCAGGGCATGGCCAAACAGCGGGGCAATCGAGTGTAACCTATGGATTACCGAGACCTGCCCATCATGGCCAGGACACCGGCAGAGCCCTGTGTGCGACGGCCTGGATCTAAGGGCAGAAGGGGACATAAATGATGGCAGCCAGCAGCCACATGGCCGCTGTCTTCCTGCTCTTACAGTAGCCTGCTCTGCCTGCGGGATAAACATTTTCTCTTCTTTCTTCTTCAGAACACTTCATTTTCACTTTTTGTTTTTTTTTCTTGAGACAGGTCTCACTATGCAGTTCAGGTTGGCCTAGAACTCACTATGTAGCCTAGGCTGACCCCGAACTATCAGTGATCCTCCTGCCTCAGCCTCCCAAGTGCTGGGATTACAGGCATTCACTTCTTTTTCTTTGACCAAATAAACATTAAATTTTTATATTTTTCAGTTGTTCTGTCATAGGCAGCTGAGTGAGATACAACTATTATAGGCAATCAGACAGGGCTTGGCCCCAGAGGCAGGGGGCACAGAGGCCCAGATGTCTTGTGATCTTGGAGGAGGCAGATACCTCCTACCGTGGGCCAGATCTCAAGACAAGAGACAAAACAAATGCAACCACACCCTAAATAGAAACATTAGGGATTGATATTCTAAATAGGTATGGATCATTTTGAGGAAGCCAGGAGCCACCATCCCAAACCCCTACAGAAGAGTCACTGCTCTTTAGCATACCCACTTGTTAGTGACTCACTTCCTCATTTGTCCCCAGTGAATTCAATTTTACCTGAGCAATTACACTTGTAATCTTATTGGTTGACCACAGTTCTGTCCAACCTCATGCCCGCCTGCCTTGTGAGTTCCCATTTTTCCACACCATGGACCTGCCTCGCCTCATGGTTTGGGTCTATAAAAATCCCTGGAAAAGGCAAGACCCTTGGCAACCCACTCGGGACCCCTTCTGTCTCTCCCTTAAACAGAAGCTTTCTTTCTTTCAAAAAATATATTCTGCTCTTAACCTCTGTTGTTCCTAAAATTCGATCTTCAATTTTAGAGAACATGAACTCATACCCGACATCTAGTAGGTTGGCAGTTTCTTTCCCCTACATCACTATTACTTCTATTTTTTTTTTTCTTCAAAAAGATGTCAGCCCTCATACTCAAGTTTGACTCTCCTTCATCCAGGCTGGCATAAATTGTTCTTTCAGATGTAAACAGCCCACACATTGACTGGGAGCTGAAGTATTCTCCAAGGTCAAACCGAGGTAGGATACAAGAAACAGACAACAGGTAGAAGGGACACAAGCAAATCAGAACTAAAAATTGTACTTCTAAGGAGACTGAGACTTTGAGGCCTCAACAGAAGTCACCCCCAGCGTCCACATTGGCTTCCCTTGGTTACATCTAGGATCCTTTCCTTCCTGACCCACCACACCCCAAATTCCTCAGGAAATACTGTAAGTCCATAAAGCAGCTTCACTGAGAAAGCAAAGAGCAGAAACTGGATGCTTGTATAAGCAGAGTTAAAAGAACCCAAGGAATGTTTAAATTATCCATGAAAACTGGGCCCTTACCTGGGGAAAGGGCCACTCCTCTGCTGGGGTGTAGGCTGCCTTTCCCTGAGTCTCCACCCCTCAGGGGTGCTTCCATGTTCCCTGTCCCAGGAAACAAGTGCCCCTCTCTCTCTTGTGGGCCCATTCTATTCCTCAGAGTGTGTACCTTTTGATTTCTGCCTCATAAAACCCTTTCAGTGTCTCTTACTGACTGGTCCCAAAGATTCCTTTTCAGCCATGGCAATCAGCAAACCTACTACAGGAAAGGTGGATCAAGTTCCTCAGCTCAGCTTCAGGAGCCTCCTTGGACCATGTTATGATTTGTGTCTGGGTGGCCCCCCAAGCCTCATGCAGTCATGGAGGCAAATGAATCTAGCATTTGTGATTGGTTCGTTGTCTAGTGCTGGGATGGGTGGTGTGAGTGCTGCACCCCCCCAGGGGTGGGTAACTGGCACACAACATAGGGGAGGGAAGGAGGTTTGCTTTCCCCACTTGGCACTTTTGCTCTTGTTGCTTGCAGTTACCATGAATGGCTGCCCCTCAGCCATGCCACCCTGCCTTGAAGCCAGCTCAGTACTAAAACTGTAAGATAAATAAACCTTTCCTTCCTTCATTCTGGGTATCAGGTATTTTGTCTCAACAAGAGAAAAGTAACCAAGACAGACCCTTTCTGGTGATATCTTCTCTTGGTGAGCCAGCCACAGGCAGAAGAGGCAGCGGGACTGCTACCGTATTCCATATTCCCCAAAGTAAGACCAGATCGTAAGCCAATTTTTGATCCAAAAGATACAAGGAGGTTTACTTTCAGGGAGTGTCTTATTTTTTCATGTACAGCAATCTACATTTATTCATCTATTTATATAGAGAAATCTACATTTGTTCAAATACAGTCATGTCATCTTCTTTTGGAACATCATCATCACTCTCCAAACCTGTATTCCCGCCTGAATTTCTTGCCACTCCACTTCCTGGGGAACAACTGCCCCCCAGTCTCTCATTTCCTGTAGAAACACTGGCCTTAATCTCATATCCAGCAGTAGTACTCTCTTAAAGGAGCACTTCTTGTCCACATAGCCTGCTCATAGTGCACTGTTACAACTCATTACTTACTGAATTATGAAGACTCATATTAGACACAACCACATCCATTCGCAACTTGTATATTGTGTCTGTTCTCCAATTGGTCATTTGGCAATAAATCTCCAATTCATCTGTTTACATAGACATTTACTTGTGTATTTATGAATACTTAATTGTAATTTATATTATCATGTATTTAACTATTCATGTTACTACCATTACTTATTTATATTTAATTGTATAATAACATTATTATTTTATAATCCATCTGTCACATATTGCAATGGATGTACTAACTGCATCTGTCTGGCTGAGGATCTTAACTGGCAGTAGGACTTATAAGCTGTTGGCCACAGGGTCAGCCTGGGCTACAAAGTGCCTGTGCAGCCTGCCTGTAAGTGTTTTGTTTTGTTCTGTGTCTGGAGCCTCTCGGGGTTGCCGCTCCAATGCTAGCTGGTTTCCTTCCCCATCTTATTTGTTTCTGGAGGTCTTATAATTCTGGCCTCAGGTTTACCTCCCTATCTAACATAGTGTGTGATCTGTTGTTGCTAAGTGACACCTCCAGACTTTTTAAACCCTCTGTGAGTCCCCTGTGTGTGTTACAGGTCCCTCGATGCAAAGATCTTTGGGGGAGAGTTTTGAGTAAGGCCATCTTGTGTACAACTCCTTTTCCTGCTTTCCTGATCTCTTGATGAAGGTTAGGATAACTATGTGCCAGGAAGGAGGTCCCTGTAGACCAGCAGGGACTCCTGGACTAGTTGGTGACAAAAAAAAACAGACTAGAGCTGTCCCCCTGGGCAATTCTGACTTTGGGGAAACAGGACAGAGCTACCAGTGGCCACTCGTTCTGACCCTGGGGTACCGGTGCAGAGCAGTCCCCCTGGGCAGCTGGGGCTCTGAGGAGATGGGGCAAGCTGTACTCATAGTGTGACCCCAGCAGTGGGCAGCTGTGTGCGGCCTGCCCAGGGGTGGGGTGGGCTGCACATGCTGTGTGACCCACAATAAGGCAGTGGGTCCCGCAGCCTAACCTCAGGGATCTAACCAGGATCCTGTCTTTTTCTCTCTCTGCTTTTCCTTTTCTTTCTTTGTCTCTTTCCAGAAGTACACAAGGGAAATCTTAAAGGCATGTAGTACATCTTAAATGATTATGGGTAACTCAATGTTTGTCTCCAAAACATCACCTTTAGGTTATATTTTAAGATGGAGAATTTTAAAAGGTTTAAGATGGAGAATTTTAAAAGGTTAGTTTTTCTCCAAATGTAAACAAAAGAGTAAAAAGGCAAGACCTCAAACTTGATTTTATAATAAGAAAGGACAATAAACAAAGATCCTATCTAGCAGTTTATAGCTCTTCTCTCTTTCCCCTTCTGATTTTGTTTGTGTACTAGCAGTACTAACTAAAAGAAAAAGATACCCGGAGTAGCTTGACAGTAGCAAAGGAAAGACTATTATAACTTACATAAAGAAAAACAGAGTTAATTGATAGCCCCTGGGAAAAATTCTGATTAGTTTATTTATAGTTATAAACTAAAAAAAACTAAACTAAAAATTGTGACTAAAATCAAAAAGGTTATTATAATTCAGCATGGCCAATACAACTTAAGAGTATATGCTGATTATGTAATTGTTTTATGTACTCTATGTTTTCTTGTCTGTTCATCTGCCTGGTAATCTGTTTTAATAATTGGTGAAAGTACCTGCAGCTGCTTCATTTAAAAAATGTATTTTTGAGTTCATATCAATTTGTTTATTTATTTTTCCCTTATAGACTTCTGCTAGGGCTTTCTATAAAAACTAATTATACAGATATTCAAAGGTAACCAGACTAACTTAAAATATTAGATGGTAAAAAACTTGCTTAGGCTCAAGGTTCACATAAAAACCTACAAATAAGAACCTTTAAAGTTTCGTAACATAAAGGTTATGTGCAATTTAGTTAATAGGTATGTTTTTGTATGTTTCAGGTAATGTTATCTTCCAAAAGTTCTACTTATGCTGACTTATAGATAATTGGACACTCATGTTATAGCTCCAATATAGTACTTTTTGTTCACAAGGCTTAACAGTGAGCTAATTTAAATTGGTTGGTAAGATAAAAGATGTCTTTAGACTTGGCAGTATGTTTTCATCCAAGTTGTTAGATAATCAAGATAATATTTATCTTAAAAAATTGTTTTTATACCTGCAATGTTCATGGTTTTCTGTGTACACTAATTTAAGAGCATTTCCTTGGTTAAAGATAATATATAGTTAGCTAACAAATGTTAACTATGCTGTTTGGTTCTCATCAGTCATCTAAAGTAACTGTTAAGATGAGTAAATAAATATAAATAGGACTAATGCTTATAAATGTTCATAACAACATCTAAGTCATCAGTTGTTAAATATAAATTTAGATACTCATATCTTTAAGGCTTATAAAAGATCACATATTTGATTTATTAAATGTACTTTCATAAGTTATTTATATAAAGGTTTAAGATTGCTTTCTTAAGTTGGCTAAGAGTTAAGTTTCTGATACATAATTTTATATTAAAATAATAAAAAAATGTCTCCCGTTTGGAGGGTCCTTCCACCTGGGATGCTACCAGACAGAACTCCCCTCTGTGGTTGAACAGCAGCTGCCTGAACTAATTTGCTTCAGCTTTCTCCTCTGAAGGGCAGCTTCTCTGGTTTTCCTCCCCTAGAGTCTCACTGGCTGTAATTAAAAGGTTAGGTTTTCTATGTCTAATGCAATAAGGCTTTCTTAAGATATGAAAATACACTTGTTTAAACCTACAAAAACTAGGTAAATCCCATCACTCAGGAGGCTGAGGGAGGAGAATCATTGCAAGTTTGAGACCAGCCTGGGTTAGAAAATGAGCTCAAGGCCAGCCTGAACTTCATAGCAAGACCCTGTCTCAGAAAAGAGAAAACAAAACAGGAAAAAACTAGGTAAAAAATAAAGAGTTTTTTATTTTACTGGGATAATTTCTTGTATTTCCATTGTTAGCCTTTCAGTTATTTAAAAAATCTGAGTTTTAAAAATTAAAAATTATTCAAATATTAACTTGTAAAGTGTCTTCAATAATCAGTTTATGATGGGTTAATGAATAACTATTATGTTAGTATGTAACACACCCTATGTATCTGGGATTAGAGATATATATCCAGATGAATACTAAATATGCTGTAAAACTAAGCTTTAAAATTAGGTTAAATACATACAAAGCAACTAATAACAACTCTCTTTTATACACTAGACATTACATCTAGACCTTAGATATATAAAATGATCAAAAATTTTGTTCTCTCTTTAAATTTGGTCCTCTCACTTAAAACTTGATCTACAGCTATTTGCTTTGCTTAAACACTCATTTTGTTATTGTATAAATGATATATACTTGTATATTGAGTAATAAATCTGTTTGTGGTCATTGACACTGTTTTATAAATTTACTCTAGTAAAAACTAAATAAATATATGAAAAGATTTCTATATAGCTGTAATGTTAATAATTGCTAACATGATGTACGTTGAGTGCATTTGTGTTTCCCAAGTGTACAGGCCTTTCAAGATGTGGCACTTAGGAAACTATATTATCCCACTGATGACCTACAGTCTAACATTGCTTATGATACTGGACTTTTTCAGGCTTACAGTTATGTGATTGTTATGAAATTGTATTAAAATAGTTAGATGTGCCTAAACAATATGCAGTCCAGGCAATGTCACTCCAAAGATTAAAGATTAAGCATTAGTTATCTATAAGGTACATATGTGAACAAGCACACTTTACTTAACCACTTTATTTTTTTTTTAAAGTAGCAAATCTAGATGCAAATTTGTAATATTTTATAATTGGATAAAGGTAACCTATTAATAAGTTACTTTATACCAAAAATGGAATTTAAATGTATATTTAGAGGTCAAAAACTCAATGGTTCTATATAATAATGTCATAATTGTTTGCTAAGATGCTGTTTGTTACTGATTTTAAATTTTCCTTATAAAACTTTATCTGATACCATTCTACATAAATGTCTTCAAAAAGATAACTCAAGCAACATGTTAAGATGATAGGCCATCATAGAGTATAGATAAACATGACTCTTACTGTGAATAATACTGGTGACCTGATTAATAAAAGAGATAGTTGTTCTCTAGTCATGCTTTATATTTTCTTTTTCTTTTCTTTTCCTTTTTTTTTTTTTTTTTTTTTGTACCAGGGATTGAACTTATAACCTTGTGCCTGCCAGACAGGTGCTTAGGCTGCTGAGCTAAATCCCTGGCCATGCTTTATATTTTCAAACTACCAATATTTGAAAAAGACAATAATAGTTAAAATTAAAGCCCACTGTTCCCACTTCAAGACTGGTGCAACTGACCTTCTGGGTGCTCAACAACTGAGGCTTGGAGACCAAAACTAGATAAAAGTGAACTGGGCCAAGAGGATGGACAATATTTTGATCCTTGCCCTCTAAGGCCAGCCAGAACACAGGGATGATGGAAACCCGCTAAAATGATCCTACAACTCTGGTGAGTCACCCACCCTCCTGAGCAGGGAGACTGCTGTACCCCAGAGGACAAGAGGCAACCACTGTACTTTGTACCAAAAGGGGCTCACTAGAAAGGAGAATGTCCCCATGCTTCTAAGGGAAGTGATGAGGCCAAGCAGCCCCCCTGGCTGATGACACAACAGGTAGAGGAAAACACTAGAGGAGCTAAGAGGATTTGCATGTGGTCCCCAAAATAACACCAGAGAAGCCTGAATTGACTTGCCTGTAAACATCCAGCAGGAAAGTATAACCAAAGTTATATATAGATAGAGTAATAGTAGTATTAAAGTGAGGCTAAATATATACAGGGGATTCTGAACATTACACCAGCCCCTACTCGCAGTCTTCAGGTACATCTATAACTTAAGAGCCATAAGAATTATTGATTCCCAGTCTCACCAGCCCTTCCAAAAATGTGGCCTTTAGCCTCTCTTATTGGTGTATTCCCATCATGTTGTGTGCACTTTCACATACCTATCAGCTAAACCCTTAGCTTCCTGTATTGATATGCATATGAAATACAAATGGCAATATAAATATTCTAGCAACTGAGCTTTGTTACCTTTGTGGTATAAGTTAACTTTCTTTTATTTACTTCAGGCTCTCTATGTTTACATTATCTCAAGCCGATCATTACAAAACATTTTCCGAACTACAAAATAGAGCCACATAATAAAAATTTGAAAGCCCAATCTAAAAAAAAAAAAAAAGATACATTTATTTAGGATATTCATTCATCATTGTTATAATTAAAATAGGTTAGATGTCTGACTGACAAAACAAAGAGGGGTCTGCATGCTCTTAAACCCCATCAATTCACAAATAGAGATTCATATTAAAGTTAAAAGGCTTATGCCATTTTTTGGAGCCACTATTCATCAATATTCTACTGTTAGTCTCTGGCCATGGCTAGTTTAATAAGGTTATAAAATGAAGCATAAGAGTCAGTGACGTGCTAATGTCTTTGCCCACTTTTCCAGACTATCAAAAGATGATTGCTCCTCAAACAACAAAACCTGTCTTCCTTTGTCTCCTTTAGATCAGTCCCTTTGATCCTTGGATATGCAAGATCAATGCCCCTCCTGAGCTTAAAATAGTTTCAAGGAGATGGATCACTAGGCCTTCTGTACCGTCTTCAGAAGTGGGAACAAAGTCTGGGGGTGGGAGAAATCAAGTAGGATAGAAGAAATAAGAGATAAGCAGAAAGGAGACAAGGAAATAAAAACTAAAAACTGTACATTGTGTACTACAAACATGTACGATCGAGGGATGGGTGAAGAGAGGAAATGGGAGGGAAAGGGGAAGAAGACGAGAATTAAAATGCATTATGTACATGTGCCAACTGCACACAGGAAATGTGAATGCTGCGTACTAATAATGGACAGCTATTTTGAAGAGAACAAGAGACATTAATGGTAGCCATTGTTAATTTCCTATCATCTGGTTTTGAAGGTCCATAATGCTTTCATTCTTTTGTTTTGATTGGCTTTATACTACTTTGTTTTGTTTGAATTTATTGTGTGTGAAGGTATAGACAACTATTTCAAAGAAAACAAGAGACATTATGGTAGCCACTGTCGATTTCCTGTTGTCTCGTTTTGAAATACTGTGTTGTTTGCCTTATTCTGTTCTGTTCTGCTTTGTTCTGTTTTGTTTAGTTTTACTCTGTTTAAAATAAAAATAAAAAGCTGAAGTAAAATAAAAATGAAGAAGACTGAAACTTTGGGCCTCACTCAGTGTCACCCCAACTGATTCATACCAGCTTCCCTTGGTTAAATTCAGGCTTCTTTCCTTCCAGACTTATCACACCCCAAATTCTTCAGAACACTGAAAGCCCATAAAATGACCTAACACAGAAAGGAAAGAGCAGGAGCCTGACTCTCAGATAAAGGACTGGGTTGAAAGAGTCCAAAGATGTTTAAGTTACTTATCAAAAAACAACAAAACAAAACAAAATCCTCGTTTCTCAACTACAGAAAGGGCTACCACCCTTCTGGGGATGGTCAACTTTTTCTGGGGTCTCCACTCAAGAGAAGCCTGTATGTTTCCCTGTTCCAGTAAATAAGTGCCTTTTTCTCCAGGGCTTGCACTCAATTTCTTTGAGTGTGTATGTTGTAATTTTTGCCTAACAAAGTCCTTCTCATACCTCGTACTAAAAAATGATTTTTTCTGTGACGGGAGTCAGCGAACCTGCAAACTTATCCTACAAAAAGGGTGAGTTAGGTTCCTTATGTCAGCCTCAGGAACCTCTGTGAACCCTGTTTGGTGACAAAATGACACACTGGCAGATCTGCTACCTTTCCAGAGGGTCAAACAGCACTAGGACCAAATGAAACTGGATATTGTCATGCCACTGCGTACTGAACTCTTCCATTTGCTAGTCTGGTGCTCAAGGAAGTGCAGAGAGGGTTCTGTCTAAGCAGCTATGGTATTGAGTTTTGAAACAGGCTCTCTGTGCTATGCATGGAGGTCAGGAAGCCCCCAACAGACTCTGGCATTGGACTTGTCAAGTTCACAGTCAGAAGAAATTGGGTGTTTTTAGGAATTCACTGTACAGCATTAGGCTAGAGGACAGTGAAGGTGTGGGTGGGTGGGACAAGTGGGCTGTTTGTTCACCTTTCTGGTGTAGTTGACAGAAAGGATGGTGCCCGTGACACCTGCTGTCCTTTGTCTAGCAGTGACTGTGACCCTTTTACAGTTTTCAATGATATGAGCATTCTGCTGGGGCATGCATGCCATAGGTTCACCACCTCCCGGGCTGGGGCTTGCCTGATATTCAAAGAATGAAGCTTTGAAACAGGGACTTAGAGGCTGGACATCAGGAAGTCCAGTGGGCAAGAGAACCCAGATAAAGTTCGGCATCTCTGCCTTCACTTTACATCATCTTCTCTAAACCTTAAGACTTTGGGACAGAATCACTGTTCAACTCTGTATGTGGACGTGTTAATCACTTAAGGAGTGTCTGCTTTACAAGGTTTATCAGCCTTAAATTCACCCAGCCTATCTCATCCCCTTCAGCACTGAGGATATCAAGATAAGAGGACCTAAAGTAATTCCCAGGATTTGCAGCCAGATTTTATAGCACATGATTCTATCCCCCCTGGAGCAATGCCCACAAGCCTTCAGTCAATGTCCTAAACCTGCAGTCGCCTTGGATTCCAGGAAAGTGGGGCCTGGCAGATCATGCCATGATGAGGTCACCCCCAAGAGGGGCCAGTGACCTCATGATGGGAACCAAGGCTGCTTCCTAATTAGGAGCCATCATTGCTGACGATGGCTCCCCTAGACCTAGTCCATGGAAATCCCGCAACCAGACAACGACCTGACCAGAATCATCTGCACTGCCAGTCATGCAAACCCCAGCTATGTGACCCCCACCCCTTGCCTTTTCTTTCCATTTCTATAAAACCCCAAAGTTCCAGTCAGTCCCTCAAAGACAGACCTTGCTCTTCTATATCTGTGCCTCCCCATATGGCTATGCTGACCACTGCTCCTTTCCTGCCCTCTACCCCTGCCTGAATCTTCAACTGGCATTTGGGGATGGGTGGCTGCACCTGGCTAGCTGGGACACATAAAGGTGGGGCTTTTGCTTTAAAATTTCAGCAAGTGTAAGATGCTGATAAGAGTTTCAGGTTGAAAGGGGATTAAACAAAACACAGTGCTGCGATTTCACTCAAAATGGGTTTGTAGTGAGGCCTGGGGCTTGGAACCCAGGTGTAGGCTACTCACTGAAAGGCTTCTAACAGCATCTACTTTCCATGGTTGCCATGTGCTTCGATCATCATTTATCAATACCTGGTGCAGGTTTGGTGCTCAAAGAAAGTGGACTCCCTCTTCCCCTTCAGTCGGTAACTGCAGCCCTCTAAGTGCTAGCTTCCCCTCAACACCCTGACATGTGCTTCTCAGCCCAGAATCTAGCGTTGCTTCCGAGGGAACTCTTCTTCATCTTGTGAACTGTGACCGAAGTGTCCTAACAAGTTGGAACAGAAGGCAGATGACCTCCCTGGGCCTTGTCATTCCTCCAGGAGGTAGGCCCTCGGGAGTGCGCAGTGCTCCCCTATGTCTGCTCAGGGAAACCGGCCCTACTCATCAGTGGAACTCACCTTCTCACACCTGTCCCTGTCAATTGCTTTCTTTAGGGTCAAAATTACATTTATTGCTTAGAAGAGAAAGAAGTCTCCAGCTCCAGCAATATTCCTGGAGACACAGTGTGAACTTTCCAGTGCTTATCAGCAATTTAATTTGGATGTTTCTGAGCGCTCTGCCATGGGTCCTCCCCAGGGACAGCGCTCACCAACTCCCAGCAAGCATGTGCTCAATATAATTAAAAATGCACTCTCATTGGAGTAGGAGAGTAATGAAAAAATGCACCGGATTTCCAGGCAATGAAGGAGGGGAAACCCACATTTATCCAAAAATTTTTATTCCTAGACAGAAATTTCATGAAAAGTTAGACAAGTAACAATGCAAAGGTCGCAGGGCTTCCTCCCTTCCAATATGCTCATTAGGAGACACTCAGAGATGACACATCCAAGTACTGGACTGCTGGCTCCACCAGAGAAACACCACTTGCAATTCCCATATTCCTGGGTCGAAAACACCATTTTCTATTTACTTATATTGCACCTACTTCCAAAAGGTCTACAGGAGGCTTGCAGAATTTCACACAGTAGGGAAATTAAGGACATAAGTAACACCCAGTCCACTGAAAAGTGTCAGTGCATAAAATAATTTACTGTGGTCCTCTTCATTCATGTTTCTGCATTCTGGGATTTCAGTTACCCAAGGTCAACAGTGGACTGGGAATTATATTAATAAAATCATATTAATAAAATATTAATAATTGACTTGATCCAATCACATAACTTTCATTACAGTGTATATATGTATATACACTGTATATGTATATACATATACATGTATATGTATATTTATTAGTATATCATTATGATTATTAGCTGTTATAAATCTCTTACCGGGCCCAAAATAAGTTAAATTTCATCACAGGTATGTATCTATAGGCAAAACTTTAGTATAAGAGGTATGATCAAAACACACAATAAATGTTTAGATTAAAAAAAGTTTCTCATAGTAAAAGACACATGTCATTAATCCTCCTCAAGTTAATGCCCCTCACTTCAAATACACTTATCCCATCACTCTTGCTGCTTTCTGAAGCAGCTCTGGGAATCCTCTCTCATGAATGCCTTTATGAGATGTGATTAAAAAGATGTTGATGCTGCTGCTGAGTACCATCCAATGGAGTGCAAGTTTGTAAAAATATTCTGGTGTGTCCTCATTCACCTTATTCACTGGATCTGGCATTGGCTCTTCCTCAAAGTCTAAATGACCATGAAGGTCAACATTTTGAATCAATTCAGAACATCAGGGCAGCCATGACAGTGTAACTGAAGATACTCCCAAAAGATTAAGGCCAGATCTCTTCAGAAAGTGGCAAGAACAATGGGATAAGTATGTCTGAATCAGGGAGTATTTTGAACGGAACTGCTAGCAATGTGGCTTTTACCTTAATAAATTTAAAAAGTTTTAAACAATCTATATTTTTTATCATACATACAGTTTGCTACTACTGGTGGTTCCGGACATCCACTGGGGGTCCTGGGATGTGTCCCCTGCCCCAGGTAAGGATGAGAACTTTGATTCCTAATGCTGGAACTCTGTGTGGGGAAAAATCCACTAGATTTCCTGGGTAAACAGAAGGAGATCCAGTTCATCCACACGGGGGACTTTCCCATGAGCGCGCAGGGGACATAAGACAGCTGGCCTTCCTTCCACACAGTCTCCGGGAAGAACAGACAGGCAGCTTCTCTTCTAACGCAGTCCAGTGTGCAGCTTGCCGCACCACTCCCACAGCTGGGAATGCATTTGAAAACCATCTCCTGAAACCCGGCAGGCGATTCTGGGCGAGACCTATGTTAGATATTTACATAGTGAGTCTGGCCAGAAATTTTGGAGGCAATATTTTATTAGGTTTTAAACACGTGCTCATGTCAGCCTTTATTAGGCAGCTTGGCACTGACGTTTCAGTTCGATTCTGAAGCCAAACCACACGAGAAATATGAAGTCAATCCCAATGCAGGCCGAGCGAAGCAGTCTCCTGAAGGCTGATAAAGCAAGAAGGAATGTTCAAAAAGTCACGTTCAAGAAAACAACAGCAGATGCACCGCGCCAGGGCCTTGGATTGGAGAAGCGGGTGGGGGTGCCGGTGCAGTCGGTCAGGCTGTACAGAACCGCATGGAGCACGTTCCCCTTTGGCAGCTCCACAAGCACAGCCCAGGACGCGGAGGGCAGGGCCTGGACACGAGGACGCCCCTCTGCTCCCACCTGCTTTGCCCTGCTGCCCCCGCCATTGCATAGCTGCTGTCTTGGCTCACACGCCCCTTTCTCTGTCTCTGCTGTCCAAACTGGTCTTGTTTCGGGACCTCTGCGAAGAGCTCTCTATCCCCATGCTGCGATGTCCGGTGTTTACCCCGAATGACCCAGCAGCTCGACGGCTGGGCTCTCACAGTGCTCTGAGAGCTGCAGCGGTCACAGTTGAGTTCTTGGTCCTGTGATATTTCCATTTGTGTTCACAAGTCTGTTTCTTGCCAAGGATGACAAGATCTTGACAGGAGGTGTGGCCCTACAAGTGTCTTTGTGTCCAAATGGTCACCACTAAATGACATGTGGATGGATAGATGGATGGATGGTTGGATGTTTGGATGGATGGATGGATGGATGAATGGCAAGGTGGAGGCAGGATTTCAGCATACCTTGGGTAACTCATCTGCTACGCTGGTTCTAACTCCCTCAAACTCCAGCACCTCCCAAAGTCTGTGAGGACCCACAGTAAGCATCACAGAGGTATTTTCAACATCTGAAAATTTCTTTGTTAATTAGGACCCTTCAAGTGATGGGCCCAGGTTAGGCCCAACACCTTCTCTTGCATGTGTGATCTTGTTGGTCCTGCCCCTTAAAATCCGAGCCACCACAGAAGTGTGGAAGAGGGAGAGCCAGGATAAAGGTGCCCATCCCAGTCTTTGTCATCACCCTGCTTCTTCCTATCCAAATGGTCAGCAAAATACAGCAGGGGCCTGACAGGGCCCCCCAAACAATGAACATGAAGATTCTTAGTGAGCAACTCGCATGCAGTACACCAGGCCCTCTGACCTACATTGTCCCTGGCTCTGGAAATCAGCAGTGAGCTCATCTGGGGTTTGATTGTGTGCTTCTCATCTGGCCCTGCTCCCCCTCTCCTGGGGCCTTACATCCTCCTTTCTGGAACAGAATTAATAGGCTTTGCATTCATAATAGTGTGTCAGCCTGTAAGACAGAAATCATCACAGGCTATGATCCTGTGGCAGCGAGTGTCACTGGCTGCCAGGCAGAGTGCCTGTTGGACCAGAAGCCATCACTCTGGGCCCCCTTTGTTTGCAGGAAGAAGAGTCAGATCATGGCCCAGGCCACAGGTGCACAAGGACTTTGCTATCTGTCTGTGGTGCTGCACTTCAGTCTGCCTCCCTGACTTTCTGTTAGGCCATGGATCAGCACAAAATACAGTTAGGAGAAGAAGAAGTAATGAAAATAGCTTTTTTCTAGAGCTTCTGGAGTCTTTGCAAGAGCCCTGGGCCAAGAGCAGGACCAAGGTTCTTGCCCTGACCTGCACACCCAGAATTCTATGTCTCTAAGCACAGCACAGTTGGATCCAAAGCCCGCTGCTGGCTGCTTCCTTTAACCCAGTCCTGCCCTGCAGACCCAGTCTTTGTCTCCAATCTGTGCTTCCAGCCCTGCCAAACTATGCTTTATGAGCAGCCTTATTCTACTTACCAGGAGAGCGAGGCAGGTTGCTGAAGGAAAAGTGAAGTTCAAGTTCATGGTCAAGGTCACAAGGTGGTGTGTGTGTGTGTGAATATGTGTATGTGTATGTGTGTATTTGGTATCATAAGTTTTGATTTTTAAAAACAGCTTCAGGGTTGGGGATATAGCTCAGGGGTAGAGCACTTGCTTAGCACGTGCAAGGCCCTGGGTTCCATTCCCCAGACTGCAAAAGAAAAAAAAAAAAAAAAGAAATCTCTCCTGGTCTGCACTTTTGTGCTTCACATTTCTTTGCTGGACATTTCTTTGCTGGATAGGCTGAAAGCTGAGACAGGAGAGGTGCTCACATCCACAGTCCTTGCTGGGTTTCAGATCCCACACAATTTCTCCAAGCTCCTCCGGATGGCATCAACTTTCCTGGTTGCCTTTTGAGGACCTGGACATCAAATCACAGCCTGCAGAAACCAGGACTTCTGCTAGGAAACAGGAGTCAGAGAAGTGGAACGAATTCCCGGCTTTAGGAACCACTCATCTAAGCAGGCTAAGATGTTTAATTTGTCAGATCATCAGCTCCTTTTCTGTAAAGCAGGCATTGCACCACAACCTTCCGGAATATTGTGGGGATCAAACAGGACAGTACACAGGAAATGTCATCCATCTCCTGACACACGATCATTTCTTTCTTTCTTCCTTTTTTTTTTTTTTTGCAGTACTGGGGATCGAAGTCACAACCTCACACCTGCCAGGCAGGTGCTTAGGCCACTGAGCCAAACTCCGGACCCTACACGATCATTTCTTACGGTTTGTTAATTCCCCCCGCCATTTGTCCTCTGCATTCCCCCTCCACACCCCAATCTCTTATCCGTATCCTTATCCCATATTTCCTTCTTCGACGGGTGATCACTCTGGCATTCCCTGAGGATGCAGGCTCAGCCACCTGGATGCCCACCACGTTGAGTGCCCGCCTTCTACTTCTACCAGAGTTCATCTAGTCCAAGACTTTAGGACTAAACCGGAAGGAAAAAAAAATCCCTTAGTACATAATCATCCAGACTCGCTTCCTCAACCTGAGAGGGAAGGGAAAATCCAAACCACAATGGCGAAGCTAAAACTGGCCTGCTCTTATATTTCAGTGCCTATGAGGTGGGCTGAAATGATGGACGAAGCCAGGTGAAGCAGTTTGTCAGCCTAGGTCATGCTCCTGTGTGATGATGTGAACAAGGGACCGATTTCTTTGCTCGGTTTGGCTGCCTCCTTTGATCACTCTTCCAAGTTGCATCTCACACTGTCTTCTCTAGAAATGCCCTCCTGAAGAACCAAGGGCGAGGAGGATGTCAAGGATTGTCCACTGTGCTCAAAACATCTGTTCCTCAAAAGAAATCTCTGTCCAAGGTTCAGAGTCCAAGGTTCAGAGCAGGAAGCAGCAGTCTAGACATACAGAAATGTTACCCGGATGCTGTTCTAAAGAACCGCCTCCCTCAGCACATTAGGATCAGCTGGGATGTTTAAAAGCTAGAGCTGCCCATGGCCCCCATGAAATGCTGACTTGGTCAGCCTTGTATGGGTTCAGGAGTCTACTGACACTCAGCAGGGGCTGCGTCCATGCTCAGGCAGAGTGACTACACTGTGGGGAACATCTGTTTGTGGTGCTATTAGAACTCCAATGCCCTTCAGTGCACAGACTGCGGCTGTGGACGTGGACCCCCTGGATTCCGGGCAGTGTCTAGGGAGTCCCTGCTAAGTGCCAGGCAGCATGCTCTGGGCTCGGGGGGCACCACAGGAAGCAATGTCCCTGTCCTTAAGGTGCTCACAGTGGCACAGCAACACAACTGCCCACATGCGTGGGGTGCTCACCCCCCAGCCCCCAGCCAGGGGTATTGCGCCACATTAGAGAGCCGCTTCCTGGTTGTGCGGCCTCAGGCAAGGCAAATCAACCTGTCAATGAAACAGCAGTGCCTGCCTCCTCAGAGTGCAATGAAGACTAAATCAGAAGAGAGAACACCCAGCACCCAGCAAGGTCTCTGTCTGCACCTAGCAAATATAGACATCTCTGCAGTTGGTCTTCTGTGTATCCCGAGGAGCCAGGTGTTATTTTTGTTACGATTCCCACTTTAAAGTTCACCCAGCAAGCATCCAGTGGAGCTGGGCTTTACACCCAGTGTGACCCTAGATTCTGCGCATTTCACAGCAAGGCCATAACTTTCCACTCCTGGTGCTGCTCGTAGGGAAGGAAGAATAGCGAAACAGAACAAAGGCCACTTGATTTCACACAGTATGAGGGCTTTTCAGCAAGAGCAGGGCATGACAGACATCGCCAAACTTGGCTGCTTGAATGATTACACATCTGAAGATGTGTGAGGCCCCAGGGCATGGCCCTGCGAAGGAGGGTGACAGAGCTTTGAGCCTTGTCACACAGCTGGGATGTGATCAGATGTGACCATCACAGTCATGAGAAAATCAGGAAACATTACTATGACCATCTTTTACTTCTGGAGAGACTGAGGTACTGATGCCAAATACATAACCTGAGGCTGCAGAGCGGGAAAAGGGCAGAGTTCAAATCCAAACCCCACAGACTGCTCACTGAGCCCCTCCTAACCGCTACAGGACACCACTTCCTATCAGTGGGACATGCTTAGGACAGCTCCAGTCATCCAGGTGAGGTGACAAGACACCTGAAATCCTAGTTCACTGGGGCAGGAGGATCACAAGTTTGAGCCTGGCCTGGGCCACTTAGTGACTTCGCAAGTCCATGTCTGGGAATTAAAAAAAATTTTTTTACACCTTAATCCCAGCACTCGGGAGGCTGAGGCAGGAGATCATTGTGAGTTCAAGGCCAGCCTAGGTTACAAAGTGAGTTCAAGGGCAGCCTAAACTGCACAGTGAGACCCTGTCTCAAAAAAAAAATAGGGCTGGGGATTTAGCTCAGTGGCTTAAGTGTCTGCCTGGCAGGCACAAGGTTGTGAGTTGGATCCCCAGTACCAAAAAAAAAAAAAAAAAAATTTAAGGTCCTGAGAATGTAGCTTAGTACAAAAGCCTTGGAGTCAATCCTTAAGACAAACCAAAAGCAAAAGCAAAACAAAACAAAACAAAAACTCCAGTCATGTCTGGTCACACACATTCCTGCTTGGTAACCAGTAAGCTGGATGGTACTCAACAACAAGTCTGAGCTTTCAATGAGGAGCAGAACATTCTTAGAAAGCCAGAGGGCAGCAACCTCCCTGAGCAGCACCTGCCAGGAGCCTTCCATGCTTTCTGGAGGGAAGGTAAGTGTGGGTGGGAGGAAGCGCAGCTCTGACCCTCAGGCTTGCTGACTGTGCCTTCGGAAGTCCTACCTGGCTACTCTTCTGCTTTGACACCTGGCCCAGCTACAAGGGTGGTGGTGTTCACATCTGGATTTCACAGCTGCATTTCTCCAGGGAGAACCTCAGGGCGGGGGGCTGTGTGTGAGGCCTGTTTCAGGGGCCAGGTCTAGAAGGGCAGCCTCAGCATCGCTGTCCTCTTCTCTGCTTGAGAAAGAACTAGCTCAAGGGGACCCTAAGCGGGGTGACTCATTAAGCCTCGCTGTGTTTAGGGAACGCATTTTACAGGCTGTGTGAAGCTGCAATGTGAGATGCAGTGAGCAGGACGTGAGTGCAGACCTGGGGAAGGTCAGTGGTGAAGTTGCCAGGCCTGGGTTCGATCCCCAGCATCAGAAAAACACATTCCTGCAAGAAGGAGGTTTCAGCTACCAAAATGTCCTTCAAGAAGACCACAAGGTACCAGGTACATTTTATTCCCATTACCAGTTTCAATGCACAGTTCCATGGTGCTGAGTATTTTCACATGGTTGAGCAGTTGAGGTGCACAGCTCTTTCAGTTTCACAAAAGTGAAACCCTACACTCATTCAACAAGCTATCATGTCTATTTTGAGAAACATTAAATAAAGGATATTTTCAAAACTGAGGAAATGTAGCCTGGAAAAGAGGGAAGGGGTTAAACACATACACACACAAGCCTTTTCTCAATACCCCTAAGTCAGACTCTCATTCTTCACCCTATTTCTAGTGCCCTATCCTTTGCCCCAATGTTTCCAGAACACGGCATATTAACAATGTAAGAAGTAATGATTCTCAAACACTGTGAATGCCCAGGGAGCGAAGCCACACTAATTCACCAGGAACCTGACCTCTCACGCTTTCTCCACAACCTCCTTGGGAAAATGGAGCTACATACTGGATGCGACATACAACCGTAGATTTTTTTAAAAATCAGTTTTTTTTAAGGAGCAGTCCTGGAGGGAAAATCTTATTGATTGGCTCTTTTCCTCCTGGCCTAACAGGGGTAAGTGTCACATCCATGTCAGAGGAGCACGTGCCACCTGCATGCACTCCACTTTTTTTTTTTTCATTTTAATTGACACTAGACTGTGTGGAAGGTCTGATTCTGAGTCCACCTTTAGCTGTCTCCTTTGGAATAAATCACCACAAACAGGGCACTGTGGGGCACAGAATGGGCGGCTCCTTCTGGTCCAGGCCCAGGATGCCCTGCCATGCTCCACGCCTTTGCAGAGCCCTGGATATCAACGAAGCTGCGGGCTTTGTTGCTGCCACGAACCGTGAGGAAAGTGGTCTGGCCTCTTTGGCCTGCAGCTCTGCCTTCTGTACTTGTATTTCAAATAATTGCCTTTATAGAGGAGCCAGAGGCAGCAATAAAGTGGGCACGGTTGAAATGAAACTTTTGTAAGTCGACTTTTGACGAGGAACAGAACCACAGTGTCTTTTGTTTTACTTGTCTGCGCACCTGACATGACAACTCACTTTCTCAGGAGTTCAAAGCTCAATGATGAAGCATTTGCCAAATACCAAGAGGAAAAGAGGCAGAGGGAAAGGGTGCCTGGGCATCCAGGGCAGCAGAGCAGGCTGAACTCCTACATGGATGTTTGCTCTGGTGTCTACCCTGCTAAGCCCAGCCCTATCCCTTGGGCCAATGCCCTTCTTCAGCATTATTTTCAAGTTCAGCTCCCACAGAGAAGCCCCATTCCTGGGGCACTTCCTGCTCAGCCTTCCTGTCCTGGTGCCAAAGAAGAAGTGAAACCTCTGCCCATGCTTAGTGTGCCCAAAGGTCCAGCTCACAAGAGGACAATGCCCTGTGGCCCCACACCCACAGGCACTTCCAGCCCAGGGCAATGCCCCTTGCTGCACCCATGACCCAGGAGTTTGCAGCCTGGAGTCAGAAAGCCCAGGTGTGCAGAAGTAAATCGACAAAAATCCAAGGCAAGGGACCGGAGGTATATAGCTCAGTGGCACAGCACCTGCCTGGCAAGTACAAGGTCCTGAGTTCGATTCTTGATACCAACAAAACAAAACAAAACAAACAAAAAAATCCAAAGCACTTGATTTTCCTTCCAAGATTCCTACTGTGGTCTCCCTGAAAGCTTAGAACCCACTGTAACAAGCCACTGGCTCTGCCACCTCTGTCCCACACTGTGGGCATTTTGTGATCAACTGCTTCAGCAAGAGGCCATGAGAAGCTGGGGGTCCCAGGTGGGCTTGGAGATGCCCTTATGTCAGCTATGGTTGCGGAACCAGGTAGAGACGTTTCAATGGCTCCACAGGTATAAAACATATCAAGACCATCAAAATCTATGCACTTTTTTTTGGGGGGGTACCAGGAATTGAACTCAGAACCTTGCGCTTGCCAGGCAGGTTTTGTGCTGCTGAGCTGTATCCCTGGCCCAACTCATGTGCTTTGATGAAAGTCAACTGTGCCTCAATATGGCTGCTGGAAGATACTTAGAAGTATTTGTAAAACGAAAAGTTGGAAAGTGATTGTGGTAAAAATTCAAAGTGTAAAAGAGATCCACAGTGGTAAGACCCTCTCCCAATGCCAGCCCCTGGTCCCCAGGCCCCCTGGATCTTGGGGCTTTTGGACAGATGTTGTGTCACCAAGGGCACTCGCCCAGCTGGACACAGAGGAGGGAGGTTCTCTTCCATGAGGATGTGTCAACTGCTTGAGAAAGACAAGGTATACAGGCAGCACAGCCAGTTCTAAGAACACGGTTCTTGGACACAAATTAGTTTATCTTTCCTGGAACATGGCTCTGCCTGCGGTCAGGAGCTAGTTCCCTTGCTTCCTTCTCTAGGACGAGGAAGGAATCAAACTCTGTACCCCGAGGGTCCTTTTAGCTCCTCTAAGTATTCATTTCCAAACAGTTGGAGGTGCCAGAGTTGGAAAGGCTGACCTCAGGAAGCAAGTGGCTTCATCCCTGGGGTATTGGGAAGGCCCCTTGGAGGCACCTGAGACTGCAGGTCCGGAACGGCCTGGGGGTCACAAGGCACATCCAGAGGAAGAGATGTGGGGCCACGGAAGGTGGCAGGGACTGCTGCCAGGCCTAGTTAAGTGTGTGACATTCAGAAAGGCTACAATGCTGATAGAATGGAGCGGGAGACAGAGCAAGGGCTTTGTGAGCTGACAGGGTCAACATTTCCCCCTACTGACTACACGAGAGACTTTGCTCTTCTTTCTGAACTTCTTCCCTGCCAATGTTTTCCTTAGCCTTACTCTGGCAAACAGTCAATCCTGTAATTCCAGACAACTTCATAATTCCCCATCATGACAATGTGCACAGAACAAGTCACCGCGGTACCATTTATCTGAGGGCTGCCAGAGGGGTCCAAGGCGAGGTCATTCGGGTGCACTGGACACCCTGGAAAGAAACACACTTTCACTGCATAATGCACAGGCTCAGCCAGCAGCAAGCACACTGGTTGAGAGCAGGCTGTGCTACCCGACAGACTTGGGCTTGCACAAGGCCCCTACTGTGGGGCTGTGAACCCCAGCACCTTCCTTCATTCTGTGCTTCAGGTTCCTCCACAATAGAATGGAGACAACAGGCTGTCGTAAGAGTCAGTGAAAACAGGCAAGAATAATTAGTGGTGTGTCTTATAAATATTCATAACTGTATATACTGTTGGATACTTTTCACATAGTTATATTTTTCTTACATATATTTTATTTTTATTTATTGATTCACTAAATGTCTACACAGCACCTATGGGGGGGCACTATGCAGCTCAGCATGAAATTCAAGATTTCAGATTTTCTTTAGGACCACGTATCATTGTGTCTTGGAGGGGACTCTTGACACTCCTCTGCTATTCTCCCAGCACCACAGCTGCCGAGGCCCCAGGCTCAAGGAAGTCTTATGCCATTAACTTCCTCTTGAGGGCTTCCTTGGGAAGAAAAAAAGAAGTGGTTTAGAAATTATCATTTTTGGATGGGGAAGCTGAGGCATGGAAAGTGAAATGGCTGCTCAGGATGGCCCATGAGCCTCTGGGGGAGCTGAAATAGGACACCACATGTCTTGAGTCGGACCTGGCATTTCCCAGAGTGTCACTGCACAGAGGCCAGGTTTCCACAGACCTAAGTTGTCCATGCCCAAAGCAGTCTGTGGTCCAGGAGGGAGGGTCTCCCCAGGGAAGGGCCTGGAATCGTTACTGTTGGGCTCTACTCTGGAATTTTACAGGCAAACGTGCCCACAGAGCACTTCTCAGACCTGCCTGGCACAGATCCCCTCCACACATTCTTGGAAAAATGGCTTCCTCAGAGGGTTGTCCCATGAGACGCCCATCCAAAATTACAAACAATTTAAACCAACCCAACTGTCACCTCAGCATCTCCCTTCTATGGTCACTGAACTGGAAAGAACATTCTCACACAGTTTATCTGGCTGAGCGCAGCAGGCAGGAGGTCCCCGACACTCGGGCTCTGAGTCTTGACAGGGCCCTGAGTCACCATTTCTCCTGGGACGAGAACCAAGAAGCCAAGAATTCCAGCCAAGATTCTTGATCTTGCTTAAGAAATGGCTTAACGCCTTCCATGCCTCTAAAGTCAGCAGTAAGGAATGGATGGCAGTTAAGAAGGACCCAAGGGTCACACCGCCACCACACTTTTCATAACAAGAAGGCAGGATGGGCAGTTGGTAGCTTTTATCCACTTAATACCGGAGGTCCGCCTCTCCTGCATGCTGTACGCGGATGCCGCAGGCGCTCTGGCTCGGACAGCAAGACATTGTGTTCCTGCCCAAGAAGCAGGTGTGAGTCCATTAGGGCCCCCAGCTGTCTTCACTCCAAACCCCAATTCCACTTGTCTTTGGCAAGATGCTCCTTCATTACACCTCTCCACTCACACAGGCCCCTGAGGAGCCTCTGCAACTCTGTTAGAGTTCACATATGAGCACTCCAGGACTCATGGACTGAGGGGCTGACCTCCAGGGCAGCCAAGCATTGAGGTGGAGCCTAGTGAGGCCAGGCTCTGAGGTGCTGATGCAGTTGATGGCCGCTCAGAGGGTGCAGGTCACCTGCAAAGGCACACCTGTCCCCAGTCCCTCACCTCTTTCAGGGCTTCTCTACTCTCCTGAGCACCACCCTCTTCTCCTATTCCCTCTACGAGGAGCCAGCCAACCTCGAGCTAAAACTCTGAAGTGTGAGCCAAAACAGCCTTTTCCCCTTCAAGGTGTGCATGCAACAAACACTGACCACCAGTCTCCTGCTGACTTCCTCACTCAACTTCATGTTCCTACAGCGCCTGAGCCACTGAGCATCTGGTGGCCTCCACAGCAACCTGCCGGGTGAATACTTTTAACAAGATGGAAGCGTGAATTGGGCTTAGCTCCCACAGAAATCATTCTTTCTGTGAAAGAAAGTGCGTAAGTTTGCTTCTCTAAGTATTTACCTATTTAGGACCTAGTGGGAAAGAGGTCTGAATCACATGCTGCCATTTATGGTCGCTGTGCTAAGGTCATCTCTTCCTGCTCCACCTGGTGGGCTGTGTCGCTTCCTCTCCGGATTTATTCTGCACACCTGACTCTGTGGAGACTGTATTCTCTAAGTTCCCAGGAGATGGGGACACCTTTACTGTAGAGTCTAACTGATCATAACTCTGGAACAGAATACAAGCCAACTGAGGAGGATTAAAGTAATGACAATGATTAATCTTCGAGAGCTGGGTTGGGAAAAATCACCATTTCTAGAGGAATCTGGGGGAGGCTGCCACTCCTGCAGCCATTCCTCTGGACAGAAGACTGGAGAAACCATCTTCATGAGGAAGTGTGTCCCTCGCTCAGTGATAATCTTAGCCAACAAGATTCCTGCCATGCAGTGCCCACCAAACCATTCAGAGGAACCGCATTTGCAGATGCAAAGTTCTAGATTTTCTAGTGAGGCTCCAGTCAATTTGGCCTTGTGTGCAATGAGCACCCTTCTCTTCTTCCTCCCGGGAGCTCGCAGAACCCTGAGAGTCTGAGGTGCACGGACTTTTCCAGACTTCCATGCAGGCTCATAGAAGACACCCGGCTCTGCTCCTGCCTCTGCACAGCAGGGGTCCACAGCACAACTCAGTGTCTGCAGCCTGCTGCTTCAGGATGGAGAGGACCCTTCCCGGGCCCTCAGCCACGTCCACAACAGCTGTGATCAGAGAGTGGCAGAGGCCCTACTCAGTGATGACTCAGGTCTGAGCAGGAGCGGGCCAACCCCACCAGTGTCCTGACTTCCTCTGTGAAAGGCCGAGTCCAAAGGACACTGCCGGCGTCAGAGCCAGAGGGAGCAGATAGCCCTGAGAGCCACCGGGGTAGGACACCGTGTCCTGGCAAAAGTGATGGAGGAAGCCTTGCCCCGCTGCCGGAGGACACTGTGGGGGATGGCTTCACACAGCGCTGTTCTCGTAACTCATAGGAGCCTAGACCTTTGTTCTTCTCCTTCCCTTACTTTCTTTAAAAAAGGAGATTCTGAAGCTTAAAGAGGTCCTATGATCAAGCGCACTGCTAAGGACCGGTGTGTTCCCTCAAAATTCACCACCAAAGCCTCAGCCCCTGTCAGGATGGGGTGAACCTTGGCGTTCTGACCTTCAGAACTGTGAAAAGTCCACTGTTGTTTAGTCTGCTTGGCCTGTAGTATTTGGTTATGGCCACTGAGTTGACTGATACAGTGATAGTTAAAAACTCACCCAGTGTTGAAACTTGTGCTGAGGGACAGTGAAGACTTCATACGTTAACTAGGGCCTTGTTGCCATACCTCTGGCCAAGGGTTGAGATTTGGATGCCTGTATCATTAGCTCTTGTTTGAGAATAAAGAATCGAACTGGCTTTTATCCCTGGTTCTGGGAGCCCAATACTGAATCCTTGGGATATTCTAGGAAGCAGGAGGGTTTTGTGACATATGAGCCTGTGTTCACCATGATGAAATGACTCAGGCTGGAAGCTGGTCCCTGGGGTGGCAGCTCTGGGATGAGAAAGCTGGGGTTTGGAGCCTTGGGCTAATAGCTTGACTGCCCAACCCATGAGGAGGGGAGGGGACTAAAGATCGGGTCTAGTCACACCATCAACCCCACACAGTGCTTTCTGGACAGCGACCACATCAGCATCCCGGGATAGTGGCAACCGGGATTCTTCCACGGGAGAGGGTGTGGAGTGAGGAGACTTCACCCAAGCATCTCTCCATTTGGCAGGTCTTGATGCGCAGCTTTTAAACAAACTGTGAGCATAAGCAGAGCCTTCTCCTGAGTCCTCTGAGTTATTCTAGTTAATACCTATTGAACCCGAGGTGTCTGGGAGCCTGAGAATACGCAGCCAGTTGGTGAGAGGTGTGGGTGGTCTGGGGAGCCCTGAACATGCAGCTGGCAGCAGAAGTGAGAGCCATCTAGGGACTGTGCTCCTGCACCTGTGGCATCTGTGCCTCCCTCCTACCACTCATACAGCAGGTGACACTCTACTGCCTTGTGCCTGTCACACCCAGAGGCTCTGTCAGTCAGAGAGGCCATTATGCAGCTGAGTTCTTGAAGGCAGAAGTGGCGGAGGGCAATGAACCCCAAGGTTGACTGAATTTTGGGAATACAAATAATTACTCTGAGAAGAATTGGGTGGACCCATTTCCTGGGTATCATCTAGCCCACATGCTTAGACACAGTGAAAAACAACGCAGCTATTTCTTTTGTCGCAAATTGCAGAAATACACTCTTTTACTCTGCTGGCTATTCATTGATTTGTTCATCCACTTGATAACATGGTGACAGCCTTGACAGGATAGTGGCCAGCAGTCAGTGGGTACTACAGTGCAGGGATTCAGCATAGGGCTTCCTAAGCTCTGATTCGCATCCGAGCTCCAAAATGCGGCCATTAGAATTCCCACATTACTGATGAAAAAGCTAACGGTGCGTACTTCCCAAGTCCACACACCACCCACACAGGACAGCAGCCAGGACTCCGACTTGGATCTGACCTTACTTGAAGTGTGAGCTTTTCCCACGTGGATGGCTCTTTGGTTCTGGCACATTTTCCATTGGTGAAATGAGAAAAATAGATTGTACATAAACTTGAAATAAAGCTAAGTGTATCCTGTTTCAAACACTTTTATTCTGATTTCATATCATTTTGGTACATGTTTCTTACATAAGTGAGGGCTAAAGTAAATGATATTTTCTTATTTCCTTATTTGGCAAAAAAAAAAAAATATTCCAGGGGAAGCTCAGCAGTAGAGCACTTGGCTTAGCATGAGAAAAAACAGACAAACACACACAAACAGATACTCCAGCCCCACTTGTCTTTTATCTCTGTATTTGCTGATTCTTTTAATCCAAAGGTCTGGGTCACACTGCACCACACTGGTCACTAAGGAGGCGCAGAGCAGCAGCCAGTCTGCACACTGCAGCTGTGGCATACCGTGTGGCGGGGAAGGAAGGCACTGGCCCCCAGGGTGGCCTGCACCAGGCAGAGTCGGGGGCCGGCCCCGCTCCAGGCTGCCCCAGTATGTGCAGGTGACGACTGAGAGCCTGCATTCCTACCTTGCTCCCAAGTAGACTGATATGGTTCAGTGAGGACCACACTGAAGAGCGGCTGGTGTGACCCTGACACGTTAACTCTGTCCTTTTGTCTGCGCCCAGCTGAGCTTTGGGGCTGTGCACTGCCTTGGGCTGGATGGAGGAGGGGCAAGAATCAGGGAGCTCTCCCCCAACAAGAGTTAAATGTAGACAAGCTCCCTTTCCTGGTCCTGGGTGTTTCTGGGGTCATCCCACCCAGTGTGACCACGGCTGGTGTGAAGGACACAAGTCTTGGGCCTGCAGAACAGACCAGGATTCACTGAGAGCCCTGCACTCCACGTGAAATTTCTGCATCGCTCGTGCGTATGACAGGGTGAGAACACTGCTGCTGAACAAAGGGTTACAGGCAGCTCTGCTCCCTAAGATGCGTGCATCCTAGGTGAGTCACGTGAAGGTGTATGATTGTGAGTGCATGTGTGCATATGTGCACATGTGAGTGTCAGATGTTCGTGTGAGTACATGTGTAAGCATTTATGTGAGTGTGCGAACATGTGCATATGTGTATTATGAATGTGCTATGTGTGTAGGAGCATGTGTATGTGTATGCATCATGACAGTGCATGGTGCTGTGTTCACGCGATTATATGAACATGAGTGTAGCACAAATGCAGGCGCATGTGTTTATGTGAGTGTCTGAGTACGTGTGTGAATGTGCACACGTGCGCATGTGTTGTGTATATAAGCATGTGTGTATGTGTGTATACATGTGTATGGCAGTGCGTGTATGTGTTCATATGCGTAAGCATATGTGAGTGTGTGAATGTGAGTGAACAAGCACATGTGTGTTTATATGTATGTGTGTGCATACATGTATGACATATGGTTGTGTGATTTTGAGTATACCAGCATATGTGTGTTAAGGTGTGTGACCATGTACATGTGGACATGTATTTATGAGTGTGAGTGTGTACTTGGGTGCCTCACAGAACCAACTCCATGCTGAAGGCGCTTCCATAGCACGCTCTCCCCTGGTTCATCTGTCACTTTATTCACCTCCATATGGGAGTGAAATGCAGTGATTCACCTATAATTCTCCAGTTCCTTTACACATGCATGGTAAAGTGAAAGGAGTACTGAGGCACTCTGAAGGCTTACAATTCCAAAAGACCTTTGAATCCAATATACAGATATGAGTCTGCTGATACCTTTCTTGCTATTTTATGAATGAGGCAGGCCACAGTGGAGGAAGGCCTGTAAAGTGTTTATAACACCGACATATGGCCTGCGTTACTGCAGCAGTATGTCTGGAGATCTATCAACAATTTAAAACCTAGGAATCACTGTACTGGTCCACTACCACCCTGTCAAGATCCCACGTGAAATTTCAAAACCTGCTTCCCTAACAGAAAAATGTTCCCTGACCCTTGGAACTGGCGGTGAGGCATCCCCTGGGGGAGTGTGGCTCTCCAGGGAATCATCACATTCCTGGGATTCCAGTAGGCCTGGTTTCAGTCACATGTTCTACTGAGCCAGGCAGATTCTGTATGTCCTACTGTGTGACGAATCCAGCCAGCAAACTATCACCTCTGTGAGAGGTACCGCCCCCACTGGGAACCACAGCTCACGCTGGAACTGGTGGAAACCTGGATCTGCGAGCGACACTCTGAGAACGCAATCCTTGGCTGCTTGGAAAGGACAGTATGTGCCTTCTCTTCTGACCTCCCCTCAAATCACAGCCAATGCAGCTGCTTGTATGTAGTTGTACTTTAGCATCATTTAGCGTAAAGCATTAAGGATTAGGCATCTAATACTGTGACCCACTTCTCTAGAAGGTCATCTGGTCTCTGCATAAATACAGGTACACAAGTGTGACATCTGTCACGCCATGACCTTGCTGTACATTGGAAGAATGAGCAGTGATAGTCAGTGTCCATGAAAAAAACAGGAGACAATGCCCAGGCAGCTGAGACACCTTTGAAGGACTGTCAACCCATCACTTGTCAAGTGAACTCACACTAAACTCTATAAATGCTCCATTTAACTGTGCACACAAGCATAGAGAAGACCAAATTACTAGAAATAGCAGCCTTGTAAATTATGAAGCATTTCACAGCAAGCTAAATGCTTTCCCTCAGAGCTGAGGTGGTCCCATTCTACAGAAGAGGCAGCAAAGACGAATGACTGCTCAGGTGCTTATCCCAACTGGGGCAGCCAGCCTGAGCCTCAGGCTCCAGGCAGGAGGTGTATTGTGCCAGGGGCTCTGAGCATCTGCATGCTCTAATTCCCTCCCTCCTAACCACAGGCCTGTGAGGCAGGGTCAGCAAGGACTTACAGATAAGGTTAGTGCAGGAGGACTGGAGGCAGCTCTTGTGCACTATGGAGGGAGACACTGAAGCTAAAGAGGCGACACCATTGGTCTCGGTCACATCACTGCTAAGTGTGTGAGTCAGGTATTGAGGACAGGTCACCAGAGCCCACAAGCTCAGCATGCTGGAGTCTGCTCCTGCTTCAGAGCCAGGGTTCCTGGGTTTGGATCCATTCTCCACCCTATCCCCTGGATAAGTTCTTTAACCTCTCTGTGCTCAGAGGCCATCATCTGAAAAACAGGAATGCTGACAGCTACCTGCCTCCCCATCGTGGCGCTGATTAGATGACTCAGCACACATGAAGCCCTTAATGCAGAGTGCAGCACAAACCATAGCTCAATGAAGCAATATGCTGATTAATCACTATGCCATATCATTTCTGAAAGCATCTCAAATATGGCTTATATAATTAAAGCTCACCTTACATTGAACCATTCAGCAACACGTGTGCTCACATAAAATAAAGGACACTTAGGATCTCTATCCTCTGGTGTCTGCCTAGAAGAGTGGCTTCTAAATTCATAGCTGTCTGTGGAGGCTGCACCCTGACAGCATCGAGGGACCAGGTAGTGGAGCATCGAGCTCCTCCACTTACGTGATATCAGCAGATGGATTATGCAATGAAGAGAAATTTGAGAACCACTGCTCGAATAGTGCAGTGGGGGTTGGTGGTTGCTTTTGTCCATTACTCTTGCCCAATTCTCTGCAATTGCACAATTCAGTGTGGCCATGAGAACCACAGAGAGTAGAGAGCAGGCAGTTTGGGGCAAAACTCACTCTGTACCTCTTTGAGATTCTGTCTTTTGTAAGGACACAGGTACATTCCTCCAAGTGAAACAAGAATTCGAATTGGATGAGCTGTTGGCAACTTTTGAGCAAAGATGTCACAAAGCAGCACTTTAGAAAATAACGTGGTCGTGCACTGTAGGACACAGAGGGCACAGCCAGACACACAGATGAGGGCATGGTTGTGAGGCTGCTGGAGCTGCAGGTAGTGTCAAGTCCAGGTGTAACTGCCTACCCGAGGGTATGCCCTGGAGAGGAGAGAGAAGGTCACGCCCTTGCTAGGGTAAATGGGTAGGATTGAGGGTGGGGTGGCAGCGGAGAACAGGTGGATTGCACTACAGTCTGGTTGAGTGGGGACTGGCAGGCTCACTTTGCAGAGGACCATTGGGCTGGGGTCAGCCTGCGAATTGGACTGCTGTGCTGATGGGCTGGGACAGAGACCAGAGCCGGCTAGAGGCTGGGACTGGGGCTTTGGTAAAATCTGGAAAGCTTTCACACATTGTTAGCTGAGCGGAGTGAGTGAGGATGCAGGACCCCAGAGCCAGTCCCGTGCTGCAAGGTGGTCCGTGAAGGGGAACAGCAGGGACTTCCTGACCTTCCAGTCTCTTGCTAGATCTCTGCAGCAGGCCTGGGCAACTGAGTAAGATTCTGTCTTAAAATAACAAATAAAAAAGGGGCTGGGGATGAAGCTCAGTATGAAAGCCCCCAAGTTTCATCCCCAGTACTACCAAAAAACAAACAAACAAAACAAAGAAAGAAACAGAGTGCATGCATATAGGTGCATCTGTGTGTCTTTCATTCACATTTTTGCCAAACTGCACTGAGTTCATTTTCATCTCCCCCACCCCTCATCCCAGGAGCAAGCGGCTGGCAGAGCCGCCTGAGGTTACTCATCTACAACACTCTCTCCCAGCACTGCCTTAGAGGACACATGGGAATGGGCTTGCAAAGGGATCATAGAAAAAGGACTCAGCAGTGAAACAAAAGCTAAACCATAAAAAGCAACTTTCCAGAACATCACCCATCAGTGAAGGAGAGGGAGTTGGCCCCTGTCATTCCTCTCCTGGTCTCCCTTCCTCCACATTTGGCTTGATCCACAGGAAATCATTATTTCTTTGTGGGATGAAATTGGTCAAATATTGGCATTTGCCAGTGGTTCCAACAAATGTGTTTCGAAAGGCGTTAACATTTGCATCAAGGGGGAAATGGGGCGCAGAAATGGGAATGTGTGTGGAAGGAGGAAGGCATGGGGGAGGGGAGCAGAGGAGTGTTGCTAAGCAACTAGCAGCCTGGACTGGTCTGCCAGGGGCTGGAGATGCTGGGATGCAAGGAGATGTGCGGAGGCCCCCTTTTCTTCCCCACCCTGGGCCGGGCTGACCTGTCTGGCTCTGAGAGGTGTGGGGGTCCCCAGATACTGGCACCAATCTGCTGTGTGCAGACTCCCAGCCCTCACTCACAGTCCCTCCGGGAGGCAGGGATTTGCTTTTGTTTCAGCAGCACAAAGAGCTCCCCAACTTCTCCATGGAAAGGACATGTACAGTGTCTCCGGACTTCCATCTTGGGAAACTCTTCACTTGTTTGTGCCCCCGTGGGTGTACTTTATGAACTATTCCTCCATACCACCTAATGGACTTCTGATTCCACATCAGTTGCCATCACCCAATCTGTCTGCATTCTGCATCTGCACATTTCTTTGCTTCACCATGCACCTTTAAAGCATTATATCAGTAGCCACTCCCAGAGCCTGGAACCACATCTGCTTTGCCCATTTGATGGCGTGCACAGTCCTGCAGACAGGTGGCTAAGAAAGGCGGATGGCAATGGTGCTGATGTTTGAGGTCCACTCAATGAGGTGTTGCCCGACTCCGCTTTGGCTCTTGGAGGAGGTACCCCAGGGCCTGGGAGGGCAAGGACAGAGGGTGCATAGCCCTGAGTCGCCTGTCTGCTCCCAGCTCTGTGCAAGGCTTCTCCGCCCTTGGCTGAGACAGGAACTCCTGGTGAACCGGGCGCAGACAGGAGCAGATGGCAGACGTGGCTCGCGCTTTGTGGATGGCCCCGCCAACAAATCAGGATGAGCCACCTGCCCACCCTGCTCAGCTGAGAAGACAGGGAATTGACTCTTTTTTTTTTTTATTTCTTGGCTACAAGTGCTCTGGGGGAATCCCTGGTTTCCTTGGTAGCAAATAATCTTTTGCATTTTTACAGCAGAATATCAGGAGTCACAGAAGCGGCCCGGCTTGGGCTAGGTATGTGCAGGAAGTGTGCAGACAGCCCAAGTCTGTTTATTTATTTGATGATGCACTATTTCCACTCCACTTATTTTAAACATGGAAAGGCTTTTGTTCAGTCCACAGTAGGTCAGGGTGTTACTGTGCTCTCACTGCTGCTTGATTCACAGCCCTTGGTAACTTATTTCACCTTTAAGAGGAACTGACATCAGTGTCACGGTCAGGCGGACGAAAGTGACGGGCAGGAACCCTCACTCCGTCTACTGTCCAGTGTGGTCTTCCCACTCCTTATCGCCTCAGGCTCACTAGATGTGAAAATCCTTCGTCCCCGAATGTCACCTGCTTAAGTCTTTACTAGACAGATGAGGAACTGAGTTCAAAGCAGTCAGATGACCAGGGAAACCCATCTTTAGCTGTAGATCTGAGATGAGGTTCAAATCTTCACCAGGCTGCAGGGTGGGGCAGCCTCAGTGCAGGCAAACCGTGTGGGGGCTTGGGTTGCACACATACCCATTGTCACATAGTGACAAGAGGACAGATAACACCAGAAGCCCTGTGTTCAAACTATATGCTCCACTCAACTACCTAGTGACCTAGAGCATGCTATTTAACCTTTCCTAATTTCTATTTGCTCACCCGAGATAGACTCCACTTCACACAGTTACTATGAGGACTCAGTCAGACTGGCTCCATAGAAACTTCAGAAAGAATCGCAACATATACCTATTATTATACCAGACATCCAATACCTATAATTTTTTTCTTCTGTTTAGATCATTTTCTCTATCTGTTAGAGATAGCCATCCAACAGAAATAAAACATGAGCCACAAAGTAAGCCCGACAGAAAATCTTAAGTTTTCATTGCCACACTGAAAATGGCAAAGAGGTGAAATTCATTTAATTATGTGTTTTCTTGAACCTCACATATCCAAAATATTACCATGTCAACATGGAATCAATATAAGAGTCATTAATAAGCCACACTACATTTTAAAACAGTGTCTATTTTCTACTAACGACACCTCTCTGGGGCCAGAGGCCACTGTCCCACAAGACCTTCCCTGTGCTTCCTTCTGTCCCTGTGGCTTTTTCAAGGTCAGGAACAATGCCAGCTACAATGTCACCACAATTCTCCTGGAGAGCACTGACTAGCAAATTTGGCCCATTTTTCAACATCACGGGGATATTTTGCTCCTCTATTTTACAAGAATGGGGCAGTTGCACGTGTCCTGCCAGTGGCCACTGGGAGGCTGAGTCAGAACGGGGAGACACCGTCATCCTCTCTCAGGGGATGTGGGACTTGGAACAGTTCCCCATGGCACAGTCACCTGAGCAAACATAGGGGCACATGGTTGTGGTGGCAGAACTGTGCAGACAGAGAGAACCCTGATGCAGAAAGCTTTATTGTCAAAAGGAAGAATTTCTGCTCACACACACATGTATATATGAAAAAGATACGTATATGTTTTTTAAAAAATAAATCCCCTGCTAAGTAATTGGTACTGTGACAAGAAATCCTTTCAAGATATAATATCAAGGCATTTTAGAGCCCTTACGTTCTCTCATTCATAAGTATTTATTTAGTGACATCGTGTCAAGTATCAGACTGGGTACTGAGGACACACAGCGACCAGACACAGACCTAGCTCTCATGTTGTTGGGGGTTCCAGGAAACGGTGAAGAGGAAACAGACAATGACAATAAAGTGTGACTGTGTTGGAACAGGAGCACAGGGCAGGGCAGGTAGAACCCAGACTAGGAGGGCTCATTGGGAGCGAAAGGGAGCACCCTTCAAGGTGGGGTGTGTGAGTGTCTGGAAGTGCAGACTGAGTGGGCACTAGCCAGGTCCAGGGGCAGGCGTGTGGGAGGGACAGCGTTCTAGGAAGAGGGAATGATGTGACAAGGCATGTTCCATGATGGTGCCAGGAGCACGAGTTTCTCTCGCTTGGCCTAATTCAACACTTTCTTGACTGCACAGGGTTGAGGATAACTGCTCTCAAACTGTGCATGTCGGCACTGGAACAAAATCCCTGTGACTCAAGTCCATTCCAGCTGTCCCCATCACATTCTCCCAAGGCCTCCAGCCACTCCACAGCAACCCAGCTCGATTTAAGGCCTCATTTCCTGTTGCAGGAGGTGGCCCCCTTCTAAGCCCCAAGCTTTGATTTCAGAAAAGCACATAAAGCACAGCAGACAGACCACTCACCCATAAACTCTTCCCACTGATTCTTAACCATTGAAAGCTTCAGGTGTCATGGCAGGGTGTGAGAGAGTCTCTAATTGAAAAGATCTTGCTGGACTTTATGGTGCTCCTTTATTGCCTCACCAGCTCAAATCCAAACCACAAGTCTGACTTCACGACTGTGTGGGCCACAGTCTGGCCTAAGAAGGATGTCGTAAGTAGGGCGAAGTTAATCCCAGCAGTGATTCGTAATAGTAGCAAGGTTATTTTCTTAAAAAAATATATTTAAGTCTGGGGGAATAATTAGGTAGTAATTGTATATCTGTTTCTGGAATTTATGCAGCTGTTAACAAAGATGACAATTTATGGTGACTTGGAAAATGCCAGTGGAAGACAACGTTAAGCAGAAAAATAAAATGTGGAGAATTCTATGTACATTATGATTACAACCATGCAAGAAATTTAAATATGAAAAATTCTGGAAAGAATCCATCCAAATGAGAACAGGGGTTGAATTAGTGTAGTATGATTATAAAACTTTCCATTTTTTCCTATTTCCTATATTGCATTTTTAATGTCTCTAAATTTGAATCCTAGAAAAAGTATCAATTCTTAAAGTTATCAATTTGAACACTTTTAAGTTCTAATGACTTCCCTGACTTTTCTGACCCCAACGTGTTCTTAGTTTGGGAAGAAATTGGTTGATTTCCTGTTTCTGTTTCTCCAGATGTTCAC
Organism: Dasyprocta punctata; assembly: GCA_004363535.1. NCBI lineage: Eukaryota > Metazoa > Chordata > Mammalia > Rodentia > Dasyproctidae > Dasyprocta > Dasyprocta punctata. The sequence goes on from RJWM01000583.1 coordinate 160,640, forward strand.
AGCGATGGTAATGTGCACCAGTGGGGTGGGGGAAGAAGGGCCCACGTAGCCCTTAGTGGGGAGCCAGGCATAGATTCCTGCTCACACTTGACAACAGGAAAGCTCAACTTGAAGAGAATGAACTGTTTTCCATCCTTTCAGAGCTAGGGAGGCTAAATCAGCTTTAGTTATAGCAAGAGTTATTATTTAGGTTACATTACAATGAACTCCTTCGAAGCAGAAAGAATTGCTAATGGCAGTTGTGGAATTTCCTTTTCTAGAGATTTGTAACAATAGTTTAGATATACATCTGGCCTTGAGCGCCTCAGGCATGGTGTACCCAGAAACAGACTGAACAAAAATAGCACACCCACAAAGCACTCTGGTGTGTCCCAGCCATTCTCCCACAGATTTTAACAGGTAGATATTTAAAAACAGTTGACATCTTCCCCCACTATTCCTCAGTCAATCAACTACTGAATCCCATTATTCTCAGAACAAACTCAGAACAATAACCAGAAGGGATTTACCTGTACTAGAAGTTCCAGCTTCCTGTCATCAAGAAGATGTACTTGACATCGACGGCCCTCCGTCATCTAAGAGGGAAGAGAAATGGTGGTCACTGAGAGTCCAGAAGTCAGATAAAGGGTTGGAAGGTCCCTTTCCTGGCTCCATCAAGCAAATTCCTCTGGGTGAAGCTTTCCCTGGGGAGCTGGCACCGCATAGTGCTAAGGAGTGGCAGGACTGCTTCACTCACACATTCAAAACTATTTACTGAGCACTTTCTACATACTAGGCTCTATTCTGAAAGTGAGGTATAAAGTGTTTATGTGAATTAATTTTAGTAAAGATGGATTTATTTTGGATAACTGGGATCCAAAATTTTTGCAGATGTACTAATAGCTCTCATGAGCTGGCTCACAGTTCCTTCCAGGCTAGCATCTCACATAACTCGATAGCTCTCAAGAAAGACACTGTTCCCCAGTAACCAGCCTTCTTAAGCAGATCAAAACAAAGGGTGCACATAAGCAGGCCCTGGCCTTGTCTCATTGCAGGGCCATTGGAGAGTTTCTCATGAGCACTTTCTCCAGGAAAGATGGTTCTTTTCGTATCTAACAGGAAATGTTCTCTGATCATCTGCATGCCTCAAACTCTCTTATTATACCCTATGAGAAAATTCCCTCATTCCTGCCTCAAAGCAGTCATCCCATCATGCTTCCAGGGAGTAACATGTTCCTAGTTTTAAGATCTAAATTAATCAGCATATGTGGCTTGGGCTGGTCAAATCTCAAATATCTCTGAATTTTGAGTTCTTATAATGACTCAGCACTCTCTAGCTCTGAAAAATACCAAGAAAAGTTTCATCAATTCATAAATAGTCTATCAAAGAGATTAAAATAGATTATAACTCGGTAGAACCTAGCCAAGAGGCATGCCATTTTCACATACAAGTCAGACCAGGCGGCTGTGGATAAGAAATATGTCTATGAGAAGGCCTTATTCACTCTTGGAACTCAGTGTAGATGTTAACTGCCTTAGTAGGGAAGCAGGCTGGAGTTCTAACAATCTGTTATCCATGTGAATAGTAGGTATTCTGACTGACTTAATTTTAAAAATCCGTCAGCTTCATTTTAATCATTCTACTGTTAAGTTCAGTAAAAGTCACCAAGTTTTAAAATCAGACCAAAATTTGTGCTGCCATACCACATGCATACATAATTCCCTCATCAAAACAAAAAAGTACACCAAAAATGTTAAATTTCAAATTTCAGCAGGGCAGTTAATAGTCACTGCACAGGTACAGAGCTATGGCAAGTCACCTCTCCTTAGGAAGGTGCATGAAGTGAAGTTCTTTCTAGGAGAGGAAGTGGCGCAATCACCCAGCAGATTCTTTGAAAAACATTTGTTGCAGGTTTGAGAAAATTCTCAGCAGAGTAGATACAGGAAGAGTTTTACAAAAGAAAAACTGCTCCTGCTTTACATCTTTCAAACAAAGCTTTGAGCTACTTACATTGCAGTATATGAAGGGTATGCACACACTTTTGAGTCACTTATTCGAATTCTAATAAGCTTTATGAAAATGACTTGGTATCTGAAAGATATTACTATAGCAAATAAAGTTTTAATCACAGTAATAAAAATAAAGAGCTAGCCCATCACTTTCTCAAAAATATTTTAAAGCATGTAAAGTTCAGAATTACACATTTACCCTGAAGGTCTTAGTTTCATCTGGAAAGCAAAATTTTCATTAAATTAAACAACCGCACTTCATCTGCTCAGTAATTCAAGGAAGTACCTTGTTGTACTCAGGGTTTACAAGGGAAACAATTTAATATAGGATGCATAATTTATAGAATTATTTTACAATATTCACCCAAAGAGTCAAATGCAAAATAGTGCAGGAGATGTGTCCACACATTAGAGACCCAAAGAATTCAGCTGAGAGACTGAATCCCACAGCAGTGTCCTGCATGAATCCTACTGAGGACCTAGAGCCCATGACAATTTCCTCCATGAGTCCAACGGGAGGCTTAGAGCCCATGACAATGTCTCATGCAAGTCTGTATCAAGGACCTGCAGTGAGAAGGCCCAAAAGTTAGTGATGAAAGTTAGAAAGTTTGCACTAGTGGGATGAAGGATCTGTGCCAGCAGGCTGAGGGATCTGCAGTGGGGCCAGGAAGCAATACTCAAAGTAAGGACCAGAGCTCCCCCAAAGAGAACTGCAGCCATCCTCAGTGACCAAAGCTCCTCCAATGGTATGTGAGTTCCTTTCAGGAAAATCAATGTGACAAGCTTCTCCAGGAGAATCAACAGTACACTGTTTTTCCCTCCAGGTCCCTTTTTATGTTGTTGGTAACAATCCTCAGGTGGGCCATCCACACCCAGCACCACATTGATTCAGTTGAGCTGGCTGTTACAAGTTGCCCATTAGTTAATCCACAACAATCCACCCTGATCAGCTTAATAACCAGACACATTTCTTTAAACCATAGTTTTCAGTGGTAGATTTGTGAAAAGTTAACATGGCTTGGTCTATTCAGATTTACATTAATATAGCAACTACATATATACAATTCTTATTGCACTCATTTTTATACCAAAAACAAAACATTCAAAGGATGTTCAAAATTCAAGGTTAAAACCACAACACTTTGACTAATTAACCTGGTTATAAACATGTCTCTAAAAACTACAGTAAAATCATATTAAAAGGGCCTAAAGTTCATATGAAAAAGATTTAAGATTCGTGGATGGTGGGAGGAGAGTACAAGGGGCCTCACTAGGAGGTGATCCCTGCCTGGGAACCAGCACCATGAACTGGCTGCTGCCGAAGTGGCGACAGCCTCACACAAGCCTCTCCATGAGTCTACGGACTTGGGTGGGGTGTGGGGAGATTAAGGCCTTACCAGGAAGCAATCCCAGTCAGGAAACCGTATCATTTTCATTGTTTTGTTGGGCTGGGTTTTATTCTCTTTTGTTTTGTTTGATTATGTTAAATCTGAAGACATGAGCAGCTATTTGAAAGATAACTAGACATATTATGGTAGCCATTTGGAATTAACTAGTGGCTTGTTTTGAGTGTCCTTTATTGCATTCACCATTTTGGTATTATTGTTTCTATCTATTCTGTTCTGTTCAATTTTTACTATGTCCGAAAGTATCTGCAGCTATTTTGAAGACAAAAAAAGGCATTATGGTAACTATTGTTGGTTTCATAAGGTTTTGCAGTCCTGTATCACTTATGCTAGTTCATTTTTTATTGGTTTTATTTTCCTTGGTTTTATCCTCTTTAAAATAAAATTTAAAAAAATAAAGTAATCATATTAAAAGAACTATTACAATCACAATCCTTGCTTCCCATTAATTTAATAACAGGGCATGCCAATACTAAAAAACAGGGATCTCCTGCATTTCAAATACATTTTTCCCCTCTCTCCTGAAAGGTCATTTTTCACTGTCCTTTTTCTTCTCAACAACCATGTTCTCCTCTGTTTCATCCTTGTGATCCACAGCTCCACTGGAGCACTCCCCCTGGCCAAATACTTCAAATCACCCTGATGGCCCTTCACTCTTAATTTTGAACATAGATCTGACCAAAAGCTTTCAACAGCAGAGTGCACTGAAATTTTCCTGCCACTCATGCAATAAACACAAGCAAAATGCAGGCCAACCTCCTGCCAAAGCTTAATATATAATACCTGCGATCCAGCAGCCAATGCAATCCTCAGTAGAGGCCTCCTAAGTTTCAGCCTAACCAGCAGCATTTTCATCAGTATTCTGATTTCCCAGGCTCTGACCAGAGTCTACCATATAGTTTACAGTTCACAGGGCTGCCTCTTAGGCCAGTCTCTCAAAACCTTCCAAATTAATTCCAAAATATCTTAAGCCACATGTCCAGACAATGTCACGGCAATGACCCCACTCCTGGTACCAAATTCTTACTTACTTTTCTCTCATTTCTGAAACAAAATACCCAACACTCATAAGTTAAGGGAAGAAAGGCTTATTTAGCACATAGTTTGTAGAGGTTTCAGTCCATAATCAGCTAAGGCAGAGTTACACATGGCAGAGGGGCAACAGTTCATGGTAGCAGAAAATAGCAAAAGCAATGAGAGAGAGAGAGAGAGAGAGAGAGAGAGAGAGAGAGAAAGAGACAGAGAGAGAAGTAGAGGGAGAGGGAGAGAGGCAGAGGGAGACGGAGAGAGCAAGAGAGTAAGAGAGTGAGAGCATGAGAGAGAGAGAAAGCCTCCGTTTCTCCCTTATCTTGTATCCAGTCTACTGGGGTTAGGGTGGTGCCAATCCAATCAGTGGCCTAATTCAGCAATTCACCCTAATTCCAGTACTGCATGACCAATCAATCACACACTCTACATTCGCCACCTTTGAAAAAGGCCCAAGAGGCTTTAGGGGGCCATCTAGACACAAAACGTAACAGTTATATATGCAGATGTTAGTATCTACTCCTGGGGAATTTTCAAGTAGGCCTCTTATTTTAAATATCCCTGCAAAAAGTTGGCACAGAGAAGACAGTCTGGATTGAAACTCATGTTTGAATCATGCCTATGGAGGTATAACTTTCTGTGACAGCAGTGCTGTGTCTTGTTTCTTAAAGGGACACCTGTGTGTTGTTCCATCCTCCAGCAAGACTGAACCACCCTGTTTTCATCCTCAGTTCAAAAAAGGGTCACCCTTGTGGGTGTGTACTGACAGAACAGACATCTGTAGCTTTGTTTGGCTTGCCAGCCACACTGAAGTTTTCTTCTGAATACTAACAATTGTAAAATAATACTGCTTTCCTTTCCTTTCCTTTTTTTTTTTTTCCATTTTTCAGCTGCTCAGGCACAAGTGGAGCCTTGGCATCACCCTCAAAGGAAATCCTTTGGAGAACAAGGCTTCACATAGATGCAGCTGGCATTTATTTGAACCACAAACTGTCTGGCTACAATGCAATTCCATACCAAGCCCAGGCCTGCCAAATGCTCCATGACTGAGGGGGATGTGTGGAAAACTGTTATTTTTGAAAGCGAGGTGTCCACCCCAATTCATTCAACTTTGCTGTTAAAACTGTCCTGCACTGGAACAGGGATTAGAAGGCAAAAGTAAGAGCACTAGAGTATCAGGCTTACGGGTGGCTCTTTTCCACTTTGCCCCACCTGAATATTACTTAACAACCTGTTCCCTTTTTCTTCCCCCCAGTTAAAAGAGTAAAAAAGTACTTTATCTAGAAAGATGAATGACACTGTTTGAGGTCAGCCATACAGAATGGAGCTTGACAACATTCTTTCTCAGCAAATTCGATTAGCTGGACTTCTATTTTTAACACATGAAATCAAGTTTATTAATTTACAAATGAGAATTAGAGCTGTCATTGGGGCCAGACTACACAAGATCAAATGCCTGACACATTGTCTCCGTGCAGACAGCATGAATGGGAAGCCAACTATGACCTGAAGTGGACCCAGGGAGACAGGCTTGGGTAGGGGAGGGCAGAAACATCTAGGTTGGAGGGCATCCACCTGCAGCAGCTCAGGTTGGAAATGTCACAGGATGGTGACCTTGGAAACAGGCTCCTTTTCACAGAAGTGCAAGGCAGCTGGGCAAATGGTAACACTGCCACAGATCCTGGGCCCAGAAAAAAAAAATAAAAAATAAGGGGGCTGGGGGTGTAGCTCAGCAGCACAAGTGCCTGACTCACAAGTGCAAGGTTGTGAGTTTAATCCCTGGTACCACAACAAACAAACAAACATAAAAACTAAGGAAAAGCCAATCAACACATATTGTTACTATATTTTCTCTGTATCCCAAGACTAATTCACACTGAAATGGGATGGTAGCACCCCTGGGGAAGAAAGGGACAGGGAAGAGGATGGCACCTGCTTAGGGTCATGGTCTTAGGCCTGCAAATAATCTGTTGACCAAGTTACTGCATGCCCATTCATCAGTGCCTGGTGTAAAGCAAGTTACCAAGTTGTGACTCACATGCATTTCTTACACAGTGCATCTACTCTATTCACTCACGTAAGTTTTTTTTTTTTTTAATCTATATGGATGTACGCCTTTGTAGTATTGAGATTGAACCGAGGGCCTTGAAATGGAGCTACATCTCCACTTCCTTTTAGTTTTCTGTTTTGTGACAGGGTCATTGCTAAGATACAAACAGGCTGAGCTCAAAGTTTTGATCCTTCTGCCTCAGGCTCCCAGAGTACATGAATTACGGCATGTGCCACCACACATGGTTTGCCACAATGAATTAAGAAATACTAATGATTCATGTGCATTAAGAAAATTTCTAAATTTTCATTTTACTTAGGAAATTTGCATTTTACTTAAGAAAATCACCAACAGTCTCTAAAAGACCTAGAATACTGTGCTTGGAAACCTGATCATCAAACAGAACTCAAGAGTTCAAAAGCATCGAGCCAAGGCCCAAACACAGATGTAAGACTTGTAGCAAATCCCTGTGTGAGGTCCCTGAGGGCCATCCCAAGGATGCCGAACGCATTACAACAGCACCTCACAATCTGTCCTTTGACCCTGTCCATTCTGTGGCTCGGAAGGAAATTCCAAGGCCCTGACTACAACTTCCCAGCACAAGTCACTGTTGGAGCCTTGATTTCTGGGTCACCTCAAAGTGTCACATCCATCTCTCTGCTTCAGATTCCTCCTCAGAAAAACTAAGTCTCAGGACCAAGCTAGGTATCCAAAAATCGTAAGATCACACAATCTCAATAATGATAAAGTCCCTTCCAGCTAGGCAGTAATTGATGAAGGCATCACATTTCCAGTGACTGCAGGGATACAAACTGACAGCAAAGGCACAGACATGACTCCAGGCACCTGGAGGCTTGGTGAAAGTACCCATACAGAGGCTGCCAATCTTGACTTGAATCACAGAATAAAAGATGCACGAGCAGAGCGCACCTGGGGCCTCACTGTTCACAGCCTTCAAAATTTGGAAAGGATAGTGCTCGTTTTCACTGATTTATCCCAAGCTCACTCTTTACAGTGCTGCCATAACCAAACCAGATGACACCAGAAGGAAAAGAGACAGAAGCACCACATGCTGGAAGTCTCATTCCTGGAGTCTGACCTTGTCCACATGCCACTCTGTGACCCCTGGCAAATGATCCCCCTCTGTCTTTTTCAGGACTCTTCGGCCCTTAGAGGAGAAACACACACACAGGCTGCCCTTGAGGCTCTTTTCTGCTAAATGCAGCTGTGGTTTACAAAACCCAGATGAAAGTTGTTCAGTGAGTGGCTCTATTAGAAGCAAATTAACACAACAAAGCAGAGTGGTATGCATGCTGGACCTGCAGGTCACTCTTCAGTGCCACCTTCTGCACATCTAGCAGGGGCCAACGTTGTCACCGGGGTCACTGTTGCACCTAGGATCTTCGGCAAGTCTCTCGTAGTGACACTGCTGCATCTTGGGTCTCTGCCTACAGTGAAAGGAATGCGACTTTTCTCTCATAATACAGACAGATGCTGTGATGTAGCTCGGAGAAGAGGAGCAGTGTAGGGCTGCCCTGTCTGGTATGCGGGAGACAATTTTAGTCCCCTGATGTCACTGCTATGAGGACCCAGCATGGGTTCAAGCCACAGTCCTGTAAGAACACCAATGTAACCATCTTCACATGACACCGCTGCTGGGCAGTCAGAAAATGTCTCTGGGCGTAAGGTCTACAAGACAAAGGGGGACACAAGCAGGGACAGAGTGACTGAGGAGCAGCCTTTGCCCAAGCTGGCTGTGGGGTTCTGTGGGGAAGGAAGGACATAGCCTCCGCTTGCAGTCAAGCTTCGCACAGAGGACAGGCTGCTGGCATGGAGGTTGGGCAGGGCAGCTCCACTGTAGAAGGCTCGGGCTGACCCTGGGCCTGGGCCAGAGCACACCATCACCCTCCCTGTGCCTGCACAGCCAGGAGGACAAGGACACGAGGACATCCAAAGGCACGGGCCAGAAGTGACGTGAAGCTACCACTGGACTGCGGGCTGGGGCGGCATAGCCCTCCAGGCTGCTGGTGGCCACAATGCTTTGTGCCTGCTGTTCTGACCAGCTGGGCTCCTCCAGTACTGTCACTGGCTCATCTCGTGGGGTCTGCCGCTGCAGGAATATCTCCTGCCAACAGCACTTCACCTCCATTTAGAGCTCCCTAGCTGGATCTCAGCCCCTATTCTTCCCCATCTCCACACTCACTGGGGTGCATGCAGTTCAATGCAGCACAGCTGCAGGCTGCTGTCCTACCTGGCCAGGGATCCAGACCCCTCCAGTGCAGGACCTGTGCCTGTCAGAGTCTCTGAAGACAGAGATTTAAACCCCCTCCTTCTCCTCCTCCTCCTCCTTCTCATCGTCATCAATGGAGAGGGGCTGGGGAAGGGAAGAGAGCTAGTCTCAGGCTGGCAGGAAGTGCAGGGTGAAAAGTGGAGACTCCTGAGTGGACCCAGGTAGAACCTGGGCACTGGTCCTTGGAGGGGTCACTGATGGGCTGGAAGCAACCCACCTCCTGGCGATGCCTATGGCTCGCATGTGTGAAAGTGCTCCAGACAGTAATGAGGCTCTTCTGAGGCCAGCCACATCTCACCAGATCTATGCTTCTCAGCTGCTCTTCTTCCCCAGGTCACCCTTGGGTCCAAGCCTCAACTACTCTGGACTTTTCATTTCTATTCTTCCAAGGGCCACCTGGCCTTGCTGCATGCTGTCTGGAAACCCTCTTCCTCCCTCTGTGGTCAAAGGATGGTCTTTTGTGCCATGATTCAACCAGATGCTGGGGACACACAGGTGACCAGAGGAGCCTGGGCCCCTGCTCAAGTGAGAGACACACATGCACCTTTGCACATCCTGTAGAGCTGTCTGATCGACCCACCACAGGGGTTTCCCAGTCCACCTCACAGCTACCCCAGGACTTGTTGACTCTCCCTGCCCTGGTGCCAGGACATCAAATGGAGCCCTTGTTTTCTTTTTTTTTTTTTTTTTGCGGCACCGGGGATCGAACTCACAGCCTCGCACCTGCCAGACAGGCGCTTAAGCTGCTGAGCCAAACTCCCAGCCCTGGTTTTTTGAGGCAGGGTCGCACTATGTAGCTCAGGCCGGCCTTGCGCTCACGTTGTGGCCCAAGCCGGCCTCTAACCCACAACGCTCCGCCTACCTCAGCCTCCCGAGTGCTGGGATTAAAGGCGTGCGCCACCACGCCCGGCTTTTTGTTTTCTTTTGAATAAAACAGGAGAGGCTGCTGGCTCCTCCAGATGCTCCCTGTGGTGTGCTGTGTGTGTAGGGGGACCTGGGGAGACACAGTCCCACCCAATCCTGAGCCACTGGGAATATGGAGGCACAAAGCCGAGCACTGCGCCTTCCTTACTGTCCTTCCCAGGCTGTGCCCTGGTCTACAGGGGTAAGAGGCAGGCTCCTGTCTACTGCTAGCTGAGAATGACACTCACAGGCCACATTGCCAAAGCAAGGCCCATTCTCTAACCTGTAAAACAGAGCTGGCAGTGCTGACCTGGATGGCCAAGGTGCAGCTGCATCTTTCTGTCCCTTATCATGAGTTGGTGAAGAGGGAAGTGACATTCAAGTGCCTCTCTCCAGCAATGAGCAAGAGCCAGACCTTGATAGGGCCCTGGCAGAATGGGTATTTGATCCATACAGAGAACCTGGAGGCCTGGTTCTGCTCCAAGGGTTCCCTGTGCTGACCAGATCAGCATCGGTGTGCAATCTACAGAGCAATGGGGCTGGCCTAGGAAAAGAGCAGTGTATGGGAGGCCACAGTAAGGTGCTATTCTTACACATGCGTCACATGCATTGTTCTCACTCTCAGCATGTGTCCACTAACATCTCACAAGGGTGGCTGAGTGAGGTGGGAACCCCGAAGACACAGAGCATACAGAGAAGCAGCAAGGAGACCCACAACTCCAACCAGCTGGGGAGCATCTGTGCACTACACGGGGCCCAGGAAAGACCTGCCCAGTGACCCTAACCATCTGGGCTACCTTCTATGCCAGCTGGGGAGGGTTGGTGTGCCACACAGGGCCTGGGAAAGGCCCGACCAGAGACCCCAGCCAGCTGGGGAGAGCCTTCCTGGACCGGCCGCCAACGCCAACTAGGAAGCAACTGGGACTGTGCATTAGGCTGCTCCTAATACAGGTATACAAGAAAATGACAAAACAGAGGAGCAAAATACCATCTCAAACCTCCAGCCCATCCCAAACAAGTCCAGGAGACATAGACATAGAAGAAAGTGTAAGTCACACATACCTGGAATTTCTGAAATCATTGCAACTGAAGTAAAAAAAACAACACCATGAAGCTATAAAGAAAATCAGATCAGAAATAATCTCCCAGCTAAAACAAGAAATGATAAACATAATGAAAGAAATGCTGAGTATATCCAAAGAAGACATAGTAAAAAAAAATAGAGGAGCACTGGAAAATGATGGAAACCATGAATGAACAACATAGGAAAGAACTGGAATGCATGAAACAGATTCAAAGAGATCTCCAGGAAATCAAAAATTCCATCGAAAGGTGGCAAAACTGTGTGAAGGAATGTGAAGATAGACTCTCAGACCTTGAAGACAAGATTGCAGCTAGCAATCAGGAAAGAAAACATCTTTTAAAAATAACAAGGAACCAGGAAATAACAATTCAACAGTTGCAAGATGATGTGAAGAAAAACAATATAATTTGATAGGTGTAAATGAAAAAGGAGTCAACACAAATGAAATAAAAAGACTATTGATAGATATAACAGCAGAAAATTTCCCAAGCATGGGAAAAGAAACTGACATACAGTTAAGTGAAGCATACAGAACTCTAATTAGCCATAATCAAAATAAATCTACACCCAGACATATAATAATCAAGATCCCAGAAATTCAGCATAAGAACATTAAAAGTTGCTAGAGAAAAATAATAGATCACCTATAAAGTCCATCAGAATCACAGGAGATTTTTATCTTTTTTTGTCTTTTTGAGACAGGGTCTCCCTATACAGGTCAGGCTGACCTTGAGCTCACTTTGTAGCCAGGCTCATCTTGAACTTGCAACGATCCTCCTGCCTCAGCCTTCTGAGTGCTGGGATTACAGGCACGTGCCACCACACCTGGCATCACAGCAGACTTTTCAACACAAACAATCAAGTCAAGACAAGCATGGAATGAAATATTTAAGTCCTAAAAGAAAACATATTCCAATCCAAATTGATGTATCCTGCAAAACTATCTTTCAAAATTGATGGAGAAATAAAATACTTCCAAGACAGAAAACAACTGAAGAACTTAATGACCACCAAACCAACCCTAGTAAGAGTGCTGAAAGATTCTAGATAGAGACAAAAATGACTACAATTTCAAGAACACCAACAGAAAGAAACCACCAAGCAAGGCAAATAATTAAACAGAGGGCAAAAGTAAAGAACAGCAAAACGATAATATGACAGAAATAAGTCAATATATATATATATTTGTTATAACCATTAATGTAAATGGGCTCAATTCACCAATTAAAAAAACAGATTGGTAGAACGCATCAAGAAACAAAATCCAACCATATGCTATATACAAAAAACTCCTAACTCAAAAAGAAATTCATAGATTGAAAGTCAAAACACAGAAAACAATACTTCATGCAACTGGAACCCAGAAAAAAGCAGGGGTAGCTATTCTGTTTGCAAACAATGTGAATTTCAAACCAAGAATGATCAAAAAAGATAAAGAAAGTCACTATATACTAGTTAGGAGAAAACTTCAAGAGAAAGAGATAACAATCTTAAATATAACTGCACCAAATATGCAAGCATCCAGCTATATAAGACAAATATTAATGGACATGAAAAATCAAATAAACAATAACACAATTAAAACAGGAGACCTTAACCCCATTGTCACAAAGAGACAAATCAACTAGACAGAAAATCAGCAAAGAAATAACAGAACTAAATCAAACTTGTAAACAAATGGACTTAGTAAACATGTACAGAGTATTCCACCCAACAACATCAGAATACACATTCTTCTCAGCTGCACATGGGACATTCTCTAAAATAGATCATAAACTAGCCCACAGAATATGCTTAAGTAAATGCAAAAGAATCGAAATTATCTCATGCATATTATCTGACCATAGTGTCATGAAATTAGAAATTAACTACAAAAGAAATTACAAAACTCCATAAACAAGTGGAAATTAAGTAATACCCTCCTGAATAACCAGTGGGTCACAGAGGAAATTAAAGAAGAAATTAATATCTACAAGCAAACAAAAATACAAATACAACTTACCAGAACCTGTGGGATGCAAGCAAAGTGATCCTCAGCGCAAAATTTAATGTGGTGAATTCCCACATCAGGAAAACAGAACAAACACAAGTAAACAACCTGATGCTACACCTCAAACTTCCAGAAAAAGAAGAGCAAATCAAGCCCAAAGCCCAAAGCAGGGAGAAAATTATAACGATCAGAGCAGAAATTAACACAATTGAGACTAAGAAAACAATGTAAAGAATTAAAGAATCAAACAGTTGGTTCTTTGAAATAATAAACAAAATAGATAAACCCCTAGCCAACCTTACCAAAAAAAGGAAAAAACCTCAAATTCATGCAATAAGGAATGCAAATGGTAAAATCACTACAGATCCTGTGGAAATGCAGATCATCAGTACCTACTTTGGAAACCTTTACTCTCATACATTCAATAACACAAAAGAAATGAAGAGATTCCTAGAAATGTATAAATTACCAAAGCTGGATGGAAAAGATATAAAACTTCTGAACAACCTAATTTCAGTTAATGAAACTGAAAATATAATTAGAAATTTACCAACAAAGAAAAGTCCAGATCCTGATGGATTCAAAGCTGAATTCTACAAGAAATTTAGAGAAGACTTAATGCCAACACTCCTCAAACTCTTCAATGAAACTGAAAGGGAAGAAATTCTCCCTAAGTCATTCCTGGAAGCAAGTATTGCCCTGATACCAAAACTAGAGAAAGAGCCAACCAAAAAAGAGAACTACAAGCCTAACAAACATAGATGCAAAAATCCTCAATAAAATACTGAGAAACAGAATGTAATGAATCATCAAGAAGATTAAACACCATGACCAAGTGGGATTCATCCCAGGAATGCTGGGATGGTTCAACATACACAAATCAACAAACAAAATACACTGTATCAAGAGAGCCAAAGACAAGAATCACATGATCATCTCAATAGATGCAGAAAAAGCTTTTGATAAAGTCCAACACTCATTCATGATAAAAACGCTATGGAATATTAGAATAGATGGTCTTTACCTCAATCTGCTAAAAGCCATATATGATAAACCAACAGCCAACATCTTATTAAATGGACAAAAATGAAACCCTTCAACCTAAAATCAGGAATAAGACAAGGATGTCCACTATCACCTCTCCTATTCAATATAGTTCTGGAAACATTAGCCAGAGTAATTAGACAAGAGAGAGAAATAAAAGGAATAAGGATAGGAAAGGAAGAAGTTAAATTATCGTTATTTACAAATGACACGATACTCTACATAGAAGACCCCAAAAACGCCACTGAAAGACTTCTAGATCTAATAATCAAATTCAGTAATGTAGGTGGAAACAAAATCAACACTCACAATTCAATAGCATTCCTGTACACAAACAACAAACTCACTGAGAGAGAAGTAAGGGAAACCACACCCTTCACTATAGCATTCAAAAAAATGAAATACTTAGGAATCAATCTAACGAAGGAAGCAAAAGATCTATACATTGAAAATTGCAGTATTCTGAAAAAAGAAATTGAAGAAGATTTCAGAAAATGGAAAGACATCCCTTGTTAATGGATAGGAAGAACCAACGTAGTGAAAACGGCCATACTCCCAAAACTGCAATACAAATTTAATGCAATTCCAATCAAAATACCATTAATGTACCTCACAGATCCAGACAAATCATTCCTAAAATTCATCTGCAACCAGAAGAGACCTAGAATAGCAAAGGCAAACCTGGGCAACAAAGGCAAGGCAGGAGGCATCACAATCCCTGACTTGAAGTTATACTACAAAGCTACTGTGATGAAGTCAGCAAGTTAGTGACAAAAATGAAACAGACCTGAAGATTAATGGAAAACATTAAAGATAGAGCCACAAACACAAACACAGAGAGCCAACTTATCTTTGACAAAGGGGCCAAACATGTTCACTGAAAAAAAGGCAGCCTCTTTAATAAACGGTACTGGAAAAACTGGCTTTCTATATGCTAAAAATTAAAACTAGTTTTATGTCTATCACTATGCACTAAACTAAAGTCAAAATGGATCAAAGATACAAATATTAAAACAGAAACACTAAATCTGCTGGAAGACAAAGTAGGCAAAAATCTTGAATGCATAGGGGTGTGCAGAGAGTTCATGAACAGAAACCAAACTGCACAGGAAATACTTCGCAGAATCAACAACTGGTATCTTATCTTATTAAAAAGTTTTTACATGTCAAAAGAAATTTCCAACAGATTGAAAAGAAAACCCACGAATTGGGAAAAAAATCTTAGTCAATTTGTCCCTCAGACAAAGGACATCTATCTAGGACATACAAAGAATTTTAAAAAACCAGGCTCCCAAAATTCAAAGAGCCAATTCAAAAATGGGCATCTGAGGTGAATGCATACTTCTCAAATGAAGAAATACAAATGGCAAATAAATAAATGAAAAAATGTTCAACGTAACTGGTCGTTCGAGAAATGTAAACTAAAACAACACTAAGATTCCACCTCACTCCAGAAAGAATGGCTATCATCAAGAAATCAACCAATCTCAAATGCTGGCAAGGCTGTGGAGAAAAAGGAACCCTTCTCCATTGTTGGCAGGAGTGTAGACTGGTACAATCACTGGAAATCAGTGTGGAGATTCCTCAATCTAAAAGTAGCATTAGAGGTTCCATTTGACCCATTTGACCCAGTTATTCCCCTTCTCAGTATTTTCCTAGAAGAATTGAAAACATCATATCACAGTGATATACGTGCACCCTTGTTTATAACTGCACAATTTGTAATAGTCAGCTCTTGGAAACAACCTAAATGCCCATCAACTTAAGAATGGATAAAAAAGATGTGGTATTTTTATACAACAGAATACTATTCAGCCATAAAGAACGATAAACTGAAGGCTTTTATAGGTAAATGAATGCAATTAGAAACCATACTCATAACTGAAAAAAATCAGACGAGTATGAGTAAATGCCGTATTGTCCCACTAGAGTAAAACACTGAAAGAGTAAATCAGATCCAAAAGTTACAATAGATATAGTAAAAAGGAAAGAAACTGCTCAAAGAGAAATTACACTGCTTGATCAATCTCGCACGCCTGTATCTGGTAACCTGAGCAACTATTTTGAAGATAACAGTATGCAATATAACAACCATTGTTAAATACCTATCATCTTTTTTTGAAATCCTATGTCACTATTGTCCATTGCTGTTGTCACCATTTTGCTTTGTTTTTTGATGGTTTGTTTGCTTAATTTTTGTTTTTTTCTCTTTGAAATAAAAATAAATGAATAGCTTAAAAAAATACCTAGGGATCAATAATAAAAGACAGAGAAGCAGCAAGAATCTGCGTACCCACCCCACACCCCACTGTTGTCTTGTAGCAAAAAAAAAAAAAAAAAAAAAAAAAAAAAAAAAAAAAAGGTGAAGGTAGAAAATAACTCTGGTCCTTTACCACAGGCGTCCTGGCCTCAGAAGGTTAGGGTCAGGAGTTTTGTTGTTGTTTCTGCTAAGTTTTTGTTTTGTTCTGTTCTTTTGTTTTGTTTTAGTTTATCTGTTTGTTTGTGGAATTAAGAGGCTTGCAAAGGACAAGGCAAACACCTACCCTTTCTTCTGTTTTGATGACTGTACTTGAAATTGTTCTAGAGTAAAAAATGTGACTGAAATCAGGGAAGTAGGACTCAAGAAAGAGTTTTTTTTAAAGTCGGGAAAAAAGATAAAGTTGGAAAAGGGAGGTAAGTTTGATTCTGTGGCTCTGACAGAATAGCGCTTGTGAAGGACGCAGACTCCGCGGTGAAAGTGGAGCTGGCAGTGTAGATCAATGGTAGGGCGCCTGCCTCGCACCTGGGGGGCTCCGAATTCTATCTCCAGTGCCCACAAAACAAGCAAAGCCAAACTGTTACTAGAAGGGAATTAAATGAGAAAGGAAAGATTGAGACATGCAAAGGACCTGCATGGAGAACTCCGGAAGGGCTGCGCTGACACAGGGCGGCGGAGGTACACCATGGGCCTGGCATGGGGGTGAGCAGAGACGCACTCGCCTTGCACGCAAACAAGCCAAGGCGCATGCGCAGCCTCTCAGGCCATCTCTGCAGTAGTCTACAAATTTACGGTGGCACAGACGGAAAACCAAAGCTGATACCTAACACAGGCAAAGTCAAAGGACTACGACAGTCCTTTAACTATATGATCAAGACAAGAAAAGCCGGGAGTGGAATGGGTCCACTGTTTGCAGCGAGTGGATTTTTGTTTAAGGATCAGTTACAGAACAATTCAGGTCCCATTTAGTTTTGTCTCCTCGATCACAGAGGGGATGCGGAAAAACAAACGGACTACGCCACTATGCCTAAGAGAAATCGCAGGTGGCCCTTACAGTTAAATATTAAAAACACGTAGGTGATTATTTGTTAGGTTTTTCTAAGAGTAAAAGCAATAGGAAAGCAATTATGATTTGATTGCATTAAAAATAATTCCAAAAAATAGTAATTCCACTTCACAGAAAAAAATAGCAACTGTAAATTTTGGGAGAGAATAACAACTATAATGAAGGTCTCATATGTTAAGGACAAAAGTATTTAATTAGCAGACAATTATGACTTAATTAGAAGACCACAGACACCTTGCAGGAAATAAAACTTGAGTGTAAATGCTTAGAAAGTTCATGTCCTTTGGCTCAGCTACTCCTCTTCTAGGAATTTACTCCTGTTCTAAGAATGAAATAAGAGAAATGGAGTCCAGGGGTATACGTATAGTATGGTATGTTCTTAAGGCATTTTTATGACATGCCAGGTATCTTATTAGAAACATCATGATGAACACGATTCTGTTCCTATTCTGCAGAAGGTCTTCGTCCCCTGTGGGTAGAGGAAATATTCCAGCAGACCGGCAATTGCACAGGGCCCTGGACCCTAACACACACCTGGTCACCACTCGGTACCCTCGTGAGGAAGCCGCACCTGGAGAACTGGGCTCTGCCGTGGAAAAGAATGTGCCGTGTTCTGGAAACCTATTGTGCAGTGACTTGGAGGGTAGGTGAGGGGCAGTGAGAACCCCATCTGGGGATGTCGAATGGAGCTGTCGAACTTGTCTTCAGATCACTATAAGTGATGCAGAAATGGGGAGTTCTGAGAGTGAGGGTTCCAACCGCATATGCCCTGGCTCAGCGCCTAACAGGACACCCAGGCACTTGGAAGCTGTCAGGCGATACTAAAATAGAAGCTGTCTTTCTTAATTCACGTGTTTCCATCAGTGATTTGTAAACAAACACAGGAGGCATGCTTGTCAAGCTTACAGCTGATGAGGAAGTCTGTGTGGTAGCTCAGAATTTAACAACTGGGATCTTACTGTTCGTAGTTTCATGTCCCACGCACAGTCTGCCTGCCAGGAGCACCAAGGCCAGGAGAAGCATCCTGAACTCTGCGAGAATCTGTTCAATTCTGAGAATTTTTCCTTTGATGGAAAAAAAAACCAGAATCAAAGAGTAGATGTTCCAGAAGCCACATTTACACTCAGTAGGAGGAAGAACCTTCACGTGGGCATCACTGCTCAGGGCAGCTGGTCATCACCACAAGTGAGCAGGAGAGGTTGGGTGACCGGCAGCCGGAAGTTCCGGAAGGGATGACTGAGCTTAGGGGAAGGTAGGACAGACAGACACACCCCAAGAAGCCTGCCTTTCATTCCAATAAACTGTGACATGTAAGACATAAATATACATGCACGCCATAAGCACAAATTTCAAAACAAGATACTCACTCTAATCGTGGCTATACTTACTTGCAATGTTTCCTGTTACAATGTTACATAGAGTTTGATGGAGCATCACAGTCCCTTACTGCTTCAGAAGGCATTTACAAAAACTGCACAATAGACTGAGAAGCACAAACACATTTTTCCTAGTTTTTTATGTTACCAATTTCCCTTGCATAAACTTATAATCAAGTATCCTCTATTTAAAATGCAGTGTGGGGTCTGAGAGTGCAGCTCGATGGTAGAGCACCTGCTGAGCATGAGCAAGTCCTCGGGTTCAGTCTCAGGGCCAAAAATTTAAAAATAAAACAAAATGTGATGCTATGTGGGACAGTTGCCTGTACCTGCCACTGCTTGGGTGAAGTATTTCTGTGTTTATTAACCAATAACCTCACTGACATTTTTGTTGTGATGTAAATTTGTTTCAAGTCTAACTCAATCTCTCATCTTAAACTTAAACCTACCTTTGCACACATCACGATCAATGGGAGGTAACACAGCACTATTTACAACTCTAGTCTTACTATAGAGTAAGTTATCTCGGTTATACTGTAAATATTTGAATGTCACTGGAATGCTGTGACTGTCAAAATAGGCTCTCACTAAATATTTTTACATCAATCAGTAACTATATATTTAAATAGCATATATCCTGGCCTATCAACTTAAGGGTAATTGCATACTGTAGGTATTATACAGACTTAACTTGCATTCTGTAAGCTAGGTTCTAATTTGCCCATTCTATAGAAACACACCCCAAACCCAGGCTCGGAAACACTGCCTCTTCGTACAGTACCCACGCAAACACAGGACAAGCAGGGTCGGCGGCAGTGGCGGGTGGAGTGCCTTGCCTTGCAAGAAAGCAAGTTAGGGAACAGATTCTCCTCGGCTAAATGGCCCACTCCATGCATCACCCAGCTTGTGCTCGCCATTACACCTGGGGAAGCGTATGCCATATGCAGGCTTTCCAAAGGCTAAATGCCCTTGTGGTTTTTGAAGCAGAGCAGAAGAGCCATCTAAGGGACTGGCATGGCTCGTCAGGCCACCTGCTTCGACAGAACCTGCATTAGACACACACAAATCAGCCACCCCATCCTAGGACCTGCGACCAGGGACCCAAATGCTCAGGTGCCAAACCCTGGAATGTTTGGTAGGATGCATTCCATCCAGACACCTGGATGCTAGTGACACTTATGTCAGACCAAATTTCCAGTGCTCCAGAGCTGGAAAACCACAAATCCTGCAGGGTGATTTCAGGGCCCAACTCGAGGAGCTCGAAAGTTCACCCAGCCTTCCACAATGAAAAGCCTGGGGAGAGGCAGGGAAGTGACAGTTCCTATGGTCAGGGGAGTTCTAACAGCTACACTCACATTTGTGCAGGCCAGCGCTTCTAGGCTGGAGGCTGCCAAACTGATATTTACATAACTGAACTCTCTGGAAAGGATTCTGCAAGAATGTTGTTGGCAGACTTCATGATTTCACATGAGCAGATCCCCCCATTCATTTTGTGGGAGCTTTCAACACTGCACTGTGAATCACCCCAGTCCTGCTTCTGGACTGCCTGACCCTGCCACAGGTCCAGGGAGTCAAGTTCCAGAGCTGCTCCCTTTGTCCCCAGTGCCACTTAACAGGGGTGGGGAACCAGGATGGGAAAAGAAGGGAAACACAGAGAGGTGGAAAGGAGGAGAGAGGTAAGTTTAAAACCAAATAGGCCCCCCACCCCTCACTCCACATCTACAAGCCTCTAGGTAGAAATGCTGTCAGAGGAAATAACACAGTGCCTTAAAATGCAATGACCATGGTAAATGGGAGTTCTAAAAATAGCCAGGGTGCATAGCATTAGGGGAACAGTTACAGGAATAAAGATGTTATGTTGTATCTGTTAGTCAAATCAAAAATTCTAATCGGATACAGAACAATTTCTCAGAGCTTTAGGCAGGAGATAATTACTGTGTTGACTACACGTATTAAAAAAAGACCTCAAGGAAGCCTACTGTTTGGGCTGTTTCCATGCTAGAAGGGACAGGGGGTGTGTTTCTGTCCAGATCAGCACTGATTAAAAGATGGCAGGGTTCTGATCTCTGCTCCTCCAGAGTGAAGCAGTTACACGAGGCTGGTGGCAAACAATCCACCGAGTCACTCCAAATCCTTCGGAGATAAAACTCAGTGTGTTTCGGTATTGTCTCCAGAAAACACCTGGAAACAAGGCTGTGATTAGATAATGGAACAAAGAGAGCCAGAAATTTAAATCAGGATAGATGCATGAGCCAGGGACAGTGGTTACAGTTCATATCCTTCCTAGCACCGAGCTTAAAACACCAAAGGGCTTCAGTAAATAGGACTGATGGGAGCACAGGGTTGCAACTCCTGATTGGGACGATATTTCTAAGAGTGTAGGGTTGGGGATGTAGCTCAGTGGTACAGTGCTTGCCTAGCATGCGCAAAGCCTTGAGTTCAGTCCCCAGTGCCACAAAAACAAAACAAAACAAAACAAAAAACAGTGTAGACTGTGGTCAAAACCTACCCAGCAGTACATTTTAGATACACATAGTGTATTGTACGTCAACAATACATTAATAAACCCCTCAGCTGGGTGTACTAGGATGTGGTTGTAATCTCAGTACTCAAAAGGCGGAGGCAGGAGGATCACAAGTTGTGATCAAGAGAGAGTGAGATGGGAGAATTGTGTCACATATCCTGGTATCTTTTACCTTCTGATACAAAAACATGCAGAGGAAGGTGAGCTGCATGGCAAGAACTAACTGTCACATGAGGGTACTAGGCATAAGCAGGAAGAAACATTTGTAGACAGGCAAGCAAGTAATAAGAAACCACACTGTGTCAATTAGTGACTCACTTGTACCTTTATGCACCTACAAAGGCCAGGCACAATGGTGGGTGTCGCAGCATAAAGGGTGGC
The DNA here is from genome assembly GCA_004363535.1 of Dasyprocta punctata. Classification (NCBI taxonomy): domain Eukaryota; kingdom Metazoa; phylum Chordata; class Mammalia; order Rodentia; family Dasyproctidae; genus Dasyprocta; species Dasyprocta punctata. Next base: position 182,026 of record RJWM01000583.1, read on the forward strand.
AGTTCATCTTGATTGTCTGCATAAGTTATGGGGTGTGGTGTTAGGGATCATATCTAGTGCCTGGCCTGTGTCTCTTTGCCTCCTCTCCTCTCTCTGCTTCCTGGCTGCCATGAGGTGAGCAGTTTTCTTCCACCACACCCTTTCACCATCATGTTTCTGCCTCAGAGTCAGCTGACCATGGACTGAAACCTCTTGCACTGTGAGCCAAAATAAACCTCTTCTACTTTAAACTGTGAACATCAAGTATCTTGCCCCAGCAATGGAAAGAGAACCATACATGATGCTTTCCTTAAAAAGCTACAGTGAGTGGCATGTGTAAAGTGATCACTATAGTTTGATGAGATCACCCTGAAACAGTACTCTGAGGGGATGCTTTGGGCACATAAGGGAGGGAAATTCACTGTTTGGAGGAACAGCAAGAGAACACTGAAGTTTCTAGTTGAAGAGTGAGTAGGTGTGTCCAGGTGTGGGGGAGGAGTCTGAAGGTACAAGAGGCCCAACAGCTGAGGCTAAAGTCCGAGGTCAGAGGCATGGTCTTGGGTATGTGAAGGACAATGCAAGAACAGTAGTTTAAACACTAAGCAACTGCTCGATTGCAATGGGCTTTTAGACCATGCTAGAAGTGCAGTTTACAGGGAATGTGGGCAGGAGTGGGCAGGGGGTGGAGAGGTGGGGCTGTGGGCACGTGTGGGCTAAGGACAGGAAGATGGTGATTATTTGATAATCACTCAGGAAAAGCAGGAGGCCCTGAACCACGATGACGGAATTGGGCACCTCACCATAAAAGAATCTGGAAGGCAAATGTACAATCAAGACATGGGAGAAAATGCCAAAAGGTCACTCCAGAGGAGCTGAGGCTCAGCAACGCAAGCGAGAGGAAGCAGGAGGCCGGCGTGTGAGTCAGGCATCACAGGACAATGATTTTTAAGCCCAAGGAGGAAGAGGAAGGGGAGTAATCAGAAAACCACAGGTGGGACTGGTAGTAACCAAAGGAAACACTGCGAAGCATCTGTGAACTCCGGAACACTATTCAAAGAAGATGGAGAGAGAATTTAAAGAAAGCTGGTAAACAGCCAAACCAAGATGAAGCCATATCAGCGCCGGTGTGACAGAGATAACCTCACGCAGCAGGATCAGCTGAGGCGGGGCAGGGCAAATGCCGTGGCTGCCTTCCTCCTGTCTTTCGGCTGGCCTGGCAGGCTGCGGTGCCTCAGGCTCCCATCCCACCCTTCCTACAAACAAGGAGCACAATGTTCACATCTTGACTTTTTTCTATGTTTAACATGAAACCAAAAGCCACAGTATGAAATTTACGGTTCATGGAATTTTTCAGTCGAGTATTGTTAGTGCTTTAGGAGTGTGGTCAGTTCTACTGGCAAGGAGAAAAAAGAAATCTCAGCACATAAGAAACAAAGGACTATGTGTTTGGACCTTATTTTCTGAGTATCTGGGTATCTTTCTAAGTTGGAAGTTGTAGATCTCTGTATCAAAATAACACAAAATCTCTACTAAGTTACAACCATAAGAACAGGAAGGGAGAGAAACTAAATTGATGTAGACTAGAAAAACCATATTTTCCACAATAAGGAGCACAAGGAACCACAAACAAATACCAGCTTATAATTTCCCCATAAAATGATAGACATGCTCTCCCCTGCTCAGCAGAAGGCAGCAGAAAGTTGTGCCTTAGGGTCCACCTAAAATATATCCTAGTCTTAGATGTGGATATCATGTTCTATAAATACATTCCCTGTTTGTGCATGTATGTAATGCTTTTATTTTGCGGCCTGTGTGTGTCTGTATGTAATCAGCCACTAGAAGACAGATGACTTCTCATTCTGATTTATTTTACTTAATACCCTGGAGGGTTAAATGCGTAAATAATTCTGTTGAATATTATGCAAATTGCATGTTGATTTCTTCTATTACAAGGAAAATATTCCAGTCTTTTCAGTGTGGTTTAGTGGATGGTGCACTGGAGAAAAACCTTCCAAACATCCCGTACTCTCAAGATCTTGGCTGATTTTGCTGTTAATTCACTGCATTAATTACTCGGGTATAGTATACTACACAGGAAATGAACATCTTCCTAATTAATGGCAATGAATGGGAAGCAACCAAAGAATGCGATGCAGTGATTCGATTTTTGTCTTTGATGCTAAGGAAAGGATGACACTGTCACTGATTGACACACTCTTAGCTGATTCTTCTAATTTCCACTCTAGAATTTCTTTCAAGATAAAAGCCTTAAAGAGCTTTTCGGTCATCTTTGAAAACAGGAAAGCTTTAGAAAGATAGGATAAAATATTCCATTAGTATTAAAGCAAAATCATCTTTCTTTCTTCCTTTCCTCCCCATCCTTCCTCCCCCAGGTCTCAGGGGAGACCCCAGATGTAGCCACAGAGCCCCAGGACTCCCTCATCAGCTCCAAGTTACTCAGCCTCTTTCCCTTTCACATTTAGGAGACTGTTGCATTCTGCCACCTGCTATTCTTCATAAACTTTCCCTACTTCCCAGAAGGATCGCGAAGGTCATGCCTTTACTCACAGAACCTGTTTTGGAAGGCTTTGTGACCCTGAGGAAATATTTTTGTTCCCCTATGCTCTATAAAATTTCAGCACACATTGGAAGTGAAGCTATGTCATGGATTTCAGTAGTTATCTTCTCTTCCAAAGCCAGCTGTCTTCTCACACACACTATCTTTTAAATGCCCCTAAAGTTAGCATCGTAGAGCCGTCCAGATAGGGAAGGGCAGTATACACAGACAAAACTACATGATTCACAGACATTATCTCATTTAATCCCCTGCATGTACCTTTTCTTTATTTATAATAAGACAATGGAGACTCAGAGAGATTCAGCAATTTGGGCAAGTCCTCATAGCTAGAGGATGGCAGACCTGGCTGGATGACCAAACCCACAGCAGACGATGCCACCATCTGCTCTGTTTGTCACTCCGACTCGCAGTGCGTAATCCAAGTCCTCAAGCGGGGGCTCCAGCCTTGGTGCAGCACTGAGATCCTGGAGAGACCCTCATTGCCTGGTGAGCTCCTCACTGGCAAAAGTAATCCATCCGCTCCTTGCATTGCTATGACATCCTCTATCTAAAAAATGCCTCATCAGGACTCTGCCAGTCACGGACGCACACACTCTGCAGGCTGTGCCGAGCACCAAATGTGCTGTGTAGCTCTCAGACCAGAGCTGCAGCCCCTGCACATGTCCCCTTACTCCTGCCAAGACCTGCAGGCAACATCTGTGCCACTGGTCACTCCACAGTTCTGTTAGCAAACACTCAGCCAGCTCAGTCAAAGGGGATTGAGAGGCAGAACACAGCCCTGCACTGTGCTCGGCTCTGTCTCTGCTTCGTGTCCTCATCGCCCTCTTCTCTCTGTCTCTCTCTCTCTGTCTCTCTCTCTCTCTCTGTCTCTCTCTCTGTCTCTCTCTCTCTCTCTCTCTTTCTCTGACCCCCTCTCAAAGAATGAAATACTGGCTGCTTATTAGGGGCAGCCAGAAGGAGCCAGGACCTGGGCCAGCCAGTGCCATCCCCCCAGCTATGGTAGGTGTGTCACTCATGCCAGATGGCCCCACACTCCTTGGGCTCCTAGTTTGGGTTGGTCACGTCTATAAACTTCTTCACAGGCATGTGGTGAGAGCGTAATTGCACATTTTATGGTTATGAATGGCACAGCCTGGCAACTCTCTGGTTATTATTTCCATTCGCTGTCATGCATTATCAATCTAATTCCCCATCACATGCCATTTTTTCATGCATTCCTCATATAGCAAGGACAAAGAAAGGCAAGAGCCCTGCAAAGAGCCGTACAACACGAGAACATGCTAATTCTGGTGGAAATTGTGGATTTACGGCCTCAAGTTTGGGGGGATGAATTGTTGCTAAGCTGAAGTGAAAAAACATGTTCAAAGATTGTGTCTTTTGCAGCAGTACCAAGTCTCCTGGCCCTGCAGCTGCCAATGTGGTGGTAAATAAGGAGCAGGGACTGCACGGCAGTGCAGACTAAGAACAGGGTAGACACGGGAGGCCCTGACGAGCTACACTTTAGACCACTGGTGTTTCCAGGTTTCTAATGAAGCCTACCTAAGTTGATCGATGTGGGAGTGTGTTTTGATGAATTCCTACAACAATTTGCTTAATCAAGATCTACAGCGTGTGTAGCATGAGCCGTGAACTAAACATAGTGGGAAGTAAGTGAACAAAAAGTATGCAGTAGCCATGGACCAGCAAAGGGTTCCTAATAAGAGAGGAACAAGAAGGATCATGTGAGGCGGGCAGAGTTCAGCCTGAAGGGCACACATGCACCAATGGGGAGCAAGTTTCTTCCTGTACTACATCATGGAATGGCTGGCACTCCACTTTAAAACAAAACAAAACAAAACAAAACAAAACCTAGAAAACACTACACTTAACAGAGATGGTGCTTCCCACAAAGTTAGAGCCTACAAGCGACATCTCAGAATTAGTTGGTTATGCTTGTATATCTGATGGGAAGCTACTCATTCTGTCTGAACACAGGCCACCAGCTCAGCTTCTCGATAGTAATAAGGCCACAGAATGGGTTTGGATCCCTCACATACTTCTATTACTTTCCAACAGTTGCAGTTCTTATTCTTAGCAATAATTTCCACCTTCAGAGAGGAGACAATTTCTCTTCGGGGAACAAACACCCAACGTCTACTGACGTGATTGAATTTAAAACACACACTCATTGGCACCCAAAATATACATCAGTGCAATTTCCTACACAGGAGCAAGTGCTTGTATTGTCTTCTGTGAAAGGTGAGAGGTTCCAGGATCACTATTTCCAGGACAATGCCGCTATCCTTAACATCAGGGTGTGCCTACGATATTGATTCCTTGCAGGAGAAAGCCATTCTGAGCCTAGGGGTCACAGGAAAGGGCAATAGCTGATGAGTTTCAGGAATGCAAAGGAAAATCTGTGGACAGAGTTTTCAATAAGCTCAATTTATGCTGATTCAGAAAAATTTTCACCAAAGACATCAGCAGCAACATCTGCAATAATGACTCTGAAGCCCAGAGTTCCAAGAGCTATGGTACCAGCTATTCGGGGAGAAAGAAAAGCAACAATAGGAAACACTACCATGTACTTCACTCTAATTACAGCCAGAACGAACACTACAAGTCCAAAAGGCTCCAATGCCACCCTTGCCCAGCAGGTCAGATTTTTAATAGCATTTTTCCTCAGATTCCCTAAGGCTACTAGATTGTGTTTAGAATTGGAAAAGTTTGTGCAACTACACGACCTACACATCTGAGGGAAGGACTGCTTTTCTTGCTTTTCTCATGGCAATGCCTCCCTTTCCAGAGAAATGCAATACCCTCTTTAGTTCCTGTCATTCCATTTTCAGAGAGCAGTGAACTGCATGGCCTCAGGTATGGGCAAGGATGGACCCAGAAGGAGGGGCCTGGGGAATCATTTGCAGTGTGGCTCTGAGGTCCCTGTGGAGCCTGGCAAATAGTGGGAGCACAACGGGAATACAATTTTAGGATTTAAACTGAAGAATCACTGCAAGACCATCATCCTAATGCTCTCTTACGAGGGTTCACAAATCATTTCTATTTGAGAGGCACAAGAAACAACCCTGTAGAGAGAATTTCCACTACAAGTTATAATAACGCACCCGACGATAGCAAAAAGAGAAAAATGAGAGTCAGTGGTGAGCCTAGACTTAGGCATTCTGATACTGTGTATAGTGTGGTTTAAATAACTTCATAAGCTACTTAACCATTAGCGTACTTATTTCTCACTTAGACTTATTTGACAAGAATTTCTCCAGAAGTTATATTGATCCTTTATTTTTCAAAGATATATTTACTTATGCAAAAATATCTAAGAACAAAGCTTTACAGTGTAAATTACCGTATCATGTTTTCAGTCATATACTGTGTTTGTCAGCTTAAATGCAGTCAGGGATGTATACATACTTCTAAAGAGACCTGTGAATAGAACGCTAAGTATTCTGCACACACACACACACACACACACACACACATACCCCAGCACAAGCAGTGTGAGCGTATGTGGGATACTGTAAAGTTAGCAGTTGCAAGAGGCCTCACCTCCACCTCACAATCTCTTGGACACAAAAGTAGCCCAGCCCAGGCCAACAGGGAATTTCCTGAACTTCCTGCTTCTTCGCCCTCTTCCCCCTCATAAGCCAATCACACTGTATTCGTCTGTTCCTGGAGGCTGCAGGAGCCCTTTCCATCACAACTGTCACACACTAACACTTCCAGTTTCTTCCCGAGACCCAAGAAGCCAAGCCACTACTTATCTTTTCCTTTGACCTCAGGCTGTAACTTGGCTGTGACAATTAAATCCACACTGTACACATCTGGGATGCATTTCTCATGGATTAGGAAATCAGCGACTCTCTGAACCTCCAGGGTCTCAGTTTCCCCAATGATGAGATCGTGCTAATAGCACCAGCCACCTGCCAGGCTATCAGGGGACTTGGCAATAGTGTCTACAAATTACAAAGAAGCTCTGGGCCATAAATAACACGTCTTATTAATAAAACTAGTTCAGGACCAATGCCAAAAAGAATGCAGCAATAACAGTGGCAGATCACACTTGGTCAGAACAAAAGAGGGTGGAGAGATTTTCCGACCCTCATTCCTACTAAAACTGTAGTTAATGCAAGAAGAGTTTATTTACTTTGCAAAGGTTGCCTCTACCCACAGAACTTACACATCAGGTGTTACTTCTTTCCAAGTTACCTCCAGACAACTTTCTATTCCTAGGCTGGACCATATACGGTTGACTTCAAGGCGGGTCCAAATTCTGTCTCCAATTAAATGAATTGCAGCTATGTAACTGCTGAGAATTAATGGATTCTAGTCTAATTGCCACGGGCCCCTCATCCCTGTTGTGCGGCAGACAAAGCCAAACTTCACTGACCACAGAAGACAATGTACAAGTTGGCCCATCTCCTGCTACTTGAGGTCGCAGGGAACAAGTAACACTTGGGGAATCAAAACCAGACTTCTGTTGTTCTGAGGCTCTCATCTTCTGAGGCCAAATGCTATGAATGGGCTTGATGCAATTTCAAGACCAGAAACCAAACAATGAAATGTGCCTCTATCCACGTCTTTGGCTCCTAGAACACTCTGCCGGACATTTTAAGGATGGAGTACAGGGCTAAGCGCCGTGATATCCGAGGGACACACCACGGCATTAAACTCCTGAGCGCTTTCCCCAGAGCCCATCCTGGCTGCCGGCATGAAGTCAGCAGTGTGTCCTGAGGTCTCTCACGGGTGCTTTCCCACAACCAGGTCGCACGTTTGGAAAAAAGGCAAGACTTACTGATGCTGAGGTAGGAGAGGGGAAGGATGGCTAAACACCCAAGCAGGTAAATTCTGATGTCAATCTGAAACTGACGTTGGATGGCTATGCTAGAGAAACCTGCCTCTCTAGGTTCCCAGGCACCCTTCTCATCGGAATTGGGAGGATTCCACTGAAATGAGCCAGAAACGGCAGTGTAGCCTCATCGGGATGTTCCATTCACAGGGGATGCAGACCTGTCCATTCGGGCGGGGTCAGGCAGTCCTTTCCCATGCCCGCTCTGGCTCTCTGGAGGCTGGCTTCCCAGGGGGCCGGGAGGGCTACACCATTCAGAATGAGGATGTCTGTTAGGCGGCCACCGCCGCAGCTATTATTAGAACAGCCATCCCTTGGAAATTTTGCAGAATTTGCCTCAATCGACCGAGCAGTTACTCTGCTAACAAGGGATTGGAGAAAGGCACCGAGCTGCGGCTTACACACAGGGTCTCTAAATACAGCACTGGGTGATCCGTTCCGAATCCACAGTGTGCCCACATCTGGGCAGCCGCTCACAATGAAGACCCAGGCCCTGCGTTTAGCCATTTGAAAGGAGCAGGCACTAGGCTGGGGATCCCAGGGGTCCCTCCTGTTCTCCTCCTTCCCGTCCTAGGTCCTCTTCTCTGTGCATCAAACTTGCTGCAGCCGCGGAGACGGCAGGGCTCAGCCGGCTCCAGCCATCGCATCTGGCGCGCCCCACACCCAAAGCACAGGGTTCCCCTGTCACTTCCAGAGCATGCTTTTTAAAAGAAATAGTCCCACCCTGTGCTGCTGCAGCAACGTCCTTTCCCATTCAACGGCGCGCGACTGCGGTACCAAGGCTAAGCGAGCGCAGGGGCAGGGCAGGAGAAGGGAGCACGGTACGCGCCCCAAGTGGGGCTGGCATTCTAAAATCCCCCCTAAAATGAAGGTGCCCGGGCCCCCCGGGAAGCAGCGGCACGGCCCTGCAGTCCAGCCCAGCACGGAAACGCATGCAACGCCAGTGCTGCAGAGCGCATCGCCGCCCTGCCACCGCGCCAGGAAACAAAGACGCGTTACCTTTTATCTTTTGCGCTGCCAAGGAGCGGAGCAGCGTGAGGTCGCGGCGCAGGTCCCCCGAGGCGGGCGTCCCATCCGCCCGGGCGCAGGCCCGTGGGCTCGGGGCCGCGTGGAGCCCGCGCAGCTCCGCCCGCGCAGGGCCAGGCCCGGCCTCCCAGCCAGCAGCGGCGCGCGCGGCCCGCAACAATGAGCGCCGCCCCGGCCCGGCCTCGGCTCCTCCCCGCCGCCCCGCGCGGGCAAAGTTAGCTCCGGCCGGAGAGGTCCGCGCGCCTAGGCGGCCGACGCCGGGGCCCAGAGGAGCCCCTTGCCCACGCTGGAGAGCCTCAACCCACCCTGCGACGCCCACCGTGAGCCCGCGAGCCCGCAGGGCGCAGCTCCCTCGGCTGAGGGCGCAGTCTGACCCTCCGATCCAGTCCAATTGTCTCGGATGCTAATCTCCCAGAACTCTGGGTCCTGGGAGAGTCAGCCCATTGTCAGAGTGCAACCAGGCTGGCGGAGGAGGAACTGGGCTGGCACGGCAGACTCCTGGGGAGGAGAAACTCCAAGACCCCCACCGAGAACAATGACTCAGTGCACATCTGTGTCTAAAGGTTTGTTGCTCGAGAAACTCAATTTGCTTTAGACACCTTTTTCTTTTTAATGAATTGTCAAAACACGTTGATAAAAAGAGAAACAGGTATGAGCACCTACACAGCAAAAGCCGAGGGGTTTCAGGACCAAGATCTTCCTGTAGAACCCACTTGTGCTGGAATGGCCAGCACGCACCCCTACACCTTTCCTGTGGGAGACAGGTTTTCCAGCCCCCCACGGCAAAAGGAGACCCCCTAACTCAGCCTCTTTATTTCCAAGGCACCCGCAGGCGGCGAACACTTGTAAAGTCTAAAAGAAATCTCTCCCGTCCTGTCTTCCCATTGACTGGAAACTAACTTTTTCCAGACACAGATGTCGGATTCTTTTCTAAAGGGCACTGGCAAAAAATCCTGACAGTTCGGAAGGTCTCATAATCAATAGAAGGGAAATTCTATGTACAGTATAGGGTTGGAAAAAGAGTTGGACACCAGCACTGAGGATTTCTGATCCTATTGCAGCCCTTCTTGATGTCATACTCAAGACTGAGGGACTTAAACCCATGATCTAAATCCGAGAAGTGGGAGACCGGGTTTGAATTTGATTTTTCTGCACTTGTAGACTCTTGGGGTGTTGGTCTAAAGTGAAGCCTGATCCTTTCACACTGCAGCCAAGTCCCACACCCTTGTGCTCTGGGTTCTTCAGAGGGGACTTTTCCTTCCTTCCTTCCTTGCTTCCTTCCTTCCTTCCCTTCCTTCTTTTGGTGCTGGGAATTGAACCCAGAGCCTCCCACATGCTAAGTGGGAATATTATTTCATTGAAAGCAGACTGTTTCCAGTTCTGATTTATTTTGACGGCAGTACTAATAAAATGCTGAGATACGTAACATTTTTCTTCAATATTTAGTTGGAAGAGTTGTTGGGTTGTGTTTACCTCTACCTGCTGGGTTTCCACTTGACCACTGGAATGATCACTATGTCATCAGTTGCCCCATCAGATGCAAGTCCTCTTTCCAGGTTCCCTCTCACACTGCAGGGCACTCGCCCCCCAAGCCAGAAGCAGGGATGGGGAGAGCTTGCATCATCTTCTTTCCTTCTTTTATTCCAAACATTCATTGATCACCAACCCTGGATTCCCAAATAGCTCTTCAAATTGCCAGACAGCTGCTGTCATACCCCAACCGTGCCTAGTGTAGACCAACTCACCTCTGTCCCTGGTCTTGTTCAGTCCACGTCATACTTCTCGTCTCTGGATGCATATTCTCCACCATAGTTGGAGTGATTCCTCAAGAACTCAGATGGGCTTCTGTAAGTCCTACGCTTAAAACCTGCTCAGGCTTCCCAGCTCCTAGGAGTGAAGCTGCCTTACTTCAGACGGCTCTGAGGACCAGGCTGTCCTGCCCCATTAGCCCTATCATTTGCTGCCCGACCCCACCAGGGTCTCTCCACCTCCTCCCTGCTCCCAGGCCCCTCTGTGTGCCTGGTGACCACTCAGCCCTTTGTCCCTCAGCGCTAGGACCTCAGAAACCACTCTGGTCAGGTCTGCTTAAAGACTGTGGCGGCTTCTCCTTGCTCTCCACCTCTAGGTGTCATTCTCCCTGTCCCTCCCCGAGTTCCGTCACAGGGGCCTCGTTTCTGCCCTCAAGCCACTCTTGGCCTCTCCTGGGTTTTCCATTTCCTGTTCTGCCTGCCTGGAAGCACCCCTGCCCCAGATCAGAGCTCCCAGCTGCCTCCTGGACAGTCTCCAGTGACAGCACACCGGAAGCAGCCTCTTCCTACTACTGTAGCAACAACCTGGTCACTTTCCTCTTACCACTCATGAGACCTCACAGTCTGTCCCCTTGAAATATGTTTCTTTGACATATTTTGAAGGCTTATTTGGAGAATCTACAGATAGCCTGGAAAGTGACCTATTTGTAAAAGAAATTTGTATTTGTTTACATTAGTGGATAGACAGCAGATTCAGGGGAGATTCCTTCTGAAGCCTCCTTTACCTGCCTAGGAAGCCCCCAGGAGAAGACCAGAGACCCCCCAGCCACACCAGAATCCATGCAAGTTGCTGCTGCTAGAGACCTTATCACATAGCAGGACAGCCCTGGGCCCTCCTGTCCTCCCCATCTGTGGCAGCCTCTCTCCAGGTCTCTCTCTGGGAGGTGTATACACCTGAGCATCTCACACTGTCTACTTGCAACTATGATGTTTAGGTATATAATAAACTTTGCATGTTTTTCCTGTTATCATGAGATTATTTCATGGACAGAAATGACCTACACATGCAGGGAAGAGAGAAAAATTAAAATTTCCCTACACGCTAGATTATGGTTTGTGTTTATACTCCTGTGTGAAAGGGACAGATTGATGCAAGCATGTCTGGGTTTGAACCTTGCCTGGGTCACCTATGAGCTGTGCAACCTTGGCCAGCTTCTTGACCTCTCGGTGTCTCCATTTCTCATCTGGGAAATGGGGGTGATCGCAATGCCTGCTCACAGGGCCCGCATGAAGATTTGGCAGATCAGCGCATGCGGAACCCTCAGAACAGGGCCTGGCTATCTAAATAGAACCCCGGCAAGGTGTGTGTTGCCCTGTCTGGCCTAGTACCTAAGCTGCTGTACCTGGAGCCTGAACTGAGAATGGATAAGTACTATGGGATGAAAAACTGTTTTTTGAGAAATTTGAAGTAATAAGAGAAATAGGCCATGGTTAAACTTGATCAGTGAAATAAAACTGAAATTTAAGTTACCTGGAAATGAATGAAAACATAAAAGAAATAGTTTCTTTCACCAGTGACTCCAATTGGAGTTGACAGATGAAAAACTCTGCCAGTCTAAACTCTGGAATGGTCTATGCCCCAAGGAGCAGGCAATCCCTCTCAAGGATTTGGGAGGTTCCTTGGGAGGCATCCATTAGAATGGGCCTACCCTTAGGAGCACTGTGGGTGCCATGCGTGCTGACATCCCCCAAACCAAGCTACAGATGCTCAGTGGAGGGCAAGGGGCAGGCTGCTTGGTGGGAGAGGGTGTGCCAGGTGTGCAGGCCCAGGTTTGAGCCCTAGCACCAAGAAAGAAAAGAAAATGAACAGCCAATGTTACTATTAGCCTAGTGCCAAGGATGCCCCAATGTTTAGTTAACTTAATTTGCACAGGATTCCACAAGGTGAAAACTCACTTTCTCTCTCTCTTTTTCTTTTTGATAGTACTGAGGATTGAGCCTGGGGAGTGCTGAACCACATTCTCAGTTCCCATCCTGTCTTTTTAAAAAATCTGAGGCAGGATCTCAGCAAGTTGCCCAGGCTGCTGTCAGACTTGCATACTTCTGCCTCAGCTTCTAGAGTATATCTGTGATTGCAGGCATGTGCCACCAGGCTGAACCAGTTTATCCTTCTTCAACAGATAAGGATTCAAGGTTTAAAAAGATAGAGCCACATGCAGGTGGTGGCTCTGTGCATCTGACTGGGATCCAGAGTCACCTTCGCAAGACCCTGAGCTGTCATTGTGGACTGCCATCTTTTAGAGGTAACTGAAAATTACAGTGAATGTTTAAGTTAAAAAAAAACCTTATTACTGCAAAAGACACATTGCCAAGAACGAAGGGATGAGTGTGTGTGAAGAAAAGGCAAGTATTCTGAGTAGGTTGAGGGGATTAATGACAATGCATCTTTTACTGCAATAAATTTTTATATACTCACTGTATTTTATGATCACTCCTCACTGAGCAAATGTTTATAGCAATCTTTCAAATAAAAAACATTACGATGTGTCCTCATCCATTTTATTCACTAGAGCTGGCACTGTGAGATGTCTGGATCTTCCCCAAAGTCAAAATGACCATGAAAGGTAAACATTTTGGATCTACTCAGGACACTGAGACAACCACAACAGCACTGCTGAAGACACTCACAAGAGAGGACTCCAAAGTTGCTTCACGTAGTGGCAAGAAGGATGGAGTAAGTGTGTCCAAAGTAAGGAGGAGTATTGTGAGGAGAATTAATGTGTCTCTTATTGTAATTAAGTTTTTTAAAAAATTTACACATTTGTTCTATTTTTTAGCATACCTCATACTGAGAACTATATTGACAACCATGGTGTGCATGGCCACAAATTCACTTTATGTGCACCATGAATTATGGATTAAATCACAGTTTGAGTTGGTTAGCACCAGGGAGTTGATCAACACATTGGTGCCTGTTGCCACATGGGTTCCTAACCAGTCTTATGTGCCATTTTTTCCATTTCTATAGGATAACACTTGTACCTTTCCTTTCACATCTCAACTAGGTTTTAAGGATAGAGAACGACCCCTCTGAGGCAGGTTTAAAGTGCTCGCTGGGTTTCAAGTGAACCCCATTATATTTTTATACCCAATCCATTTTTTTTTTTTTGGTCTCACTTCCAGGTCAGTTAAAGGCCAATTCTGAACCACTTCAATGAAAAAGAAAGAATTTCAGTTCCCCCATGGCCTTAGATCAAGTGCTTGAAACACCATGGTCCCTGGAGTATGTGAAGGGATCATACAATAGCTGTATTTTGCTTCATTATTTTTTAAACAGTGGCATCATTTTCAATAGCTATGCTTTATAATCTTGAGTTCTCATGACTTTAGATTATTTTTTCTGACTTGGGACACTCGGTTTAGATGGTGTCAATGCACAGCAATATAAATCTGAGCAGATGTTCGGGAAACACAGGCAAGAATCAATCAAACCCTCACAAGTTAATTAATGTGACTTTGAGCCCTGGAGAGCAGCTGCATTACAGCGAAGACCACAGCGTAAGACTGGTTCACCCCAGAAGCATGCCCAAATACAGTGTGTTAGGTTAGCTTTCTTATCAAACTTTTCTATATATTCAGAAATATAAATGTATTCATAAGAATATAAGTGCATACCATGTGTTTTATAATGAATAATATCCTCTCACTGGCCCTGGGAGCTGGTACTTCTATTCACCCCATTTATAATGAGGGCATGGAGGCACAGAGAGAGGTATGAGATGCCACCTCAGGTCCTACCAGGGAAAGTGGACAATAGTAATAATCAGACTTAATTGCATTGGTTCCACAGTTGTTACTCTTGTCCCTCACCTGTGTCACCTTCTAGTGGCCAAGTATTTGGGGATATTGTCTCTCTTCTAGCCCCCACTGGGGGCCCATCAGCCAGAGTTCAGTGGTTCTTCAGTGTTTGGCAGCCCATTGCCTCACCACAACAGGCATGAAAGCAGAAATATTTGTGAAAGTGAATGGAAAAGATGTTCAGCAAATATTCCTTTTTCAGTTGTAACTTTTGATACTGCACAGGTAATGCCAATTCATTGACATCTCTTGCAAGCAGCTAGAAAGTATTGAAAGGATGGGCCAGAGCCAGCAGCAGGAGCCAGGGCCTCAGAGAATCTGAGAACCCATCCCCCAGGCCCCGGGGTGAAGAGTGAATCAGTTCCTCAGCATTGAGCCAGGGCGGGAAACTGCCACAAGGTAACCTTTGTGAAGGCTTCTCCTGACACTCACCAGAAATCAGAACTACTCTATTTTATGATCACAAATCACTTGTTAAAAAAATAAAATAAAGTGAGTTCAGGTTAACAAAATTCTAGGACTCTGACTTCACCAAATAGGAAGGTGGTTAAGCCATTTTTGGGGATGGGAATCAGACACACAAGGTTAGAACTGAGAGAGAGACATCTGGGTGGAAAGTGAGAAAGGCTGGAGATGTCGTGGCTTACGTCCAAAGTGTTCCTCAAAGTCCCATGTGGTCAGCAGCGGCGGGACTTTGGGAAGGTGACTGGTTCCCAGGGATGCTATGCATTGCTGAGTTTGTAGCTGAATGCACTGTCAGGAGGTGGAGCCTGGTTGGAGGCGGTGGGTCACTGGGCATGAGACTTGGAAGGACGGGTTCCTTACCCTGGCTCTCCCCTTGTTATCTTTGCTTCCTGGCTGCCATGGGTTGATCAGCTTTGCTCCGCCACTCCCTTCTACCATGATGCCTGCCTTGGAGCAGTGGACCATGGACTGAAACCTCTGATACTGTGAGTTAAATAGACCTCTCCTGTGAGTTTCCAGTGTCAGGTATTTTGTCCCCATGACAGGAAAGTGACTAATACAGAAGGCATTAAAACCTATAGAAGGATGAGATTATTTTTGCAAAATATGAGTGAGCCAGAGATGGAGAGAGACAGAGACAGAAAGACACCAAGTGACACTGAAAGGGAAGGAGTGGGAGAGAGGAGAGCTCACAGCACTGGGACAGCAGTTCTCAGGCCTGAGCCCACGAGATAACTGGGAGGCAGTCACACAAACTCCTGGGCAGGGGTTGTGGCCAGGACATGACAGTGAACAGACACTGAGGTGGCCATGCAGCCCCACAAATGGCTCCAGTCCGTGTCCAAGGACAGTGCCCCTTCCAGCTCAGGTGGTGATCAGCTCCTGTTGGCTGCAGCCTGAATGGCAGGCGGGTCTACCTGACTGGCCTCCCCAGAAGGCCTCCAGGCCAGTGTCTCACCTGCTCATGGACAGAAGAGCATGGAAGTCCCACTACATTTTGCCTCCTGGCTTGGTTCCTGCTGTCCCCGGGCCAGGGCTCCCTCTCCCCAACCCCAGGCTGACCAGCTGCGACTGGGCACAGGAAGCTGCCTCCTGCAGGTCCCTCTCCTGTGCCTTGAACAGCCCTTGCCCACCTCTCCCTCAGTATGCACAGGCATCGAGGCACTCATCTGTGTCTGAGGCTGCTCAGGCTTCCTGCAGGGTAAGAGTCCACCAATGCTTTGCTTTTATTTTAAGAATTTCATTGCATTCCCAGCCCTCTCAGCATTTGTTACTCTGTACATGATGTGTTTAGTTTTACTTTATCGCTTTCTTTAGGCCAAGTGTTATGATTGCTTTTATAATTAGACCCAATAGATTTTTATAATTAAATCCATTCAGCTAATAAAAAAAAAAAACAGAAGAATCTAGGATGGCAGGAAACAGCCTTTGACCAGCATTTATGTGCAGTCTCAAGTAACTGTTTTAATAAAGGCAGCCTATGTTACAGTCCTCCTTTGTGGGTGGTGTCCATTGCATTCCTGTGAAGGTGACATGGATGCCCACTTTGTCAGGGACACCTGCAGAATGTCCTGAAGATTCCTGTGGGTGCTGCTGGGTAAAAACTTTTTGGCCCTGGAGGTGGAACCCAGGGCCTCACATGTTTAAGGCAAGTGAGCTCTACCGCTGAGCTGTACCTCAGCTCCAGAGCTACCCTTAACAATCACGTAGGTGGGACTTCTGGCTTGAAATGGACATGCTTACTTCTCTCTTTAATAAACTCTACATTGTTCTGATGTTTGCTCTCAGAAGTGTAAGGTCCTTTCATTTATTTTTTTTAATTACTTGGTGTGGTTTTGGGACTGTCTTCGCAGTCTTTTTTGCAAAAAAAAAAAAAAATCTCAGCACAAAGAAAGAAAATATCTTCCGAATTTAAGTACTTTTTGAATTTTCAGAGGAAACCTCCCGCACTTTTCACAAAACAAATCCTCCTGGAAATGGGCATAACCCGAACTGTGATGTGCTATGATAATGATAATGTCTACTATCTATTGGGCACAGCCAGGCTCATTATGAGCCTCTATAACCTTTTTGACAACTCTGCATGATAGGAATTATTAATTCCCATTGTGTAGACCCAGAAATTGAGGTTCAGGAGCATTAAGTAACCTGCCAAAGTCTACACCGGGGAAGAAGTGGATTAGAGTCTGAGCCCCTCCCCAGGACATCCAAAATGAGCATCTTCCCTGTGGTATCTTAGTGTTGACAGGAGCATTGTGAGAGGAGGAGACTGGGGTCCCCTTGAGTAGAGGGGCAGTCTCGGGAGGGGATGGGAAGCTGGACGTGTGGACCATAGTGCAGGGCTATGTGCAGATAGCCACTCCAGCTGACCTGGGACTCACAGTCTCCCACACCGTGCAGAGCGTGGCAGATTCCTGAGGTACTGTGGAGAGCAGGGCCAAGCGGAATGTCAGGGCCAGGCTGATCCACTGCTGCTCCCAGCTAGCCAATGGGAGGTACAACTTGTAACACTCACTGGTGAACTGTCTTGATTTTCCCTGTAATCCTAGTGGCTTTCACAGTTATATCCCCACTGCTGCTCCTCCTCCCTTGGGGCTTTGAACAGGCTTTTCTGAATCTCCCTTATCTGTCTACACAGTAGGCTGACACTAGTGTTATGATCTACTTTCTGGCTCAAATACGAAGAAAACAGTAACCCCTCTGTTGGGAGTGCAGATAGAGTTCTAGACTGCTGGGCTTGAACTGTAGTTCAAGTTTGACTACTTATTAGTTGTGCAATTTTGGACTAATGAACTTGTGGTGTCCACTTCCAGAGCAGGGCTGCTGTGGGGATTGCCTGGCCTCGTGTGTATAGGCAGAAATTTTCTGGCATACAGCATGCAGTTCATAAAATCTTTGCTTTTAGTATTCTCATTTTTACATCCATATCCATGAAGGGCATGGCATGTGGCAGCTTTTGTTTTTATATGATACCAAGTTAATCACAGCAACCTATGTAGATTCTTGGCTTACACCCTATGTAATGTGTGTTGGAGACCCCAGGTGAGTTAGGACCTGTGAATAATTCACAGGAAATCCCTGTGGTCTAAATCACACCCTGAATTGTGATGTGTGCTCTCCCCTTGCTGAATTCATCCATGACTAACTTAGGAGACAGTTCAAGTTCATGAAAGCAGTGCACGACTGCCTTCAACAGCTGGGGTCCACTGCTGACAGCTGGTGCCCCTGGAACAGTGGTCACGTGGGGTACCCGCTCGGAGCATCAGCACCACCCCAAGTGTCATCATATTGCTTCCCAGCCATGTTGCCTGGCAGAGCCACACCTGTATGTGAATTTCTGGATTCTTCTACCTGCTCAGACCCTCGCAGCCCTGGGCCACTCGACGGGTTAATGAGAGAACTGCCACAAGGCACGGGAGTAGCTCATCAGCAGAGCATTTGTCTAGCATGCAAGAGGCCTCGAGTTTGGTCCCCAGTACCCTCCCTACGCACACACACACATACACACACACAGCAACTTCAGTGTTTCATTGGAATCAGGACTGGCTCCTATTGTACGTGCAAAAAAGTTCATAAGGAGAAACAGAAGGTGAGCCTGACTTGTATGAGTTTGTCAATTCTCAGATTTAGGGGCTCTGGTCGGATGGAATGACATCCTGTCACGGTTCATTCTCCTGACACTCACGGGGTCTGCGGTGTGTTTGTCACATTCATTGTTCCCAGTAGCACCTTGGGGGTTGGAGGCCAGCATTCTCCCCAGCACCCAACAGACAGGGGTGGGCTCACCTGGTCAGTGTGCAGGATGCTCGGTGTGAAAACAGGCAGCTCCCCTCTCCAAATCATGAGCGCGGTCCCCTGACAGCTGCCACCTGCCAGCATGTCCCAAGACCCTCCCTGGAGCAAATGTACTCAGAGGTCACTTCTGGCATTAGTGAGGTCCTCATAATACAAAAGCACCCCCAGTTCTACTTTGCATTTTATGTCACTCTTTTAAAAGTATTTTGCATGAGATGTTGCAAGCATTCGAGAAAGCACAGAGAATTTATTAGATTCCTGTGTAAACGGTCTTTAAGCTTAAAGTTTTTACCTTATTTGCTTTAGAGCAGAGAGAGAGAGAGACAGAGACAGAGACAGAGAGACAAACACAGAGAAAGAGACAAAAAGAGACAGAGACACAGAGAAAGTCAGAGACAGAGAGAGACAGAGAGACAGAGATGGAGAGAGCTCTCCTCCTTTATACTCTTTCACCCAAAAGTTGACAATCTCATAAAGTCGTTGTGTGTTGCATTTGTTTCTTTTGACTACCTATGACTGTACCTGCAGGGTGTGTTGTTTTGTGCTTTAAGCTTTACGGAAATGCACCCAGAGCAGTGGTGGGGTGGAGCTCAGTGGCACAGTGCTTGCCTAACACGAATAAGTTCTGGAGTACGACCCTCAGTGGTTGCCTGCAGAAATGCAACCAGAACGGATTTTGTCTTTTCCCAATTTGTTTTTCATTCAACATACGATCTTTGAAATTTATCAATAGGAGCCTATTTGAATTCAGTCCATTTGTTAGAGTCCATTGTGCAACTAGGCCACAGAGTATTTACCTTTCTCCCCGACTGAGACACAAGTTCTTTTAGACAAGTTTGCTCTTGGAAACACACAGGCCTTTTCCCTCACTGTTTCCTGTGCTGCTCTGCTTGCTTCCTGGTGGTTCCTCCACCTAACAACCTTGTCTCCCTGCAGCTTCACTCCCTCCTTTGTTCCTCCAGGCTTTTACTTGGTGGCCACTAGAACCCCTGGATATAATATAAGACATCCAGCTAAATCTGAGTTTCAAATAAAGAACTAAATGTAGTATAAGCATGTCTGGAGTATTGTATGTGATATACTTACACTAACAAAAAACTTTCATTATCTGAGATTTAAGTGGCGGTCTTACATTTTTATTGGCTAACCTTGTAACACTATTCATCACACTGTCAGAGAGTCTATCCTTGTACATTAAAAAAATTTTTTAAACCTCCTTTCCAATACTTATATTCTTTTTAAAGTCTCTTAGTTTTCTTCACACCATGCATTACTAATTTATCTACAGTGTCTTTTCCTTATTTACCCTGTTTATTTCATGTCTTCCTCCTTGAAATGCAAGCTCCTTGCAGCAGGACTTTTGGCTGCTATGTCCCATGCTGTACCCATATCCCTGAGAAGGACGTGAGGCACAGTATGTGCTTTCAGTAAATATCTGCTGAATGCATAAATGACAGGCAAAGCGCCATGCCATCTCCATGCATGCCTTCTTTGTACTCTGTAAGATTGCCTTGTAATAAACACCTGGAAATGGAATTGCTTTCTATAGCATGTCTTGAAAATTTGCTGTTCAAAGCAATTAACTCATTTCTATTACCATCAGCAATGTATAAAAGTTATTTCCCTGCACTCTTTACCTTTGAAAATACAATAATTTAGATTTTTTTTGGTACCAGGGATCAAACTCACGATCTCGCACTTGCCAGGCAGGCGCTTATGCCACTGAGCTAAATCCCCAGCCCCAATAATTAAGATTTTTGAAGCAACAATTGTAGCCGGCAAGAAAACATGATACACAACTAGACTAGTAAACTACAACTAATGAATTCTTAATAAACTGACTCCTTCCAGGGACAGGTTCATTATTACAGATGTGCTAACAGTCATAAGCCGTGGTTTCTCATGGGCAAGACAACAAACGAAAAATTGCACAAAAGCGTCACTATTGCAATAGTACCTAGGAGCCCACTGGAAGAATCTTGAAGAGAAACCACCTTGCTTATTCATTTATTTCCGTAGCTACAAAGGAAGAAGTCACAGCTAAGAATGGAAAACAAGAACAGACACAAATCCAGGGGGTGGTCCTGAGGGTTAGCACTCGGGTGGAGGGGCAAAGGGCACAGTCCAGTGGTGAAGCACTTGGTCAGCACACGGAGCTCTGGGTTTGAGCCACAACACTGCGCGCGCGCACGCACACATGCACACACACACTTATCATCCTCAGAACTGCCAGACGTGAAACTCATTTCAAAAGAGAAACTTTAATTAAGTTCTTTGATATAGATACAGTCAATCTCTTTTAGGTTCAAAAGATGAATTTAAGTTACCTGGTACATACAAAAAAAAAAAATCCACAAAAAACCTCTGTAATCAAAGGATGACGTAAAATGACACATTTTTAATGTGTTTTTCTTAATACATTTGTGAAGAGTCATGAACTAGGCTATGGTATATTGCAAAAGCGGTCACAACCCCACTCCGTCCTGTACACAGGCCCTTTGTTACATGGCTGTGAAATGATAGTGAGACATAAAATCCCTTTTTCCTTCTTCTTGAATGTGGCCTGGTCTTCTGACTTGCTTTGGCCAATAAAATGCAAAAGTAACAACACTCCAATTCATACCTTATGCCTCGAAATACCTTTCACGCTTTCTGTCTGGTCTCTTGTGTCTCTGTCCAGCTGTGGTATACAGGACCCCAGGCTGCCCAGCTGGAAGATGAGAGACCTGAGAACCAGAGCTGAGCTGGCCTGTTTGTGCCAGCCCAGGCTTGGAGAGCTGACAGAGTCCGGCCAAGGTCTGCAGCCTTGCCCACATGACTTTCAGGTGACCACAGATGAGCAAGGGAGACCAGAACAACTATGTCCTCGAGTCCAGACTACATGACTGACTCACACCACCGTAAGTTAAGTACATGTTGATTATCTTAAGCCATTGCCTTCTGGAACAATTTATTATACAGTATGCTTAACTGAGGTTCAGACTAACTTGCTATGCACTGTATAGGAAACAGAGTTGTTAATTTCTTCATCTCCCTCCTTCCCTCCCTTCCTCCTTTCTTCCTTCCTTCCTCTTGCTATATTTATGCTGGTGAAATTGGTGAATATATCTGGATTTGCAAAGGGCTTGATGGAAAACTAATTTTTAAAATAAAGTGTGCAAATGTTTTATTGAGCACAGTGTCACCCCTAACCAATAAACAACCATGTACACAGCTGGGCACCCATCTATGACAGGCACGGCGCTGGGTCAGACCAGCTCCCTGTGTGCATACGCCAGCAGCCGCAGCCGCATTCATCAAGGCCCTGGGAATTTCATGATAAAAATCTAGTGACGCAAAAACTTATCTCTTTAAAGGAAATATGTCAGAAAATGAAAACTGCCTTGAAATTTGACTTTAAAAACATAGCATACTGAGCGTATCCTTTTCCTCACCCAGGGACAAATGCCTGTTGAAGTTTTCAAACTAGAAAAGAATTGTTCACTTTTTTTTTTTTTATAGAAAACAAATATAAACAGAGTGAAAACCTTGTGAAAACCCAAACAAATGACACTAATTCTTAAGAGGGGTTTACAAAGATTTTTCTGAATCTGAACTATCACAGTTAAGTGGTCGAAGGCAAAGTTATGAGTGTTTCTTTCTGCATGTGGGAAGATCAGTTTCCCCCAAGCAAAGGCCTACTGATAACACAAAGGGTGAACAGGGAGCAGTTAGTCTTTTGTAGCTCTCAGTGTGGTTCATGTTATGCAAACTGTGGTGTTGGGAGTAAAAATAAAAACAAACACCCTCTATCGTATAGCGTCACATAAATCATTTTAGATTTCTAAAAGCTTAGAAGAGATTGTCTAATGGACCAGAGTTGAGTTTACTCTATGCATGAAGGTAAATTTTTCACATTTTTCCCCTGCAGAGGCTTAAAGATGCACCACTGCTTGGGGCAAACCAAGGAACCTCCTTAGTGATCCAGCCCGCCAGCATATAAAGCTGGAGGAAGAAAGTGGGCTTTGCACCCCCATATTTATAGTATCCAGATCTTCCAGAGGGCCAGGAAACAAAAGACAGAAGAGCAGTTTTCTGGACACTAACTGACAACTTTAGCTCTATTTTTCTTTCTTTTCTTTTTTTTTTTCTTTTTCTTTTTTTTTTTTTTTTTTTTT
>RJWM01000584.1:0-203893 GCA_004363535.1 Dasyprocta punctata
TGGGGAAAAAGGAACTCTTCTCCACTGTTGGTGGGAGTGTAGACTGGTGCAGCCACTGTGGAAGTCAGTGTGGAGATTCCTCAAGAAGTTAGGGTTAGAGATCCCATTCAACCCAGCTATCCCTCTTCTGGGCATTTTCCCAGAAGAATTGAAAACATCATACCACAGTGATATCTGTGCACCCATGTTTATAGCAACCAAGTTTGTAATAGCCAGATCTTGGAAACAACCCAAGTGCCCATCAATCAAAGAATGGATAAAAAAGATGTGGTATTTTTATACAATGGAGTACTACTCAGCTATTAAGAAAGATTGTATTGAGACTTTTATAAGTAAATGGTCATGACTTAAGACCATACTCATAAGCGAGATAAATCAAACCCACATGTGTAAATACCGTATTGTCTCCCTAGTGTAAGAAATGGAAAAGTATGTACGATTCAAAATCTATAATAAATACTATGGAAGGGTAAAAAACAGCTCAAAGAGCAAAGATAATCGGGAAGGGAATAGGTAGAAAGAGAAAAGGGAAGAGGAAAAGATAAAAACCTGTATATATGTATATGTAAGATAACTAAAAAGAACACTGCTGAATGTATTCGTTATTGAGAAAGAACAATTAATACTCATATGATTGGATCAATCTTGCATGTCTATATCTGTTAATGTAAGAAACCATTTTAAAGATAGTGATGCGCAATATTGCAACCATTGTCAAGCTTCTATCTTCCGGTTGTGTAAACCTGCAATGTTGTGTATTTACTCTAGTCGTTTGCTTGTCTCTTTTGCTTGTTGTTTTTACTATGTATGTCATCTTTTTTGTTGTTGTTGTTGTTTTTGTTTGTTTTGTTTTTCTTCACTCAAATAAAAAAAAAAAAAAAGAAGCACATACTTTGGGAGGCTGTGTTTCTGCTCCACATCACATGGCCAAAGATCAGTGGGGTGGGATGGTTGGGGAGACCCCAGGACCGAAAGCTGTCCTACAAACCATTTTGTGATGTGGCTTGCATATCATGGTCCTCCCTGGTGTTGGGTTTTATTCCCTAGAATGGATTTCCTTTCCAATTTACAGTCTAGGTTCCATTTTCTCCATGTGGAAACCCAGTTTTCCCAATATCATTTATTAAAAATACTATTTTCATTCTAAAATAAAAATAAAAATAAAAAATAAAAATATAGAACTGTTAACCCTCTTATTATATTTGTCTAATTTTTATTGTTCCTCAAAACTCTCTATTTTTATGTATTTATTTTTCAAGATGAATTCAATATAAGCATTTAGTTGGTTGCAGAAAAAAATCAAACTATTCTCAAAACTAAAAACCGAACATAAAGAAAAGCATGCTAACTGCAAAATCTGCTTGGCATTTTGATTATGACCGTACTGAAAAGGTGAGTGAGAAATTATAACTATGTAATTCAATTCCAAAAGTATAGGATATATCTTTAGCTATATGCTCTATTGATTTTTAAATTGTCTCTGATTCAACACTTATAAATGTATATCTAAATACTTGATCATTTTCATCATGATTTTTCTAATATTTTGTTTTCTGACTACTTATTATACATATATAAATGATCTCTGGCCTTTTGTGTATTAGCATTCCATTTCTCAACTTATTAAATTCTAATATAAATTTCCTAACAGGTTTGTGTTTTATATAAACATGGTACTCATACCTATGATAACTGAGTTGATAAAGGCAGAAATTTATTACTTTAAGAAAGGAAGCTTATAATTGATTTATAAATTTAAGATTTAAGAACATAGGTGAATTCAAATGATTTAAAATATTTACAAAAAAATCTACTGAAAAAATATAGAGAGAGGAAAATTAAGTAACATAGTGGTGCTTGAATTTATGAATTTAAATTGTTTTACAACTTTAGGGAAGATGGCTGCATTTGTGTTTGTATGGGGAATATGACAATTTGTCACTTAATGTGGAGCTTGTGAACAAGCAAAATTTTACTAAATGTTTCTGTTTGCAAATAGAAGCATTTGTGAACCTAGGTATTACTGTATTTTCTTTCCAAAAATTTAAAAATATATTTAAAATGGCAACTACCTTGGTTTAATGAATTAACTCAGAATCACAGACCTAAATGTGAAAGTTAAAAGTATAAATCAAACTGGGAAGGGTGAATAAAAATTTTTCAGGGTGATAGCACAGACAAAACACTAACAAAAATTTTTAAGAATGGGATTACACTAAATGTACAAATTTCTGCTCACAGAAAGATATTTACTCAAGAATATAAAATGAAAACCAAAGACTTAGAATGATAAGAAAAATACATGTATCTGAAAAAAGGACTTGTTACACCCCATTCATGTGCAGAAAAATTCTTAAAATTTAAGACCACAAGAAGGAATAAAAATGGGCAAACAATTAACAGATGATTCACAGAGATATAGATGTGATCAATTATCAAGAAAAAAGGATGCCTAATATACTAGTCATTGGAGAAATTAAAATTAAAACTAGAGTTGTGTTGTGTTATATACCCAGGAAATGGCTAAAATTTGGAAATTTGAAAATACTAAGTGCTGGCAAAATGTAGAGTAATTGAAATCCATTTAGTGGAGGTGAGCAAACACTACAGTGGAATTATTTTGAGAAATTATTTTGAAGTCTCTCTTCAAGTTAAATACACATTTATCATCCAACCTAGCAATTCTACTTCTAAATGAAATTTCAAAATATATGTTCACAAAAATCTTGTATGTCAGCATCTATACAGTGTCCTTTACCTTGTGTTATATGCAGTACATGGTCCCACAAAGATTTCCATGTCCTAATTCCTAGAACACGTGAATGCTAACTTAGTTGGAAAAAAGGGGCTTTGCAGATGAGATGAAGTTAAGGATATCAGGTGGAGAGTTTAGAAAATCTATCTGAGGTCAGTTTGATTACAAGGTAGCCAGGACCAAGGGAGTCAAAAGTCAGAAATGAGAAGATGTAAGGGCTACTTCCTCATTTGTGAAAGCGGAGGAGTCCAGGAAACAAAGAATGTGTATAGCCTATAAAAGCTGAAAAAAAGCCAGGAAAATTATGCTTCAAACTCCTAGAAGAATTCAGTCCCACCTAACGCTACTTTTTGTTCTATGAAATCTATTTTGGTTTTCTGATCTCTAGAATTTAAAAAAACAAAAAAGAATGTGTGCATTTCTAAGTTTCTAAGTGTGTGCTGTTTTGTGACAGAAATGATGGGAAACTAACTTATCTAATGGTCATGAAAATATTCATCATTTAATGAATGTGTGCACAAATTATAGTAAATCTTTGGAAAGATATTCTTGAGCAATAAAAAAGGAATCAATTTTCACTACATATAATGACATAGACAAACCTCTGCAACATCATGTTCTGTTGAATATGTACAATATGATTCCATATGGTTCAACCTATCCGAGATTTTGTTTAAAATGATAAAGTCAGTGATTGCCTTGGGTAAAGGTGGAGGTGGAGGTAATTTTCTACAAAGGTGAATAAGAGGACTTTCATGAGTGACAGAAATATTCTGCATTTTGTTTATGGTGGTACATATACGGGTATATGAATTGGTAAAAGTATGTCAAACTGTAGAACTTAATAGGTACATCTTACTGTACTTCAATTAAGGTTATTTTAAAAGTAAAAACATCTATCAAAGTTAGAATTAAGAAAAGTGAACTAATTTATTTAAAACAGATTTAAAGTGGGAATGCTATGTACAGCTAGAATTGGAAACTTGAAAAAAGCAATAACCATGAGCAAATTCTTCAGAAAATTCTTTAAAAAATTAGAAAACTGCTTACAAAAAAAGCCTGGGTAAAAATAGTTTTTCTGAAAAATATATTCAAAGTTTTGTGGCAGAATTGAATCCTAAACTGGTTAAATTATTCCAGGCAGTGTAATTTATAGTAGGAACAGCTGGTATTAATTCTGATAAAACTATATGTAAAATGAAATTCAGTCATAAAAGTAATTTGACATATAAAGATATGCCAAGTTTTAATTTTATTCAGTACTTATTAAATATCTACTAAGTTCCATTCATAGGTAATGTAAAAGACCAAATATGGTTCACATTGTCATATTGCTTACTGCTTTGTGAGGAAGAAAATTAAATAATAATTTGTGGGGTTGGGTGACACAGTTTTGGTAATAACATGTTCGATTCAGGAAATTTTTTCTACCTTTTGTAATAGTTCTCCTTTTGTTTCTTGTAACCCATAAGTACAAGAGTAATCAAGGCATAGATTTCAGGCTGGCTTATTTTTTCATTCTGATTTTCATTTTTCTGATGACCTCAATTCTGTCTGCAACCCATTAATTTTCAAATATTGAAGTGTACCATATTCCTTTAAACATGGCAACAGAACAAGTTCCCAAATAGTAACATATTAAAGTAGAGGATCGTATCTCATTAAGGCGAAGAGTGGATATGGAAACATCCCCAAATAAACGTTATGGTACAGACTTCAAATATCAAAATGCTTATCAGAAATTATGTTACTGTTTCATATCTCATTACACAGTAATGATTAACATTTATTTATTTATTTATTTATTTATTTATTTTTGGTACCGGGGATCAAACTCACAACCTTGAGCCTGCCAGGCAGGTGCTTAGGTTGCTGAGCTAAATCCCTGGCCTTATTTCTTGAGACAGGGTCTCACTATGCAGTTCAGGCTGGACTTGAACTCACTTTGTAGCCCAGGCTGGTCTCAAACTCACAATGATCCTCCTGCCTCAGCCTCCTGAGTGCTGGGATTAAAGGCATGTACCATTACATGCGGCTCAGTATAATTTTTTTTTTTGTACCAGGGATCAAATGCACAATCTCCCGCCTGTCAGGCAGGTGCTTAGGCCAGTGAGCTAAATTCCTGGCATGATTAACATTTATTGACTATTTACTGTACACCAGAAAATCTAAAATCTTTATACCTATAATTCATATTTGTAATCTTAATGATAATTTTACCCTCACAGCATCATAATTTTTCAGATTAGAAAACTTAGTCTTAGGGTGTTTAAATAAATTGCTTAAGGTCACAGAGATTGTAAGGGTCTCTAATTAGCTATAAACTGACTCCAGGGCTCACATTCAACAATGTGCCAGTATTATGATAATGTATGTAACCCTTATGATGAAGTAGCATTTCAAAGCAAGATAAGGACATTTTAACTAAAAAGGATGTTAAGATAATTGGATTACTATTTCAGAAAAATTAACATATTGTTGTATTTTTTCTTTGTAATATGTCAAATAAATTAAATGCTAGTGTATAATATGACACTCTTAAAAAGCAGAAAACATACAAATTCTTCTTTAAAGTACTTTCAGTGGTGGAGAGGTACTTCTATATATGATATTACAAGATGACAACAAAGAGTAAGAAGTAACAGACTTGAGTAGAATCACTTGTTTAAGAGAATTCTATACCATGAAATACCACAAGCAAATAAAAGTTAATGAGAAAAATAAATACGATAATAAATAATTGAAAAACAACACAAAAATTCCTCAGAAAAGTATGCATATACATTTTTCAGGAATATATAATCATGATAGAAATAAAAACTAAAGTGGATTTCCTACTATCCTGCTTTGAAGTTCTGTACCAATTCTACTGCTTTGTTTTGATTGACTTTGTTCTGTTTTGTTTTGTTGGGTTTTACTGTCTTTAAAATAAAATTAAAAACAAAATAAAGTGGAATTTTTCCACTCTAGGTGGTAAAATTTATACTTAATGAAAATTCTCAGTATTGATGTGATGTGAGCAACTTGATGTCACATTACTTGACTGGTAGGTGTATTATTGGTTAAAGCTATCTGAACATCATTTTCAAAGTGGATATTTTGCTTTTAAAATTGTTAATTTGTAACCAGAAAATGGCTGAGTAATGATCAACAGCAAAATTCAACCTCTTCCAAATCCAGAATCCTGACAATGGAAAATAATAACTTGGTGAAGAGAAACAAAGAAGCATATCACTGAGAATCTGAAAAGAATGAACTGAAAATTTACAAGATACAGAGAAATGGGTCACAATGTAGAGAAAAGAAGGAAGCAGTCTGGAAGCTCCCCTGGGCTCCCAGAAAGGGGAAGTTGCCTTCCAAAGGCAAGATAAGAATCCAGGACCTGCACCTCAAGAGAGAAATGGAAAACTGGCCCAGTAGCTAGGGCCCCTAGAGGAGACCACCACAATTGTGAATTGCAACAGCTGTATGGGGGTGTTGCTCTGAGGTGACTCTTTCCACAGGTTGGGCAATAGCTGGAGAGGGAGTCCAGTATGATTCCTACCATAGTGCCATAGAGGTCTTAATCAGGTGCCTTTTTGGTAAAAGGTTGATTATTTAAGTCTGAGAGTCAGAATAACTAAACAACACTTTCACTTCAGGGTTTCCAGAATAATCCTTCCCTCAGTGACTGGATATGAAACATTCACAGAAGATAGTTGGAGACAGAGAGAAAGACAGAGAATCAGTGAGATATTTAAGCTCAGACTGGGGAGGAAACAAACCAACCTCGACAGTGAGGACCTAAGCCAGGCTTGTCTTGCACATAGAAATTACTCTCTCTGAGAGTGCCAACACTACATACTTGAACACTTGTCTAGCTGCCTACTTTCAGTGCACATCTGAGGTCCAGTTACCACTGCATCTATCAATGTGAGCAAGGACATTCCTCAGTTTAGAGTATTGCCACACCTTGGAGTACACAGACAGAGGGCTATCTGGAACAGGGGAGTAATTTGAAACCTTGTCTTAGTTATTTTTCTCTTGCTGCTGGGACAAAATACCCAACTCCCAAAACGCAGGAAAGAAAGGTTCATTTAGCTCACAGTTTGTGGAGGTTTCAGTCCATAATGAGCTGACTCAAAGGCAGGGTGGCATTGGGCAACACTTCAAGGCAACAGTCAACAAAAATCAGCCAGAACAAAAAAGGAGGCAGAACAAGCCTCTTTTCCTCCTCTGTATTGTACACAGACCACCCCCTCAGGTCCGATGTAGCACTCACAAAATCTCCTTGCCCTCCTCTTGCACAGGATGAGGATATTTACAAAGTAAGAATCCTGGCTCCCCACTGAATCTCTTAGTTATACTTCTAAACTGCTCAACACAGTGTATCAATCATAACAATCCACCCCTTGTCAACTTGGCAAGCAAACATATTTCTGTAAAATAGATCTCCAGATACAAAGGCATGCTTATTTTTTATCATTTTGCAACTTGATCATTATAACACGAGTCTAACAATCCTTAAGAACCGCCATTATTTCTATCAATATTATATTACATTAGAATCATAACACTCTGCCCCTGGCCCCCCAAAGACTCATACACATCCCTTCATGCAAAAAGCATTTAGTTAATCTACAAGAGTTACCAAAGTCCTAACAGTTTCAGCATTGCTGAAAAGTTGAAGTTCCAAGTCTCCTCTGACATGAAAGGCAAGCTCTTAGCTACATACCCCTGTACAAATGAAAAAAAGGTTAAACATTTCCAATATGCAATGGCACAAGATAAACGTTTTCATTCCAAAAGTTACAAACAGGAGGGTACAAAGGATTGGGACCAAAGAAAGTCCAAAATCCAGCACAGCAATTATTAAATCCTGTAGTTGCTTGTCCTGCATCTGAAGCAAACTGAGGCGAACTGTGCACTCCAAAGGACTTGTGTGACTCAACCCTTACATCACTTCCGGTGGGTATAGCTCCCAAAGCTGCTTTCTTAGGCCCACTTTGCTCTCTCCTTGCTTCTTTCCTTAGACAACCCACATTCCTGACTTTTCTAAACTTCTGGGGTCTCCACTGCACCTTTGGCTTCACATTCACAGTTTCACACACTGCCCTCCTAGGGGCACACTTCTTGGCTTCCCAGGACTTCTGAAATTGGGGTGGAAGCCTTTTTAACATCAAAACTCTTGCATTCTGTACACACCTAAAACGAGTACAATATGGTTGATGCCAGGGTCTCTTCTGCCAGCTGGAGCAGTAGCCAGGCTGTCCTCTGTTTTGAATGCAGGGGTCAAGTGTCTGGAACACTGAGCACTCTGAATCCAATTCTGAGAACACGTAAGAACAAATTTCTTATGCTGCCACCATTCTGGAACATGGTGCTTTGCAGCTTTTTCCTCAAAGGAAAGTCTTTCACTTTTGCAGTTTTGAAGCTGCAAAAGTCTATGACTTACTGATTTTTGTGATACCTTCGGGTGATGTTTTTTATTCTCCTTTTCCTTTTTAACAATTGAGATTTCCTCAGCTTTATCTTTGTAGTCCACAGCTTTATTGGAGCTTCCTTTCTGGCCAAAGGAATGTTTTAAATCATTCTGCTGGGCTCATTGCTCTTGATTTGCAACATAAATCTGGCTAAAAGCCCCCAACAATAGCCATGCCACAACCTTAACATTTGACTGCCTTGAAATTTCTTCTGCCAGATTTATTAGTCCTCTGCCCTTAATCCCAGTCTCAGGCAAAGTCTCTGGACATGACCAAAATGCAGACATACTTTCTGCCAAGCCATAACACATGACATTTGGAGTCCAGTACCCAATTCAGTCCTTCCTAGCAGAAACCTCCTGAGCCTCCTCTTTACTGATTTTCTGGTCTTCTAAACTCTGACTAGAATCTCCCATACAGAAGCCCAAGCTCTTCCAGGGCTGCTCTTTTAGGTGACATCTTTGTACTTCCAAACTGCTTCCACAAGCATTCCCAAAGGCTCTTGAACCACATGCTCAGGTATAGTCACGGCAATAACCCCACTCCTCTAGCACCAAATTCTGTCTTAGTTACTTTTCTCTCATTGCTGGGAAAAAATACACAACACCCAAAATCCAGAAATTAATGATTTATTTAGCTCACTATTTGTGGAGGCTTCGGTCCATAATCAGCTGGCTCCAAGGCAGGGTGACATGGCATATGGGCAACACTTCAAGGCAGCAGCCAGCAAAAGCAGCCAGAACAAAAAGCGCGGCAGAACAAGCCTCTTTTCCTCCTTTGTATTGTACACAGACCACCCTGCTACCAGGTCTGGTATAGCACTCATAAAATCTCCTTGCCCTCTTCTTGCACAAAATGAGGATATATACAAAGTAAGAACACTGGTTCTCTGATGAATCTCTTAGTTAAACTTCTAAGCTGCTCAAATTGACACAATGTATGAACCACAACAAATCAACAGGCTAAAAACTAGGAGGAGAAAACCACAATTTGTTGAATTCCAAAACTGAGACTCCTAGAAAGAAACTACTCATTCAAAAACAGAGAATTTATCACTTTCTTCTTTATTCATTTATTGGACTTTGAGAAATTTTTCTTTCTCCTTTTATTCTTTTTCTTATTTCTGTTTCTTTATCCTCTTGGTTGTTTTTTTCCCTTTTAGTTTCTGCCCATTAATTGTATTTTAATTTTCTGTGTTTTCTTATTTTTTCTTTTATACCAATTTTCTTCATTGTTCTTTTCTGTTACTTTTATCTAATTCTACAAATACCCAAATAATACCTGCACAATCTTTCACTTAATATTATTGCCTCAAGGTACATCCATTTTCCTTCAAGTGACTCAAATTTATTATTCTTTATGACACAATAGTATTCCATTATGTAAAAATACCTCATTTTCTTAAGCCATTTATCTACTGGGAGCCAACATCATACTAAATGGACAAAAACTGAAATCTTTCAATCTAAAATCAGGAACAGAACAAGGATGTCCACTACTACCACCCATACTCAACATAGTTCTGGAAACATAAGCCAGAGCAACTAGACCAGAAAGAGTAATACAAAGAATAAGAATAGGAAAGGAAAAGGTCAAACTACCATTATTCTCAGATGACATGGTACTCTACATAGAAGTCACAAAAAGCTCAACCAAAAGATTTCTAGAGTTAATAACCAAATTCAGCAGCATAGCTGTATATAAAGTCAACACTAAAAAATCAATAGCATTTCTGTACAAGAACAACAAACTCACTGAGAGACAAATTAGGAAAACCACACCCTTAAAAATAGCATCCAAAAAAATGAAATACTTAGGAATCATTTTAATAAAGTAAATAAAATTACAGCACTCTGAAAAAAGAGATTAAAGAGAGTATCAGAAAATGGAAAGATATCACTTGTTCATGAGTAGGAAGAATCAACATTGTGAAAATGGTCATACTTTCAAAACTATTCAACAGATTTAATACAATACCAATCAAAATACCATTAGCATACATCACCTCACAGATCTAGAAGTTCATTTGGAGACAGAAGAGATCTAGAATAGCAAAGGTAATCCTGAACAACAAAGTTTAGGTAGGAGGCATCACAATCCCTGACTTGAAATTATACTACAAAGCTACAGTGACAAAATCAGCATGGTACTGGCAAAAAAAAAGACCTGAGGATAAATGGAACAGATTAGAAGATGCAGACACAACTACAAAGACGCTCAGCTACCTTATCTTTGACAAAGGGGCAAAACATGTTCACTGGAAGAAAGATAGCTTCTTTGATAAATGGCACTGGAAAAATTGACTTTTCATATGGTGATAGACCCCCATCTATCACCACACAGTAAGTTAAAGTCAAAATGAATCAAAGATATAAATATTAAAATGGAAACACTAAAACTAATGGAAGAGAAATTAGGTAGAAATCTTGAAGACATAGGAGTAGGCAGAGTTCATGAACAAATATCATACCTCATAGGATGTACTTTAAAGGATCAACAACTGTGATCTCATCTTATTAAAAAGCTTTTGCACATCAAAAGAAATCACCAACAGAGTGAAAAGAAAATCCACAGATTGTGAAAAACTTTTAGCCAACTATGCCTCAGACACTAGAACATATAAAGTATTGAAAAAAAATTGGCCCCCAAAATTCAAAGGCTCAAACAAAAAATGGGTATCTGAGATGAATATGTACTTCTCAGATGAAGAAATACAAATGGCAAATAAAAATATGAAGAATGTTCAACATCATTGGTCATTTGAGAAATGCAAATTAAAAAAACACTGAGACTCCATTTCACCCCAGAAAGAATGACTAGCATCAAGAAATCAACAATTAACCAGTGCTAGCAGAGCTGTGGGGAAAAAGAAACCCTTCTCCACTGTTGATGGGAGTGTAGACTAGTGCAACCATTGTGGAAATCAGTGTGTAGATTCCTCAAAAAACTAGGATTAGAGTTACCATTTGACCCAGCTATTCCCCTTCTGCGTCTTTTCACAAAAGAATTAAAAACATCATACCACAGCAATATATGTGCATTCTTGTTTATAGCAGCACAATTTGATATAGCTAAATCTTGGAAACAACCCAAAAGCCCATCAACTGAGGAACAGATAAAAAAAGATGTGGTATTTTTTTATAAAGGAATACTACTGTGCTATAAAGAAGGATAAACTCGAGGCTTTTATAGGTAAATGGATGCAACAAGAGACCATATTCTTGAGTGAGATAAATCAAACTTGAATGTGTAAGCACTGCACTGTCTCCATAGTGTAACAAACTGAAAAAATCATTAAGATCCAAAATCTGCAATAAATATTGTGAAAGGGAAAGAAACTGTTCAAAAGGAACTAACTGGGATAGGTGAAAGGAGAAAAGAAGGAAGGGAAAAGAATCTGTCTATCTATCTATCTATCTATGCCTATATATATATCTAGACATAGACAGATAGATATGCAAAAAATAGCTAAGATAGTTATACTACTGATTTATTTTAGTTCATCATAAAACAGTTTGTGCTTATACTGTTTCATCAATTTTGTATGCCTATATCTGATAAACTGAGCAACTACTTTGAAGATAACAATACACAATATATTAGCCATTGTTAATTTCCTATTATGTTCTTTTGAAATTAAATTTCATAGTTCTTTTCTCCTTAAAATAAAATAAAAAATAAAAAACAAAAGTAATTTCAGGAAGCTATCATTATTCTGATTCCAGAAACATAAAAGAACCCAATCAGAGAAGCAAACTTCAGGCCAATATCTTTAATAAACAAACAGAAAAATCCTCAAGGAGACACTGGCAAGCAGAGTTCAACAAATCATCAAAAAGATCTGTTTTGACCAAGTAGGCTTCATCCCAAGGATAATGTGATGGTTCAATTTATGCAAATCGCTAAATGTAATACATGACATAAACATAAATAGGGATAAAAATCATAGGATTATCTCAATTGATGCAGAAAAAGACTTTGACACCATCAAACATCCATTCATAACTAAAAATCTGAAGAAAAAGGTAAAGAAAGACTTTACTGAAATCTGATAAAAGTCATTTATAACTAATGAATGGCCAATACCATAGTAAATGGGAAGAGGCTTCTGTTTTTTCTCTAAAATCAGTTCCAAGACAATGGTGTCAATTCTTACTACTCCTTTTCAAAATAGTTCATTAGGCCGAGCAATCAGGCAAGAGAAAGAAATAAAAGGGACATACATAAAAAAGGAGGGAGTCAAATTATCATTATTTGCAGATGACATCATTTTCTACAGAGAAAACACAAAATATTTCACCAGAAGTCTCCCAGAGTTAACAACCAAATTCAGGTGGGTAGTAGGATACAAAGTCCATTTTTGCACACAAAATTTAATAGTGTTCCTGTACACCAATAGTAAACTCACTGAGCTATAAATTAAGAAAGCAATACCATTCACAATCACATCAAGAAAAAATAATTACTTAGAAGTTAATCCCATGAAGAAAGTGAAAGTCCTATACAATGAAAACTATAGTACTCTGAACAAAGAGATCAAAGAGAACATCAGAAAATAGAAACATGTCATCGTCTCTTCCTGGGTAGACAGAGCCAGTAGTCAAAATGGCCACACTTTCAACATTGGTATAAAGATTTAATCCAATGCCATTCAAAATATCAATAGTATTCCTCACAGAGATAGAAAAAATAATCCCAAAATTCATATGGTGCTAGAAGAGATATAGAATAGTAAAGTAAAAAAAAAAAAAAAAAAAAAAAAAAAAAAAAAAAAAAAAAAAAAAAAAAAAAAAAAAAAAAAAAAAAAAAAAAAAAAAAAAAAAAAAAAAAAAAAAAAAAAAAAAAAAAAAAAAAAAAAAAAAAAAAAAAAAAAAAAAAAAAAAAAAAAAAAAAAAAAAAAAAAAAAAAAAAAGTTTGCAAGAGAGAAAAAACAAAAAACAAAACAAAGCACTTGAACAAACAGAAAAATATCATGTGGACCAATGGAAAACAATAGAAGATGTAGAAACAACTCTAAGTACAGTCATCTACCTGTTCTTTAACAAAAGGACCAAAACCATATACTGGAGGTAACAACCTCTTCAGCAAGTGGTGCTGGGAAAATTCATTATTACATGACAAAGATTGAATCTTGACTCACATCTCTCACTGTGTGTACTAAATTAAAATAAAAAAGGACCGAACATCTAAATGTTACAAAGGAAACAATCTGCTAGAAGATAAAACAGCTGAAACTCTTGAAGACAAAGTTGAAGACAAAGACAAAGGCGAAGACAAGGTTCTTCCCGAAAAGAACTTCAATTAAACGTGAAATAATAGTAGGAATCAACAAATGGAAACACTAATTTAGAAAGCTGCTGCATAGCAAAGGAAACAATCACCAGAGTAAAGAGACAATTTACACAACAGGAAAAATAATTCTGCTGCCTATACCTTGGACAGAAGACTAACATTTAGCTATATAAGAAACTTCAAATAATTAGACTCCCCAAAACGAATGACGCCCCCAATCAAAACATATGAAGCAGAAATCAACATGTACTTCTCAAAAGAAACACAAATGACCAATAAAAATGAAAAAAATGTTTGACAACTTTGGCAGCAGAGAAATGTAAATTATAACAATGAAATTACATCTCACTTTATGATAGTCATCAAAATAATAGCAAATGATTAAGGCTAAGGGGAAAAAAGAACACTTCACCTTTGCTAGCAAGTATACAAACTAGGACAACCACTGTGTAACCACGGAGATTCCTCAAAAACCTAAAAATACAAATTACATGTGATCAAGCTTGTCCCCTTCTGGCTATCTTCCTGAAAGAGGCAAAGACATTATATGAATGCGACACATGCATACCCATGTTTAAAGTAACACAATTCACAATAGGTAAGTCTTGGAAGCAGCAGGTTGTATGTCTACCAGTAGATGAGTGACTTAAGAAAATGTGGTATTTTTACATAGTGGAATACTATTCTGTTATAAACAATAATAAATTTGAGTCACTTGAAGGAAAATGGATGTACCTTGAGGCAATAATTTTAAGTGAAAGATTTGTGCCGGTATTGTTTGGACAATTGAATGCAAATGTCTTGTGCTCTGGGTGAAAGATTTGGGGATGACAATGCTAATGTATGTACCATTGTTCCCTCCTGGTTGACATGTTTTGAAGTTTTGTTTTAGTTTTTTTTTTTCTTTTTCCTTTTTCTCCTTGAAATAAAATGGATTTGAGAGGGAAAATAATAATGCTAAGTGATATAAATCAAATACATAAGCTTGAATATATCATGGTTTCTCTTGTGTAAGGAACTCAAACTATAAATAGATAGTAATATAAAAGATATATAACAATAAGTAGGGGGATAAATAGATCTCTTTTAAATGGGAATAAGGAGCCGGGCGTGGTGGCGCACGCCTTTAATCCCAGCACTTTGGAGGCTGAGGTAGGAGGAGCGTTGTGAGTTCGAGGCCCGCTTGGGCTACAATGTGAGCACAAGGCCAGCCTGAGCTACATAGTGCGACCCTGCCTCAAAAAACCAGGGCCGGGAGTTTGGCTCAGTGACTTAAGCGCCTGTCTGACAGGTGTGAGTTCAATCCCCGGTGCTGCAAAAAAAATAAAAATAAATAAAAATTAAAAATAAAATAAAATAAAATAAATGGGAATGAGACTAAGAGATGGAGGAGAAGATTCAGGAAGAGAGTGGAAAAGGGCTATAAAGAAAGAATTAAGTTGTGTTATATACATATACCAACTCTCCACAAGGAATGTAATCATTATATTATGTGCTACAAATGTATACTAATAAAAAAAATTGCTGATTTGTCTTGTAAAGATTTTTTCTTTTTTACTGCAGCATTTCTACACCAGGAAAGATGCTCTAATGTAATTTTTGTGTATCTCCCTAATTATTTTGTAATGATATTTACTCAAGAGTGAATCATAACAATTAAATAATGGTAACAATATACATATCCACCCCAGAGGATTATCAAAAGACACTAAAAAATTAATTTTGTTATTTTAGCCACAGACACATAATCCTGTACTGCAGCATTCAAGTTTTTCTCTAAGAGTGTATTTGTCTCACTGCCTTGTTAAGGCTTGAACTGCAAGCAGATGGTAGTACGTTCAGAGGCCTAAGAAGCCCCTCAAGATGATCCTTATGCTGTGTGTGGGAGTTTTGTGGCTTTTGACATAATGCGCGTGTACTGTAGGATATAACCATACTCTAGCTAATGATAAGACCTGTATGTCTCCCAGATCTGCCATCAAGTAGTTGATTCTCTTTAGAAAATATCCTGCTCATCATTATAATCATCATCACCATCATCATTGAGATGATTTGTAGGGTCTAATTGGAATCTAATATTCTAAGAACCACATGGTTTTATGCGTTTTTGGATTACAACTAACTAAAAGAGAGAATGGCTTGAGATTTGGAGAGTATAAACAAAACAGCAGCCAACATCCTTTGATGGCTGTTATGGGCAGATGTAATGATGGACTACACAGATGGGTTCCTGTGTCTTCCTTCTCTTTCGCGGCATGAATGGGTTCCTATGTCTTCTTTCTCTTTCACTCCATGTCCAGGTCTTCTTCCCAACTTATGGCCTTGTTGAGTAATAGGAGCGCCAATCTAATTTCTCAAGGCTGCAGTGTGAACCCAAGGTGGGTAAATTAACTTGGGGAAGATTCCTTTCTACAGACAACCCTAAGAACTTCTTTTTCATCATCTAGGATTGACTGGTAAAGTAGAAGTTCTCATTTACAGTAGAATTTCAGATAAACAATGAATGATTTTATTTTTCTTTGAGTGTGTATGCCCCAAATCTTTCAAGGGTTGATTCCAGAAGTGAAATTTTAGCAATAATTTAGTATTTCATAGTAAAGACAGCTCTGAATGGACTGAAGACTCCATTTGGACATTTTGTCCACAGATATACAGTCCTCCATTCTTGGGACATACTAGTACTTAAAAATGCTGTTATCCAAACTTCTGATCTAATTGGACATTATGTACTTTGTTATTGCTGGATCTGGCAATTGTAGAGTAGATGGATTGATTTTCTTGGTTTTTAGTCTGATCGATTGATGACAATTTCTCTGATTCTCTACTTCTGATTCCAGAGTTTAACTCCTCCAGCCTCTTCTTCATTTACAGGAGGTCTGTTTTCAGAGTCGTCTGCTTCTCCATTACACTCGTGGTGACTCTGCACTCTGATTCCTGATTTCTATATTAACAGAAATGATGACAGTAAAACAGCAGTAACTGCTAAGGTTTACTGAGGCATACTATGTGTCAAAGCCACTCCTAAGCACTTTACAATGGTCTTCTATTAGTTACAGTTATTTGTTTCCATTAAAGTAGACTCTGTTTTAAAATTCAACCAAAGTATGACATATATGGTAATTATCACTGACCCCGAATATTCTGCACTCTTTCTTCTATGTTTTTAGCTAAAGAAAGTATAAAGTGATAGTTATTTCAGACATATATCTCTGATGAGAAAGGAAACTGAGGCAGAAAGTACTTAGAGAAGCTACGAAGGTCATATATTAGGTTAATGGACTATTTGGGAGCAGAGTTTACTGTCTCCAAGATTCCCAGCTGCTGCTTTGACCATTGTGATGAGAAAAAAACCAACCAAACAAAAAAACAACAATGAAGAACACTATATATCTTTCAAAGAGAAAGAAAAATAAATCTTAATATTTCAAAGAATTATTTTTCATTGTCTCTATATCATGCATAGAGATATTTATTCTCAGAACAAAATTTCCAAATGTAGCATTTTAATATTTATTACTAACCCAAGAAGCTTGCACGTTCCTTTGTTCTTCTTACCAAATAAAATTTATATTCCTTATCAAACATGCGTTTGTGAGCCTATTTTCTAAAACTGATTATTATGTAGTCCACAAAAATTAAACAGTGGGTTTTACATGTAACTCAGATATTTAAAGTAACATTTTGTAATTTCTTACTTTATGGGAGGGTGAAATTTATGTGAAAAATGCAAAAGAATTAAAAGAAAAAAGAATGACAAATATTTAAGGAAACTAAATGAGCTCGATTAATATACAAAATTTGAATGAAAAGAGAAAATTTACAATTTATCTTTGACAAACCAAATCTAGAACCTCTGGTGAGAACAAACATAATATCAGTGCAATTCTAAGCATTGCTATAAAATCTTAGGCATGCTAAAAATACTTTTAATTTATTGTATAATTGATTAGATATAATATTTCTAACAATAGGTGTTACTTCTCATTCCTTTTCTATTTGGGAAATATTTGGCATTTTAGTCAATGTAAGTCATTTTCTCCTAAACATCAAACTCTCATGCTTATCCTTGAAATTGCTTACACATTATAAAGCATTAGTTTTTGTTAAAAAAAATTATTCATCTAGTTGTATCTTTGTCTAAGTTTCAGAAGTGGAATGAAAAAGAAGGAAAGGAAGGAAGAAAGAAAGAAAGAAATGAAGGAAGGAAGGAAAAAAGGAAGGAAGAAAGAAAGAAAAAAAAGAGACTAGACTCAGAAGATGAATTTAGTTTCATTAAGTTTTTGTTTACTTTTATAATATTTATACTCATGTTTCTTAACATAAGTTAGATATAGTAATGTATAACTCTTGGCTTTTAATTCTATTTAAAAAGACTGCCTCACAAATTTGCCCATAATAATCCAATGAAATCAATTCCAATCATATAATGCAGTAAGTTTAGAAATGCTTCTTGAAGTATCTACGATGAAAGACAAGGTTTTTTCTTTTCCAATCCATTGTAGACCTATATTTTATAAATACAATAAACACAAGTTATTATAAAAATAATCACACACTTGTGGTTGAAGGCATATTAAAAAGTTATGAAAGTTTTCAATAGTTATGCTCAATTTCTGCATTCACAGCATTTAATTATAGCTAGATACCAGTTGATAGACCATCTTTGAGTACCATTGCTTTGAAGTATAGTCTTTCATACTTGACTGATTTCAAGTATCAACTTTGTTATATTCCATTTACCTTGTAGCCTTGTTAAGTTACTTACATATTAAATGGAAACAACAGTACCTTTTCAAAGTTTTCTGTGGGTATTTAGTGAGATATTACTTGCACAATACTGAGGAGAATGCCTAGCACGACTTACAGAATTAATAAAATCCATTAAATTCATTGAATGCAGTTTTAGAAAACATAAAGTGCATTCCTATACATCCTTTAGTTTATTTCCTGCAGGATCTCTGTAGAGGTAGGCAAAAGAAATCTAGATCATTCTGCACTGTGCAGTTGAAAAAATCAAGGGTCAAGTGTTTAAATGGTTACTCAAGTGTTTAAATAATTTCACAGCTGGCAAATGGTAAAGCCTGGAGTTAAATAGGAGTTAATGCTAGTTTTCCCTTTTTCCAATCCTTTCTCTCAGAGCATGTCAAAGGCTACATGAAGTAGTTCTTTTCATCCAGAACAAAATCTTCCTACTTGTTTCCTGAGCTTCTTGGGCTCATGTCATAGCTTGCTTGACAGAAAACAGAACTATCCCACCAACACTAGGATCTCTCTCCCCCTCTCAATCATTAGTCTTCATCCATAGGAGGAGTTTTTGTTGACCCTGCACCTACATTTCCTTTTCACTGCTACTGAAGAGTAAGATGTGTGCAATTTATGCTTTCGGTTCAGAGTGCTGTATATCTGGTTAATGTGATGGTAGCTATATTTCAGATGTTAGAAACATCAATTGGAAAAGTAATTTTCAGCCATAAGAGGAGAGAAATGATTATCTCTTTTCATGTGTCTGTAGATGGCCTGCCTTACATTTTCTTCTTGAACATGCTCAGATGATATGATGTTCTTTTTTCAGGGTTTGAATATTTTATTTCTTAAAAATCCAGAGAAATGTTTATTTCTTCCTGTAGTGAAATCATGCAATGAATTCTCAGAGAGTAAAGCACATAACAAATTCATATGGGGCATTAAGTGTCCTAGTAATTATGATCTCTATTTGATTCATAGACAAAGGGAAGAACCAAATCCAAGATGTGTTAAGAGAACAAAATTTCCCTGTGTCAGTAAATTTAAAAAGGAGACACAAAAAGCAAATAGTGCAAATGCATTTTCTCCAATAATGCCTTTAGGGAAACTTACATTCAGAAAGGAAAACTCTTCAATTATACAGCAAGAAAAAATGAGCTTAGTGCAAGCAAAACATTGTCTACTACTCTAAATAGGGTAATGAACATTGAATTAGCTATCTTAAAAGCTAAATGATAAAATGAGCTTAAAATTGAATAGACTGAAGAAATTTGGGCGAAGGCAAACCTGAAACATTCAGATTGTGTCTGTATATATCATATCTCTATAAGAACAAGGAAAAAGCACTTAGAACTTAGGAAAAGCACTCTCCCTTCTGTCAAAAGTGTCAAGTAAATGAAATAACTCAACCACAGTTGTTTAGGAGCAGCCCTGTGCTCTCAAAATTCTGGGCTGAGGTCAGGAGTGCCATAGCAACCATGATGAAGTGTGAGATTTCATTGTGCCCTGGACTCTTGTTTACTGCACATAAAGAACTTTGAACTAGATAAATATAGAGAGTTCCAGGCTTTGCACTGCTAGTGGTCAAAAACAAATAACCTTTAGCTGGAAAGCAAAGCTGTCCAAGACCTAATAGGTAGGAATTCAGAGTTGACTGCAGTGAACATGGTAGAAACTCGATTTCATTAAAGGTAAAGGGAGATGACGATGGTGAATCCAATATTACCCATAATCTTTTAAAATATTCTCTTTGCTATGCACTCTTGATCAGTGATTCAAGATGTTGAAGTCAGAAGAAAAGCATGGACATTTATGAAAAAGAAATTTGTCATTCATATGAGGCTAGGGTTTGAAAAGCAGTAGTTTATTCGGCAGGCAATCCCAGAAAACATGATGAGAAAAGTGGAGAAGTGAGGCAGGATAGGGAAGGCCCAAAACAGAGGGTACATTTGTCAATCCAGTTATCACTGGGGCAAATCGAAGAGGAATCCCCAGTGGAAACTCTGGTTGTTTTTGGGCAAGTCCTTAGGAATTAGCTCAGCCCAAAAGCAAAGAAACTACAGCATTCCCATAGCTAGTCTGTCATTTTTTGAAAGATACTTGAGTGGTATAT
The DNA here is from genome assembly GCA_004363535.1 of Dasyprocta punctata. NCBI lineage: Eukaryota > Metazoa > Chordata > Mammalia > Rodentia > Dasyproctidae > Dasyprocta > Dasyprocta punctata. The sequence continues at coordinate 20,366 of RJWM01000584.1, forward strand.
TTTAACACTTAAGATCTGATCTATTGTCATCTGCTGTTGAACCAGAAGTACCTTAAAGTGGAGAGGCCTTCGGGAATATAGTTGAGGCATTTGCTGCAATTTGTGCACTTAGATTTTCTTTGTATTTTACAGTAACTGGTTTTGTATCCTTAGGAATCCACATACACTCACATTTTATTTAACAGTCATTTCCTTTGGCTGTTAAATATACACAGAAGTATGTCTAGCGTAAAAGCAAAGAACTCCGAAAGACTAATGTACAAGGTGACAAAGTATAGAGGCATAAATGCTTTAAAGTCACCAAGACTGAGACTTGGAACCTGGGTTTACCAGCCAAATAAAATTCAAAATATTAATGCATTTTATACTTATTTTCTTTGTACAATGAAAAAAAATTATGCTTTGTAAAGTTTTGATAACCCAGTTCAAGCTGTTCTCTTCCTGCTTGGAATACGGTACTATCACAATGAGGATTGGTAATGACCACCAGTATTTTCACCTGAACTACACCCCAGTAGAATTAGCACTACAAATACTACCATCCTAGTCATTATCATTACCATCACCATCATCGTCATCCTCATCCTCATCATTTTCTTGTACAAAATGCTTGGAGGTTTTTCTGAAAAAAATAAAAGAAAGCATGTGTCTTCCTATGTAATAGGAAGCTAATCAGAAAAATTGTCAATCTTCAAAAATAGGTGAGGACTTAAGGCTTCTTTAAAATGAAATGTGTCATTTTTATTGCACTACAGCTGCTTACATTAGAACATTTGGACAGGTACTAACTAACAGGCTCTAACAGTTTTGAGGGAAGAGAATCATGCAAATACTCATTTAGAAAATATTTAAATTAGTCATTACAGTGATTCTCCAAATTGCCACAGATATATGGCAATCTACTTTCTAAAATGAATCAACAGGACAAAGTCATTCCATTTAAAAGCCATTTAGTAACACCTCCACACAACCAATTGCGCCATTATATGGCTCTGGATACAAATTTAACACAGTAATTCTTTTTCCACTTTTTTGAAAATAATACACTAAAGAAAATACTAATCTTACAAGTAGAAAACTACACTAATCTGGTATCAGTGACTGAGTGTATATGTACATGAAAAGTTTAGGTATGTAAGTTTTCACAAGTAGTCACTTAAATGTATTGTTCACTGAAAAGACCAGTGGGTTTTCTTTTCTTTCTTCTTTTCTTTCATTCTTTCTTTTTTGGGATGCTTCAATCATTCAGATATGAAAACTTCAAGTCATGGTGCTCCACTTCTTTTTGAAAATTTCAGTGATTTTAATAGTGATAATTAAATTCTTTCCTTTATTGGTCTTGTCTGGTTTCAAGTCTTTTGAGTTTCTGATAACTCCCAAATTTTTATCACCAGTCTTTTATTGTTTATCCAAATATATCCCTTTAGCACACCCCCACTCTGGATGACTAATAAATATCTCAATATTCCATAAATAGAGAACATTGGGTTTATCTCATCTCTGCTATTGCCACCTTTCTCCTTTTCAAGGCAAATCTTTGAAAACTACCTTGCATTTTTCACTTTTTCTTTCGTTTCATTTCTAATACATCAAAGAGTTCTAAGGATTTTTCTGCAAAGTATTTTCTAATCCTATCCATGTATTGCTGTACCACTCCTGCCACTTATTCCCAAACACCATCTTTTCTTGTTTGAACTATCACAATGGCCAACTCGTTGGATTCCTTGCTTTACACCTGCAATATACTATCAATCAAGATAGAAATACTGCCATTTAAAAACTTGAATCAGATCCTGCAAATTTTGCACTTAAAATTTTACAGTGGCTTCAGTTCATACTCCAAATAAAATTCTAAAATATCACCAAAACATATAAGGTGCTATTTGGCCCTTTGTCTCCTGGAATTTTTCTTTCTAGAATTCTGTCTCTTACAAGAGATAGCAACTTCCTGTTTGAAGGCCATAACGTACTCTTTTTCCTTGTTGTCAGCTTGCCTTTTGTCACGTGCAACATTCTCTTCTCAACTCTTTATGAGTAGCTAATTGTTATTAAACTCTGAGTTTAAATATTGTCCTTTATAGGAGTCTGCTTTAGCGATTCTATTTAATATCTTCCATACATTTTCTTTAGTCACTCTATAACCTTTTTTTATAGTACTCACAACTCTTTGAAATGATTTTGTCTATTCGCTCCATTTATTGTCTGTCTCGTATACTAGAATATAAGATCTGTGAGAACATCCAGTGACGAGGACTTATGGCTGTAAATGACACTGTCTGGATGAGATAATGTGCCCCTTCCAAGTTGTTCTTCCTGTGTAGATAAATGATGTTACCCTATCTGCCTCTAGACTCTGACATGCCACTGCCTGGAATGGATATTTATAGAACTTGATTCCGTGCCTCCATCCTTCAAATAAACTATCTTCCTGAAAGAGGGGACTGATAGTAGAAATCAAGATACTCAACATCCTTTTATATATTTTATCTTTATGTCAGAGTAATTGGTCTTACCACAATATGAAATCTATATGCCATACTAAGACCAATACTCTATTAGATATTCTTGGACCTAGAGACACAGCAGACTAGCTAAGACAATTTGACAAGAGCAGTTTTACACAATATAATAACATTTAACTAGTGGGCACCCATGGGGGTAGTACACTCTGATTAGAATCATGTTTTGTGTGGAGTATTACTGATTGGAAAAGTACAGCAATCATTGTTCTGCTTACAGTTAACTAGCAAGATGATCCCTCCCAGTAAGGCACCTCAACAAGAATCCTGGAGCCTCTTATTCAAGTCAGGTCTCTCACAGTCTCAAGTAGAGGGGTTCACTTGTTTTTCTTTGAATGATTACTTCTCTGGTCTAGTAAATCTTCAGATCTATTGGTGTCATATATGCAACTAGCATTGCAAATATTATGATGTGAAGTAGTACAAGTTGTTGAAATATTAGTATATGATCTGTAAAGTTCCCCTTTCAAGACTACAGAAAAGATGTAAACAAAATTAAAGATTCTTTGCAATTTGGCCACCTACCAAATTCCATGAAGGTTGGCCATATTTGAGTAATTAAGTCAATTGATTACAGCAGAAAACTGTCGAGGTAAGTCAGTTCACTATTCACTTTACCACAGAAGCTGCACCTGAAAATCCTTAATAGCCTAGTTCTCTGACCATACTAGTTATTGCTGCATAACAAATTGCTCTAGAACTTAGCTATTGAAAACAGAAAACATGTATTATTTTATAGTTAATATCTCAGGAGCAGTTGAGCTAACTGATAGTCTTGGGAGGATAGAATCAAAGAGATGTACTATGATAGCAATTTGAAAGTTTTACTGAAGGAAGGATCACACTAAAGTTGGCAGGATTCAGAAGATGTTTCTATGTTCATTTATATGGGGAGTTCCATGATATGAAACTTGGTTTTTTTTTTTTTTTTTTGGTACTGGGGATTGAACTCATGACCTCACACTTACCAGGCAAGTGCTGGAACCTCTGAGCTAAATCCTCAGCCCATCTTTTTCAATTTTTATTTTTATTAATACATCTTTGCATTATACAATGTTTACATTCCATGTGGGGATTTGGTACATGTATATAGCACTTTCTAATTCTCTTTTTCATCTTTTTTCCCCTACCTTACCTTTCTCCATCAATCTGCTGGTCCCCTTTCCATTTTCAAAAGATCTGTCTCTACTTTTTGTTATCCATCTTTAAATTTGCTGTTTATTGTACTTTCTTGTGGAAGAGAAACTAACAGATATTTCAGTTTGTGTGTTTGATTTATTTCTCTGAATATTATAGTCTCAAGATGCATCCAGTTTACTACAAATTACTAAAGTTTATTTTTCTTTATGGTAGAGTTGTACTCCATAGTGTAAAAATATCATTTTCTCTATTCATTTGTTGATGGATATCCATCTGTTTTAAGACTTAGCTATTATAAATTGTGTTGCTATAAACATGGGTATGCAAGTATCACTAAAATATGGTGCCTTTAACTCTTTTGGAAAGATACCTGGAAGAAGAATTTCTAGTTTTAGTTTTCTGAAAAATCTCTCTACTGAATTCCATAATGCTTGCACTAGTTTATATTCCCACTGAAAATATAGAAGGTTTCCTTTGTCTCCACAGTCTCGTCAGCATTGTTCTTGTTTGATGCCTTGATGATATCTTAGAGTAAATTGGAACCTCAATGTTATTTTAATTTACATTTATCTAATAGATAGAGATGTTGACTTTTTTCATGCATTTATTGGACATTTGTACTTCCTTTTTTGAGAAGTGTCCATTTCAATTTTTCATTTTTATTGTCTTTTATTTTGGGAAGTCTATTTTTTTTTAGTTGTTTCTATATTATAGATATGAGTCCTCTAGCTGAGGAAAAGTTGGAAAAATTTTTTGCCATTCTGTAGGTTGTATCTTCACTATGTTGGTTATTTCCTTCGTTGTGTGGAGGCTTTTAAATTTGATGTTATCTCATTTGTTGATTTTTGGTACTATTTCCTGTACAATCAAGATTCTGTTCAGAAAGACCTTGCCTATACCTATGACCTCAAGTGTTTTACCTATTTTATCTTCTACTTTAGCATTTAGATTTCTGGTCCATTTTGATTTTAATTTAGTACATGGTGAGAGGCGTGGGTCCAGATTCAGTCTTCTGCATGTGGATAGACAGTTTTCCCAGCACCATTCACTAAAGAAACTATTTTTCCTTCAGTGTATGTTTTTGGCTCTTTTGTCAAAACTCAGCAGAATGTTCCTGGGTTTATTTTTTTATTCTCTCTTCTGTTCTATTAATCCTTGTATCTATTTTTGTGCCTGTACCATGATGTTTTTGTAACTGTAGCTTTTTAATATCATTTTAAGTCCAGAATTGTGATCGTCCTGCCTACTCTTCTCACCCACATAGCTTTTGCTAATCTAGATCTTTTATTTTCTAGATGAATTTTAGGATTATTTTCTCTACTTTTGATAAGAATGCTGTTAGTATTTTGACTGATGTTGCATTAAATTGATATATCAGTTGTGAAAGTATGGCCATTTTTTCCATATTGGTTCTGCCTATGCAGGAAAAGACCATGTATTTCCATTTTCTGATGTTCTCTTTGATCTCTTTTTTTAGAGTACTAAATTTTCATCACAGAGATCTTTCACTTCCTACTTAGGTTCATTCCTAAGTACTTAATTCTTTTGATGATGTTTTAAATGGCAGTGTTTCTCGTTGCATTCATTACTGATATACAGGAAGGCCATTGATTTTTTTTGTGATGATTTTATATCCTGCTGCACTGCTAAATTTGATTGTTCATTCTAGGAGTCTTGTGATGAAATTTCTTTGATCTTCTACATAAAGGAACATGTTATCTCTAAATGATAATACTTTTACTTCTTTTTTATATCTGTCACTTTTATTTCTTTCTCTTGTATGATTTCTTTGGCTAATATTTCAAGGATATTGAACAGGAGTAGAGAGAATGAGCATTCTTCTCTTGGTCCTGATTTTAGAGGGAAAATTTTCAGTTTTTCCTCATTTAATATGACATCGGCAGTAGGTTTGTTATAAATGACCATTAGCAAATTGAGATAAGGTCCTTTGGTACCTATTTTCTTCAAGTCCTTTTTATAAGTATTGGATTTTTGTCATGGTCTTTTGTTATTTGTCTATTGATATCTTCGTGCCATTTTTTGTTTTATTTCTGTTTTTGTAATGTATTAAATTTATTGATGGCATTTGTTGAATTGTACTGTATTCCTGGAATAAAGATTACTTGGTCATGATGTATGATCATTTTAATTATATGTTACACTGTGTTTGCCAGTATTTTACTGAGGATTTTTGTATCTATGTTCATGAAAGTGATTGTCCTATCGTTCTCTTTTAGATTAGATCCTTGTCTGGTTTTGGAATCAGAGTAACCTTTCCAAAAGACTTTGGGAGCATTCTTTACCTTTCAACTTTATTAAAGTGTTTGAGGAGTATTGGTGTTAGATCTTCCCTGAAGTTCTTGTCCAGTTCAGCAGTGAATTCATGGAGACAATGACTTTTTTTAATTGGTAGGGTCTTTGTCAGTGATATTTTTATTAACATTGTAATTTCATTACTTCTTTGTTCAATTTTGGTATGAAAAAATCATATGTATGTAGGAATTTATCCCTATTATCTGAATATTCAATTTATTAGAACACAGGCTCTCAAAGTAGTTACAAATAATTTTCTTGACTTACACAGTATGTTGTGATTTTGCTTTTTCATTTCAACTTGATTTATTTGGGTCTATTTTTTCACTTTTTAAAATAAGATAGGATAAGGATTTGTCTATTTTGTTCATTCTGTCCAAGAACAAGTTCTTGATTCTTTGCATTCTTTTCTTAATCTGATTTTTATTATTTTCTCCTCCAATCTTTATAATTTCCTTATCCCTTTGTTGAATTTTTTTAGATGGTCAATGTGTCTGTTTGTGATAGTGATGTGTTGCAGTCCCCCACTATAATTGTGCTGATATCTATTTGATCTTTTTAAGTTTAGTTGTGTTTATTTCAAAAAGTTGGGTGTACTAGTGTTTGGTACATATATGTTTATAATTGTTATCTCTTCCTGTTGAATTCCTTAAGCAATATGTAGTGACTTTCTTTGCCTCTTCTGGTCAGATTTGACTTGAACTCCACTTTGTTGGAAATCAGGATAGCTACTCCTGCTTTTGTACAAGATCCTTTTTCTACAGAATATTCTTTGCCATCCTTCATTTTTTAATCTATGAATTTCTTTTTAGTTTAAATGTGTTTCTTGCATGCAAAATAGTGTTGAAAATTTTTTCTTTATCTATTTTGTTGACCAGTGACTTTTAATTGGGGGTTTTAGACCATTCACATTGAGTGATATTATTACAAGCTATCGACTTATTCCTATCATTGAATTATTTTCTGGTTATTGATATCTTTTTCCCCCTTTTTATCTGCTCACCTTGTATGGTATAGTTATCCTCTTAGAACTTTTGGTATTATTGTCTTTTCTGTCTAATTCCAGAGTATCTTTGAGAGTCTTTTGAGTAATTGTTTTGTGGTCATGAATTTTCTTAGATAATCTACGTCATGAAAATGCCTCACGTCTCCACCATTTTGAACAATAGTTTTGCAGGATTATCAGGCTAGGTTGGAAATTGATTTCATTTAGGGCTTGAAACACTTTGCTCCGTGTTCTTCTGGTCTTTAAAGTTTGTGATTAGAAGTCTGCTGTAATTCTAATGGGCTTACTTTTATAAATGATTCCTTACTGTTATCTAACAGTTCTTAAGGTTTGGTCCTTTTGTTGGACTTCTGTTATTTTGTCTATGCTGTGCCATGGGGAGGTTCTTTTCTGATCGTGGCTTTTCAGTATGTCTCATTTGTCTGTATGTTAAATTTTTTCCTCATATTTAGAAAGTTTTCTTCTATTATTTCAGTGAACAGATTTTTTAATGTCATCTGTGTTGTGTTCTGAGTTTTCTCTCATTCCAATTAATCTTAGTCTTGTTTATATAATTTGTCAGTTATTGGCTCCATTTCTTATGTTCTCTTCTTTACAAGGAATCTCTGAATAATTGGTCACTGACAATGCCCCTGTCCCTCACATTGGTCCTGTGTAATGACCACACTTTCCATAGAATATATTTTTTTTTTTTGGTCAGTACCGGGTATCAAACTCACAACCTGGCGCCTGCCGAGCAGGTGCTTCAGCCACTGAGCCAAACTCCCAGCCCTATTTTTTTTGAGGCAGAGTCACACTGTGTAGTTCACGCTGGCCTTGCTCATGTTGTAGCCCAGGACAGCCTCGAACTCACTACACTCCACCTACCACAGCCTCTCAAGTGCTGGGAGTAAAGGTGTGTGTCACCATGCCCAGTTTCCATAGAATTTTTAATGTCCTGAATTTCCTTTTTATTCCTTTTCATAGGCTTCAATTCTTTGTTAAATTAGTCATCCATAGTTTGTATCATTTTGTTTAATACAGCTAGCTTTTCATGAGTGTGTTTTGTAAACTTGCTGATCATTTTGTATATGAGCTACATTATTTATGTATTTATATGTTCTTTGAGTTTGATGAGCACTTTATTTTTCTGCAATTTTGTTTTGTTTTGTTTTGTTTTGTTTTTATCTCCTCTGTTACTTTTCAAAATTTCAGCTATGTGGTTTTTGGTTTTCTCCCCACTGGTGCACCATGGGTCAACTTTGGTGCCATTTGGAATTTTTGGAGGATTGTTTTGCCTTGTTTTCTCATGTTTCTGTTGCTTTGTTGTGTGGTGTCTTGTGCTGACTTTTGTGAATTGATTATAGGGTAAGATTTTGTTGTTAGTCCAGAGACTTCTTTAGTTAGTGCCTGCTTTTCAGTATTGCTTTCTTGGCTTGTCTACTTGTAAGTCTTTTCCTCTGTCCCAAGTGTTAACTATCTCAGTTTATTTGGGATGGGAGGTTGCAGTGTACCTTGGCCCAGCATCAAGTTCCCTGGGAATGGACCAGAGTGTTGACAAAGACAATCTGGATATTGGCATACAGAGAAACCCAATTAATAGCAGCAACCATTTTATCTTGGTGGCAGCAATTAAATCAACAACAACAGTGTCCAAGAAAAAGTGATTATTGATATGTCCAAAGAACCAACAGTGCACCACCCTTAAAGGAAAAGGTCTATAATTATAGTGTGAATACTAAGACAAATTAAATTTTCACATACAGTAAATATCTTCTAAATGCAACAATGGACAGCAATAGCGATAGCATAGAGTTAATTATGTATGTAACGATTTATGTAGCTGAATGGATATACTAGTAAAGACAGAGGGGTGGGGACCCAGAGAATGACAAAAGTATAATTTGAAACATTAATCAATGGAAGATAAACAAGAGGGAGAAATGTGAATTAAAGGGTCCTGTTGAGGAATTAAAGGAAATTGGTAATGTTAGATAGATGGCACAAAAATCCACAAACAAGAAAAAAGAATAAAGAAAATAAGAGAGCAAAATAAAAGAAAAAAAGAAGCAAAAGAAAAAAATTAAAGGATAAAATAAGAGTAAAAAAAAAAGAGCAAAAACCATGAGCTCCCCAAAAAATTAAGAAAAATATTTATAGTTAAAAAAAATTCTTTGTATTTTTGAATGAGTGGTTTCTTTCCAAGATCTACAGTCTTGAATCCAGCAAGTCATAATTTTCTTTGCATAGCTTTACAGGCTATAGGTTTTTAAGGTTTTCCTCTTCCTCCAGATACTCCTCTGTGCATATACTCTGGACTGTGGAAACCATCCCAGCTGATCTGTTTCTTACTCACACTGTAAGATGGAGGGAGTAATCAGACCACTGGTCTCTGTAGAATGTAGGAAGCATGACAAGGGTTTAAGCAGGCTGCTTGACTTAATGTAACACTCAGATCCATTCACCTATGCTGAAAGTTTCAATCACTAGGCCTGATTTCACACGATGAAAGTCAGGGCCTATGTCCTTCCTAGCCTGAGGTTAACCTTCTCAGGGGGTCTAGGACTATCCTACACCATCTCCACAGCTGTGTCCCTTGACTGTTCCTCCCCCTGTCACTGTGGCTGTATAACACTGAAAACTCTGAATTGGAGTTATTTTGTGCCTCTGTTTTAAACAACTATGCCCTATAAAACTGGTATCCTATTAAACATTCTCTGATAATACAGAGGGTGTGTCTCTGGGTTTCTTCTCCAACCCTAGCCTGCTGGAGTCACTTTTGGAGTAAAACCTCACACTGCTTTTGTACTTCACAGTAGCTGTTGGCTTTTCTTGGGGCTAGTACTGCTGGCCAAGTCCATAATTTCTCCTGGAATTTAACAGCTCCCAGGCTTATATTTTCTTCTTATCCATGATGAAGTCCATTGTTTTGGTGTTGCCTCTTCTGCCCTGTGATGAGAGTAAACAGAATGCAGAGTCAGCTAAGAGTTAACAGGTACCCGTAGCCAGATTACACAAGCATGGGGTTTGTTGTCTTTGTTTTGTTTTACAGCTTGTCTGAATTTTTTGAATTTTTTTCCCTGCTTGATATTCTTTGATATTCCTTGATTTAAGAATTGAAAATTATTCTTTGTCCCATTTTCCTTCTCCTTCTGAGCCTCCAATTCTTGTACTTTAGATGGATCAATTTTGACTCACAAATCATTGAAATTTTTTCATTTGTCTTAATTCTTTCTTCTGTATATGATTCAACTTTTCTCAATCTTGTTTTCTGCTGTTCAATAAACTTTTTTTTTTTTTTTTTTTTTTTTTTTTTTTTTTTTGCAGTACCGGGGGTTGAACTCACAACCTCGCGCCTGCCAGGGCAGGCGCTTAAGCCATTGAGCCAAACTCCCAGTCCTGGTTTTTTGAGGCAGGGTCACACTATGTAGCTCAGGTTTGCGCTCGCGTTGTAGCCCAAGCCGGCCTCGAACTCACAACGCTCCTCCTACCTCAGCCTCCCGAGTGCTTGTTCAATAAACTTTTAAGTTTACATACTGGTACTTGTTTTCAAGTCTAAAATTTCCGTTTAGTTCATTTATGGAATTTTGATTATTGTCTCATAAATAGTCCCATCTTGTCACCTATTTTGATTGCTTTTTATTTATTACAAATCCTATATAAAAGAAGATAGTTGAGGCTTGGTTTGGAACTTGATTGGCATTAAATTATTTTGGTTCTGCGTTTGCCCTTGGACATGAATTGTTGATATTTACTAAGTCCCTCTATCTTGGCAAAACTTGAGCTTTAAACTTTGTGTCTCTGGCAGTGCGAAGATAGTAGAATCTGTACTGCACTATTTAATTTTCCAACTGGGACTCTCTACTTTGTCTCTGAAGTCTTGCCTTATGTATATACAGAAAGAGTGAGTCCAGGACTTGAAGGGAATTTATATGCATATTTTCAGTTGCGTCTTCTGTAGCTTCATCTTTGTAACCTCTTTTAATTTCCCATCATTGTGGTACCTCTGAACTAAAAAAAAAAAAAAAAAAAAGAAATAACAAGCTTCCCTAGCCCAATAAAATTGCTTATTCCTGATTAAGCTTTATTCTTTTATGTTCCACAAAACTAATAGTGTCCTGAGGAAAATTATCAATATTGATTGTGGATATTCGCCTAATGTGCTTTTTCCTTTTCAGGGTCATAGTCTCCTGAAATTCTGCTTTGGGTGACTCTCCCAAGACTTTCATGGTAGTTTTCTTATTATTGCCCATAGTTTTTAGTTACTATCAGCAAAAGAGGCAGTCCAATGCAACTGCTACACCATAACTAAAGGTCAGCAGTCTGTCCTTACATTAGTCAGGGTTCTACAGAGAGATAGGACTGATAGCATAATTTATTGTAAGAAATCAGTTCTTATAACTACAGATATTGAGTTCTAAAACCAGACTAGAAAGCTTGAGACCTATGAGAGAGGAGTGTATGGTTTAATCCCAGTCTGAAGAGCTAAGAACCAAAATGGCTGATGGCATAAATTCCACCCAAAACTGGGAAAACTCACTCAAAAAGAGGGATGTTTCAGCTTGACTCCAAAATCAGGAAAAGACTAATTTTCCAACACAAAACAGTCAGAAAAGAAGAGTTCTCTGGTAGCCATTTTTGTTCCAGTCAGATCTTCAACTGATTGGATGAGGTCTGCTCACATTACGAAGGGCAACCTGCCTCATGCAATCTGGCTAGTCAAGTGGTAACCTCACCTCAAATACCCTCGAGGACACCATAAGAATATTGTTTGGTTAACTGTCTGTGTACCCTACAGCCCAGTCAAATTGTCACACTATCCTAAATGGATTAGATTATAGAGGAAGGAGAAAATTTACTCTCATACTTTGTCCTTACTTACATTGATTTTTCTCTGGATATCAATTGTATCATTGCTTTAAGTATCCAAGGCATCTAATGCATGTAAAGTTAAGGTGAATTTCAGCAAAGTACTTCTACATAAGCATTAAATAAAATTCCTTAAAAGGAGGTCATATAAATGCCAAATATTATAGTAGGCCAGGTTCTATTATTTTTTATGTTGTATAGTATAGTTGTTACCAAATTTCAAATCATATTGATTTCATAGTAGAGAGAAAAAGCAAGTATAGCGAGCATTATCTGAACCTTAACGGAGACTGAGCCATCATACCTTTGTGATTCTCATGGCTCTGTCCAGCTTTGTTTATCCGCAGCTTTCAGGATAAGCTTATTTTACAGACCCACATTGGCTATTGACATTTCAGCCTTCATATCCATCGGCACAAGAAAGGGCACATCTGGGTCTCAGAATTCTCCTATGAGGTTTTTAATGCACATGCTAAGTAATCCCTCCTTTAAGAAATTCCTTAAATAAGTTATGTGTGTAATGATCTTAATTAAGTACTTCAGCACATATTAACAATGTTGGTAGTTGGTACCACTGGTACTTTCTCCTTTAATTCCTTCTACATTACATGCCACACTTGTCCTTTTGTACCGTAGCAAGGTAAATCATGATCTTGATTTCTCCTATCCTATTCTTGATATTTTATGGTGAATAAATTTTACCTATTCCCTCTGGCAGAAGTAACTTATTAGGAATGGCATCAACTGATGGTGATAGCATTGGCAATTAGTGTCATTTGTTGAAAGAGCGATTCGCTTACAGTGTGATTTAATGTATATGGCCTTATTTAACCCTTACATCCAGTTTTAGTAAAATGAATCTGCTGATGTAATATGAGGTGCTTTGGAACTTAACTATTTATGAAAACACAAGGATTGCATGGTACCTACCAAATCAGTTGTAAGCAATTGCTTATTCTGCATGTCTAAATTACACTCTATTTGGGATTCCAAGGAGCATTAAAGTACCGAAGCCTATCCCACTCGTCTGTGATTTCTTCAAAATCAGTTCCTTCTCTGAGTGAATGCTCAGAGTTAAAATTTGTCCACCAGTATTATGGGCTTTCCTGTCCTCTATCTTAAATTCTAACCCAGAATTACATTGCAAACTTGGGGTGAATTATAATTCAACAATTTGCTTTCAGGTAAGAAATAATGAGAGCTTACATTTTGGACATAAAAATAAGCAAAATGGTTAAATTTTATCGCATTTACATGAAGTTTTATTTACATTAAACTATCATATATGATTTAATTATTCTTTCAGAAAAAGGAAGGGGTGAAATAATATTTGTTACCTGGATAATATGTGCCAGGATCTAGACAGTATCAAAAATAGAGATCAATATAAATAACTCTGGAGCTCTCAGATATTCCTCATACTAAACATGCGGCTTATGAATTATTGATTTACCTGTATAAATGAAGAAGTTAGGGGCCAGAGACATTCAGTGACTGGTCCAGCAGCACACTGCTAGGAATAGGTGGAGGCAGAACTCTACCCTTCTCCTCTGACTTATACTACAATTCCTGTGGATTTTGCATTATCCCAATTGCTGCCTCTGACACTAACGATTCACATTAGAAATAAATTTCCTCAGCTTTTTCTGCTGGTTGGCATTTTAACATAGACCCAGAGAATAATTTATTATTTCTGTGTGAACGTGTGTGTGTGTGTGAAGTCTTTCCCATTTACATATGCTTCTACTTGCAGATTCATAGTCTAGACGGCCACAGCTGTGAGTATTCACTGGTGGGCCATTATGATGATGCTTGCTCTTTCTCATTAATATCATAAATGGGTGTAAGGTTTGATAGTTCTAAGTGACAGGAAAATATTTTTATAGGTATAGCAGACACCCATGTCTTTGTAATTAAGCTTGCCTGAAATAAGACCAAATATGTCAACATATTTATGCCTTGTATTCTGCAGCCTCTTTTCATGTTATTTTATTAACATAAGGGGTGACTTTAATTATGCAGAGCTACAAACTGCATTATTGATATTCTATAAACATTAACTACTCCCGCCTCTAATGAAGCAGAAATAAAGTACAGTCGCTTTTTCCCAAAGATTTTTAGAAAGAAGTTCTGTGGCACAAAATAGAAGGAGTTGGTGGCCTTCTCTGCTCTCATTACTAAATGTATCAGGAATAGTCATTTTATTGTTGGAATTTTCTATCTCCATACTATTGACTTCAATAGTCCAGAATTGTGGTAATCTATTAAAATATAGTGGGTACTTGAGCTTTGTCATCTGACTCTATATTGGCACATTTTTTAATTTTTAGCATATTTTATTCCATCTACTCCAGTAGTAGGCTTATGAGAATATCTCAAAAGGGTTCACTTCCTTCCACTTGTTATTCTATTTGAAACTCTGAAACCTGTCAGGTTAATTCTTAATGTGTTTAAAAGAAATAGTTTCCAGAATTAGATACGAGTTTTTCATAGTTTTGTAATGCTTTACCAGTTAAGTTCAGTCAAGACAGAGAGAGAGACACACAGAGAGACAGAGAGACAGAGAGACAGAGAGAGTCATTAGCCAATCACAGTTGCACAGCAATAGCATTAATAACCTATTATAGATAAATTACATGAGGCTTATTGCTATTAAAACACACTAGAAAAGTTTAGGGAAAAATGGAATCACAAACGTATTGACTATTATCCTTCAGGTGTAAGGAACCTATAAGAACCTAAAATCCAACCTTGGTGTGGTGTCCCAAATTTGTAATACCAGAATTTATAATCCCAGTCTGAGTCAGGAGGATGGCAAGTTCAATTCCAACCGAGGCAAATTAGTGAGTTAGTGAAATCCTGTATCGAAATAAAAAAGGAATGGGGATGTGGCTCAGTGTGAAGACCTAGGTTCAATCTCCAGTGCTGGGGGAAAAATAGATCTAAAAATCAGGCAATTTCATCTTGTTTCATTCCATTCCACCTGTGGCAGTGATAAGCCAAAAACTGTTTCATATTAAGATCAACTATGACAAATTAAAAATAATTTGAGTAAATGACTTTTATACCTGTAACTATTAGTGAAAATGTATACGCCATTGGAACCAACTTCATATTTTGGGCTTGCTTAGAAACTTTGTTATAAATGCATGTATGAACATTTTTGTGGCATTGCTCTTGTACAGCCTGTGATGCTTAGGTGGTCTGGACTTCTATTCATTTCTTCCCACAGCAAATGAGTATTAGCTATTTTCTCTCTGGCTGAAGAATAGAACCAACCAATCATAGCATGTGTTTTTAAAGTGCATGCTCTTCATAGGTAGGAAAATATTATAGAGAAAATGACAACAATTGCAGATGTTGTGATTAGCAGATAGGGTTTTTTTTAAAAACTACTGAAATACATCAAGTAAACTAACAGGAAAGGTATATATGATGGGTGAAGAGAGAATTGTGAGAGATACAGAAACTGTACAAACAGAACTAAATGAAAATTCTAGAACTGAAAATATCAAATTTGAAATAAAAATAATTCATTCAAGGGAACTGAAAGCAAATAGGATGCTAGAGAGAAGATTAATGAATTTGAAGACTTGTTAATAGATACTCAGTTTTAGGACAGAGAGCACTAAGATAAAGAAGCAAATAATGAATAGAACTTAAATAATCTGGAAACTTCAGTCAGATGATTTATATATATATAACTGTAGTCCTCAGAGGAGAAGAAAAAGATGTGGGGCAGAAAAAAAGAAAAATATACACAGAAAAATGACAAAACCTTTCTACACTCAATTTAAAATTTTGAACTACAACACAACAGACCTAACAAACCAGGATAAATACAAAAGAAAAGTACCTGTATGCCCATTATAGTCAAAAGTCCAGAAGCTATAATTAGGCAAGGAAGAGAAGAAAGAGCCAGGCAATTTTCCTGGGAATGTTCTTGTTCCAAGTCAGATATTACCATCATAATTTCTTCCTATCCTAAAAAAAACTACAGCTGAAATAATGGCAAAATAATACCAACTTTCACAGGGAAAAATATAGGATGGGTAAAAAGAAGGGAATTTTGGAGAGATAAAGAATTCTAGAGATACACATGTATGTTTAATGTGAAATATATATATTCTGGATATATAAACAGAATACATACATATATTCTGGATATTATATATATTCTGGATATATATATATGTATATATATATATATATATACATTCCACTAAAAATGTATAAAGTAGATGGTGTTATCTTCATATGAGAGACCCTAGAGGATATCATATATTGTAGAAAATCCACTATACTGTTGGCCCTTAAAGAAGAAAATGAAAATTCACGTGCAGTAATCTCAATGACCAAGGTTACCCAAGCAGCAATTTGCCACATTAATAAATGTTTGGAAGCTAATGGCCACCAGTTTGAGCACCTTTTGTACTTTTAGAGGTCAAATTTTGCTTATTTTACTGTATAGTACAGTACTCCAGTTTTATGTTCTGTTATACGTTGCAATAATGTAAGTGTTATGCAAATAAAAGCAAAATCAAGCTAGAGTTTCCTTTGACCATTTGTTTGTTCTGAATATTGTAATGTGCACACGGTATACAATTCTTGATCTTGTGACCAATTAGTTCAATGACCTAGTTACAGGAATGGAATAGTTCATTAAACAAAGAATGCCCCTCTATATATTCTTTTATACATATATATATATATATTCTGGTTATAAATTTATATTTTTTCTAGATGTTTATTTTTTCTCCATCTTTTTGTTCACTACATAGATCATTCCCTATGTAAATTAATACTATTTTTGGCATTAGTTATATTAATTATTATTTTTGTGACAGTAGGAAAAAATTATTACAATGATAACTTTCTTGGAACAAAAGCATTCTCAGGAACATTTTCTTGCCTCTTTCATACACATAAACTGCTGTGCATATATATACACCCAGAATATAGATATATCCTGATGTAAGTCACACCTTAATGCTAAGGAGATTCAATTGTAATTGAACTTTCAAACATAAGAACCATTACCCAGTGCCAAAATAATCTATGCAGAAGAATATACAATCAAAGACAGAAATATTGTAATAGTAGTATCACTGGAGGCCAGATCAGGTCTAACTTGAATCAAGACACTGTTCTTTGAGATACACATTAAATTTTCACTATTAAATCAATTTACTGTTAGCTATTTTGTTATATATATATGTATATGTATATGTGTATATATATATATATATATATATATATATATGTATATTCAAAATATCCTGACAAGCTACAACAATGTCAAGTCAGATGATTTTTTGAGTGACACAAATTTAAAATTTTATAAATCTTTTCATATGAATTCTTTGAAAACTATTGACAAAATATTCTTTATGATACTACATTATAAAGCCAGTTTCTCCATGATATCACACATAAGGTTGAATTTCTAAAATTTTTGTTACATTCTTTTTCATTTGTGTGTTCATTTTGTTTTTTGAGATGGGGGTCTCGCTATGCAGTTTAGGCTGCTCTTGAACCAACTTCGTAGCCCCACCTGGCCTTGAATTCATGGCGACCCTCCTGTCTCAGTCTCCTGAGTGCTGGGATTAGGTGAGAGCCGCCATGCCCAGCCCTACGTTCTTTGTTTAAATAGTTATAATTGAAGTGCAACAAATTTTCTTAAACTGGAAATTTAAAATGCTTTCTTTCTCAAAATATTCCCTTTAAATCCTTCGCTACGGCTTACTCTGAGCCAGGGTAAAGGCTTTAGGGTATGTGTGTGCTTGTTGGTTGGTTTTCTAAAAGATCTTTAAATATTAAGGTCCTTAACCAGTTGTAGCATTTGTGTGCTTGCTGTATTTTACTAATTGGCTTTTCTTTTCTGTTTAGAGTATGATATTTGTGTTACTATAATCATTCACTGTTTTGTCAAATAGAAATTTGTTTTGTGGCAGATTTTCTATCAATGTTGTATTCATGGACTGTCTTCACAATCCAGTATTAAAGTGCTTTATTTCTTTTCTAATTATTTAAAATTTAACATAAATTTTATTTTGAAATATAGTGTGTGAAAGGACACGATTTCTCAAAAATAGGTTTTGAGAGTTTTAATCTTCCCTTACTGATTTGGAGTAAAGCTCTGTATGTATGTCTGTATGTACATACGGATTTATTTTGCGCTAGCGAATTTCAAACCTTAGGCTGGGCACATGTTAGGAAAGCATCTACTACTGAGCTAGGTTCCCAGTCATTTTTTAACGTTTTATTTTGAGACAGGGTTTCTATATTTTGCTAAGTTTTCTAGGTAGGTCTCCAAACTGCTGTCCTCTTTCCTGAGCTTACCAGAGTGCTGAAACTACAAGCAAGCGTCACCAGACTCAGCTATTCTAGAATTCAATGCCTACGTAGTCACAGATCCACTCACACTGAGCAATGTTTCTGTGACCCTGTACCCTTTTCCATTTTGCCTGTTTAGTTCTGTGCCAGGCTCCCAGTATTTGAATTACTGTTCCTTTGCAAGAGAATCCCTGTCTCTTGTCCTCTTTTCTCTTTCATTAAGGATTAGTCAAAGAAAACTTTATTTAAATGATTTTAGAATTAGTTTCTCAAAGCAAGATTTGAAGGCAACATCTATTCTACAATCCTATATACTCCTTACTTGAGTTTGCTGGATGTCCCCTGAGTGTATGAGATTTTTCATTCATGAACTTTGTACTTGGGCAAGTATATAAGAGTTTAGGGCAGTCTTGAAAGATATTTCAAGCAACCTCTACAAAGAAACAAAGGTTTGAGAGAGAGAGAAAAAAAAGACAAAACAGAAGAATGATAAAGAAAGTGTTTTGTTTTCCTGGCAGAGAATTTAAATGAACACTCATTTAACAATATATCTCAATTCTAATTACGTGCTACACACACACACACACACACACACACACACACAGTTTTATACACATTGTCCTATTTAATAGCTAGAAAAACTTTGGTTTAGACACTCTTCTATTTTCCTCAGTCTTCAAGTCTTAATTCTCTCCCCTCATAAAGGAGAACCATCCCATCCATTTCACAGCCCTTTTGTGTATATTAAGAGATATGAGCCGGGCGTGGTGGCGCACGCTTTTAATCCCAGCACTTGGGAGGCTGAGATAGGCGGAGCATTGTGAGTTTGAGGCCCGCTTGGGCTACAATGCGAGTGCAAGCCCAGCCTGAGCTACATAGTGCGACCCTGCCTCAAAAAACCAGGGCCAGGAGTTTGGCTCAGTGCCTTAAGCGCCTGCCCTGGCAGGCGTGAGGTTGTGAGTTCAATCCCCGGTGCAATAAAAGAGATATGATACACATACGGGCCTAGCTTGTGATAAAGGCAACAACTAATATTTTCTATTTTATTTTTCCAATAATAAATATCCAACTTATTAAATGAGTATTTCTGTGTATCAAGACCAAGTGAAATGTCTCATCCTTTAATCATCTTTGTTCTCACTGGGAGGAAGAGACAAAACTTGAGGGAAAGCAGTTTTAAATGTGCCCATATATAAGAAAGCAAGACTTTGAAGTTATCTCATGAGACTACAGAGGTCTGAAATAAAAATGGAGATAAACTAGGGAACTGGAAAAGTGAGAGAAACAGAAAGCTGTGGAGGAAGGACGGTAGTGACAGACAATAAAAACTGGTAGGACAAGAGGCAATTTATGATTGAATCACATTCAATGATCCTAGTTTTGTTTTTTAAGGCTACAGTCAGTTTGTCCTAAAGGAATAATGCATGCTTTTAGTGTTGGGTTACAGAAGAATGGATTACAAGCTGAAATATGTATTTCATGCCTTCTCTATTGGGCTCTAGATCTGAAAAGATTTAATTAGAAGTAATTTGATTAAAAAAAGTTTCAGTCTGAATTTTTTGCATCAAAGTGACCAATAAAAGAAAATGTCATTTAAAAAAGTCTTTATTTTAAGGTAGAAGAAATTTCAAATAACCAGAAAATACACTGTACAGCAAAAGATTTCTCTTTATGGGTTGTCAAAGAAATACAAATTGAAATGGTATTTAGCTGTTTTCCATATGTTAAAATAGCAAAAATTACAATAAATGATATTGATCAATGTTCATGAATATAAGGAAAGACATTTTAAACCCTGACACTGAAAGTATAAAATAGGGAAAGAAGCATAAATTCCACTGGGAGTGAGATGGAAATTGGTAGTATACATTTAGATACAGTATCTTCTTCAAGGAATTTATTTTATTTTAAAGAAATGAATTATAGCATAATTCCATACTGAACAAAAGAATGCATGAAAATAATGTTTCTCAAGAATATCAGATAAACGTGGGCATATTTATAGTTTGTGCTCTAAATGCTTTTTTAATCATTTTGTGTGATTTAATTTGCATACTTGCATTATATGTAAATATTCTATAGAAAAAAATAAATCAAAATATAAGGTGGCCTTTTTAAACGATGAAATTATGAATGATTTTTATTTGGACTCCCCCCACCATGCCAATGCTTCCTGCTATGAAAATGACTAACTTTTGTAATCATAAAAGCATGGTTTTCATCAAGTGCTACATTTGATTTTTTAACCTAATTTAATCTTAGGTAAGTCCATTTTTATTTGTTTAATTTTAACATGCTTCATGTGGTTCATTTCTGCACATTGGACTTTCTACATACAGAAAGAGAGCTACTGGTGATTTGGGTAGGCTGCGAACATCCCCAATAAATTTTTGTTCCATAAAATAAGAACCAAAGGCTCATTTTTTAAAAGTCATTCAAATAATAAAGCGATTGTTCAGAGAAAAGAAAATACCACTAGTTCTCGTAGAAATTGTTGGGTCTTGGGGCTGTTGCTGGCAACTGTGGCAAGGTGCACGAAGAGTGGAAGAGCCTGCAGTGTGTCGTGCAATGTTCAGGGATGCAAAGCGACAGCCTAATGAGATGCGACGTGGTCTGCGACAGCTCTTCAAGCTGGTGCACCTCGAAAGGGGCTCTGGGGAAACCTTGGCTGAAGCGTGGTTCCAGTTAGTTCCATGTAAGGGACCATCAACATTAAAAAAAATTTTTTTTTTTCACAAAATGCTTTCACTATGGGAAAATGTTTCTGTGACAAATATTTCCAATGGAAATAAAAATGGTTTGATTTGCTATTCTATAAATGAACCATACCCCACACACACACACACATACACACAACATTTCAATCAGGAACCTGGGAAGCAGGAGAGGCCATCAGTTCTGGTTTTTTTGTTTTGTTTTGTTTTGTTTTGCTTTGTTTTATTTTCTTTTATTTTCAGTGCTTTTATTTAGACATTGCTCTAAACTGATAACGATATCTGCTGACTGTTCTATCCATTTTACTTCAAAGGCAAGAAATTCTGGGAGCTTGTTTTCTGATTATTTACCGTGTTTCTCATTATTTTTAAGCCAAACATTATTTTGCCAACATTAATATTAGTCTTTCAGGTTTTGCTAGTTTGTTTTTATTTTAAGATAAAACTATAACTGATATGAGAGGTTGATGTTACACTTTCCTTTTTGGCTTATATACTCACATTAGGGCTTCTTTTAAGGTGGGTTAATAAAAAAACTGCTAGGACTCAGTCAAGTGATAAATAGACATTTTCTCCATCTCCCTACTATCTCTGTTATTTGGAGTTTAATTTTGTTGTTTTCCAAAATATAACACTGTTTTGAAACTGTTAAAGTTGGTGACTTTTTCATTCACTAAGTTTTTACAGACATTTTAGAGTATGCTCTCTGCTTATTAAAACCAATATGGCACATTTTCAAAACTCCAAATGAAAAATGTCCATGTTTAACTTTTTAGAAACATCTTTTCCACTTTTGATTCTTTTAATGTGGTCTTAAAAATATATGTAACAAACCACAAGGAGCATGTTTCTTGAGAGTGCACGCATTAACTACTCAGAAGTGAGTAGGTAATGCTATGCAGATGTTGTCGTGGTAAATACTCATGATAACGTACACGAAAATGGCCAGAACTCAAGTTTCAACCTACCCCAGCCAGACGTAAATTACTGGCTGTTATTTTTCAAAACATTTTCCTTTATTGTAGTCTTAATGAATAAACGTTTTGAGATCAGATGTAAAAATGTTTGAATTCTGTTGAAACCACAATTTTCTTCTCCTTACACTCTCCACGAGTGTTATGAAGATGGAGGTAAGAGATCAGGCTTCCCCAGAGATTGTTCTTTAGTACATTTAGTTATTTTCCTCAAAATTTCAAGTGTGTTTGCTAGAGAAATCTCATAAAGTGATCTGAAAACATTTTCTTAAAGACAAGACCTTTTCTCTTTAAACAATTTTTCATTAAGTTATTCATTGGAAAAATAACATAGACTATGAAGGAAATGCAGAGTTGCCTTTAATACAAGGAAGACCTTCTCTTATTCAGAAAACACATATTTTAGAAATTACTATCTGAGAAAGTAATTGAGGTTCTCTCTTCTTGAGTCTTTTAGAACAGAGATTGAATTATTAGATTTGTATTTGGGCTTCACTATTGCATCACCTGAAAAGCAATGAAAAACCTGTCTACTCATAGTTGATGTTATCAGCCAAAGTTTCTACCAACCTCTTAAATGCAGATGGTACTTGTTCCAGAAAAATAAAACCAGAAAACTAGTTTGTGTCCAAGATGTAAGGTATCTACTGTATCCAAAAATCTCAAAATTCTGGGAGTATTTTCTTGGTTTCTCATTACACAAAAGACAGGCTAAATAGCCTCATTCCCCCTTCTTATGGCTCTCATTTCCTTGGTCAAACCTGTCAACTGGCAAGAATCCCACTTGTTTTAAATAACACTCAGAGGTCTTAATACATTTCTAAGATGCATTTCTTAATATACTTCTAAGATGATTTTTACTACCTAGAAATGCTTACTATTTCTATTGCTTATGAAATACTATATAAGATGATATGTTTCTTCTTAGAATCTGATATAGTGCCTAGCACATAGTAGGCACTCAATAAATATTTGCTATTATTGATGATATTCTGTAGCTGCTCTTACCTGGCTATCAGTGGACATGCATTAGCTTGCTTTATCCAAAATGAAGGTTTTTTTCTTGCCTTTACAGATAGCATACTGTTAACAGCATGCTCTGTTACTCTATATAATATGTGAAGTTTAATCACCAGAAGTAGCTATTTCAGAGTACACCTGAAGGAATGACCTGATTAATGGGGCTTCTTCTCAAAAGAGAAGCTTTGTCTTCAACAAATTCCAAAGTGCAAAATAGGAGTTTACATGAGCAACAAGCATAAGAATACAAGTCTCTGTTCTGTTATTCATTATCTTCAATCACCTGTGAAAAAGGCCTTACTCTGTGATTGTTTATGACAAAACATATTATGGTATGTTTACGTCCTTCAACTTCAGCATGTGTTAGCAGTCAGTCACTTTGTCCTAGGCAATCAGTGCATGCAAAGAGCAGCTGAAATATTTCCCTTCACATGAATGCAAAAGTCCTTCCAAAGGATCCCCTCTGGGAATGTGCACAATAATATCAGAACATGGGCTAGCTTGAAGTCACAAATGCTGACAGTTCCTGCCTTTGGGGAGAGAAGAGACAGTGGAGACTTTCTGACAAATATGTACTTGACTTCCTTACTCGCCCCTTATCAGTTCACAGAACAAGTGTCATACTCAGGATTACAAAGTCAATGGTGATTTCCCTATTAAAATACCCTGTGTGGTAGGCTGAGCTCCAAGTCAGGAAAAACCAATCATCCACTAATGCTTCATGACTTGTCAGGTGCAGAGCAGCTCAACTCTGTAGCTGAAAGTAGTAGACATCATGGAGCATTGGTTTTCAACACAAGATTGAAATTTATGTATTTGGAAAATAACAAGGAGACAAGATTGCTGAGTTGACCCAGGAAGAGGATATTTATACAGATGTAAATTAGTGACAATGTTAGAATCCTTCATAGAGAGTTGCTTAGGCTGATTTTTCCGGAAAAAAATAAAAACAGACAAACATGACAAAGTAGAATGTGTGACTCAGTGGGCTCCTTTAACTAACCAAATTTGTGGCCTACGTACGCAGGTGACCCAATTCCTTTCTTCTGGTCCAGGAGAGCTAAAAACATGAACTTGAATGTGAAAATACATATAAGCATGGGAAAGTTTATTGTTGGCAGAAGGACAGGAAATAATATCATGGTTTTTCTCTAATGGCTTGCAATTTCATAGGTATTTCAGCATTGCAGGGACAAAAGTCTTCCTTTTCATAAAATTCATCCATTCTGTACAATTTATGTTGTACAAATTTCCCTGAGAAAAAATAGATGGAAGTATAGCAACTTACACTTCTTCCCCAAGTGTATTTGGAAATGCATCAGATTTAGAAACCGAGGAAATACTTACCATATGTTTGGGGTGGGTGCAAAACAAAATTTGATGTTTTTCATATGGGATACAGTTTTGCTTCAGTTCACGTAAAAAAAGAAAAACACATGGAGGAAGCAGTACAATTGTATATTGCACTTAAAATATCTTTTTGTTTTACAGAAACCTGCCCTTAAAACTTGCACTGAGCAGTTGTATAAATTTTCATACTTTAGGTTGTAAAACCAACGTGTATAAAAATTCCACTATGGGTATGAGCACCTGAAAAAACAGAGCAGATGCACTTGGCCTTCCAATTCCTGTTGCTCATTAGAATCAAACAAATAATTGTATAAGAAATACTTTTTGAAAAGACAGGTGCAAAGCAAAAGCATGCTAGGCAGAAGACTGCTAGTCAAATTACTACATTTCATTGGTTCCTGCCATGCGGGCGCTCCTGCAGGGGTGAGAGTCCTGATAATAGGAATGCCCACGTAGCTAATTTACAGAACCTTGGTGTGGAACTCCCTAATTCAAGAACCTCAAGGAAATGTAGGCTTCCCTGGTGAAAAAGCCATAAAATGACTGTTTATTTAAATGAGTTAATCTCCAGCTCTTTAAAAGTATCGATGGGATTCTTATTGTGAAGCCTACACTTTCTTTAAGGTATCGGCTTTTTCCTACAACTAGAATCCTCTCCCGTTGGAGTAGGTATGTAATAGTTCCAGAGCATTACACTTTTAATTACCTTTATTTAAATAACGAGCAATTTTATTAAATAGTAAAAGGCTCAACTTCTCAAATGCTTTCTCGTCGCTAAACATTTTCTTATTCCAATGAATTGACTTGCAACAAGTAACTTGGTTGAAAATATTTCAGCCTGTGAACTCCTTACCAGTGGTTAAACACACTGTCCTCTGATGCTGAGCCTGACACTCAGATAGGACATTATCTGACTTCATTACCACAGAGCTCACCTATTTTATCAGATGAGTTGAGCTTCAGTAATTCAGACAATGATTAGATGAAGAGCAAAATAGCCCCCAGCAATTAAGAAGCATATTTAAAAGCACTTTAGACCAAATGTACCTCTTGCAGGATTTTTTCTTCATTCTCTTTAGAGCATTTTCCAAACTCAGTCTTATAACTGAAAGAAAATTTAATCCTGCATTAACCATATAATCATTTTGCAAACTAGGTTCAGGAACTACTCTTTATTGAAGTGGGTTAGTCTAGAATTTGTGGATTAATGATATCAGACCCTATTTAAAATCTTGTAGATTTAGCATACCTCACAAGTCTCTATTTTCAATCTTATTAAGTTTCCTGAATACTAATCCTTGGTATATAGCATTTTTCTTCTAAAAGCTCAAAGTGTTATCAGAACTCAAGCAAAAGGGAGTGAAAATCATATTTATTAAAGGGAGATCACTCCTTCTTATTTAGCCACTGAACAATATTGAAAGAGATCCATAGATATTAAGTAAATTTCCTGAACCCAGATAAATCAAGCAAGCTTTCCCTAAAAGGTCAAAATGCATAAAGTTAAGTGTTTTAAGAGTGGTTTTGATTAAGATAGAGTTTATTTAGATAATAGTTCTATAAGTGATACAGTGGTTTCTTGATGAACACCAAGCTAACAAGAACAATCAGGAGATAAGGAGTAAAATATGGAGCTAGGAGAGCACTGGACATAAATCAAAACTATGTTCTCCCCAAACCAAGCAAGCAAGGGAGTTTTATTGGAAACTTAAAAATATTCACCAAGGAAAGACTCATACCAGGTAGAGGTGGACACAAGCTCAGTTTGAAGTCATAGATCACGTGGAAAAAATGGCAGATGTAGATATTTGTGGGTGGAGAATTTATTATTAAAATAGAAAAGAATGAGTCAGAGTGACTTGGCCATTTAGTCAGTTCACTGTAAACTCCTCAGAAGGATTTTAACTGAAACAAACAAAGAAATATAAAATTGAAGTTGTGTCAACAGGCCTTTAAAGGGGGAGCAACTTACCCTCTATAAGTATAAGAGCTTGCATTTAAAAGTGCTACCCTAGCTGCTAACGACCTCAACATAGTATTTTATTCCTATAGATAACTGTTTTTAAATATTTTATTATATTAAAATGAATAAAATACTAGCAGCAATATATTCATGTAATTATCTTCATTTCAAGAAATGTTCTTTTGCATGTTTCATCTCTTAAAAATTGTTAATAAATCTCAAAGTTAGTTCATCAATCAAAGTTTTGAATGTTCAGGGATGAAAAGCAATATATTGAAGAAAAAGAAGATATTGACTTAGGAAAGACTAAAGCACAAATAAGCTTTGGACATCTGAATTTAGGAAATCAAAATGAAATATTTTCTATTTCTGTCTCAACTCTCAATCTATCTTCTCTCTTATTACAATGAATAGACTCAAGGTAAGACCCTGGTGAAGTCATAGGAAGAGATCATTTGCATGCAATGAGAAACTGTTACCAAGGAAACACCTGAATAATAAGTGCTTAATGTTACTTGCTCTTAGTCAACTTGGGTATGGCTAATTCACACATCAGGGCAACGCATTGTTAGTTTTTCACAGATTTGCTATAAAATAACAACTTTGACATGTGGAGTATGATGGCTGCCTAGGTTACTTCTCAGGGACCTGAAGGTTACTTTTACCAAAAACATTGAGTCTATTTGGTTTTGCAGATGTATGATTGAGACTAAAATGGGATAAAAATCTTAGCATCTTTGTTCTCATGTTGTGTCTGTCTTTTTGGGGTTGTCTTATCTCTTGGGTCAAATTCTACACAGCTCTGCATATCGGCATGTTGACCATTTAAGAATATTCATTCTAAGATTATAATACTGAATTAATTTCATCTATTGTTCATTGGACCCGGTATGGGCTAGCTCATCTGTTTTTTCCTGCATTAACCATATAATCCTATTAACCTAATCCACAAAATTCCAACTATGTGAACTTGTTTGGCTCTATTATAGGGCCCAGACACACAAGGCAAGGATGTTTTATGCAAGATGTGGCACAACTCCCTCTAGGAAAGGTTGACCATTGTGCACATAGCCACTGGAAACTACCAGACTTTAGCTGATTCCGGTAAATCCATAAAAACCTGCTACTCCTGTTGTTCTGGGAACAATGTGGTATCTATCTAGACCAATTGCTAAATCTCTTCATCCAAAGACCCGGTTCATTTGGAAACCGCCCCCCCCCCATAAATCTTTGTCTGTGCAAGTATATGCGTGGCTGCAATATTTAATTTTGTCTCACGTTTCAACCACATCTGGATCAAAAGATCTCATTGTCCAGTATCATATCTATACCAAGAGAGTGCTTAACACCAGCACTGCTGGTCTAGTTCCTCACCTGGGATTTAGAGGCTTACAATTCTTCTATAGATCTTTTCCTCTATTTTTGATCCAAAGATTCCTCTGCCCCTTCTTACATACCTTTCCTCAATCCCAGGATATGACTTCAGTGATGGAAATATTCTACTGCCTGAGAAGCATTTTCTACTCGGGACAGGACTAGCAAACCTAAACTTCATTGAGAGCTGAGAGTCACACAGATTCTGAAGAAAGTTCTTGGTCTTATTTCAAACTTTGTTATATTTAGTGCCCTAAAATTATGACTTTCATAATTGTCACTTTCTAGACAAATTTGGAAAGAGGGGGCAACATTTTAATACAAAAGTATTTTATTTTTTACAGCTAAAATATGAGGCTTTGTAGAAGAGGCTCTACCTTTGTTAGGAAAAATTCTTTGGTGTATTGTTTGGCACAGAAACCAAGAATGTTTATGTTCTGAGAGTGGCTAGAACTTGTCTGTGTGAAACTAGAAAAAATATTTTGAAGGTGGCTCTGGATGGGTAAGAGGAAATAAGAGAGGAAATACTGCATGCATCTGCTGATACAGAGTGAGACTCACTCTGCCTCTGCAGTGACCCAAATCAGCTAGAAAATGACCATCACAGAATGCCCATTTGTTTCGTAAAGACACACACACGCATACACTTAGAGAGGTGGATGGGCTATGATTCAAAATTGTATATCCAAAACCAATAAGGAGGATATCAAGAAAAATGTTAAAGTAAACTAGAGAATTGCATAAAGTTTGGTGGACATAGGGTCCTCATATATGGTAAAGTTGGAACTCTGACTATACATAACCAGCTTTCTGAGGGGAAAATTCCATCTTTTCTATTGCCTCATTCTATGATTGTCTAATGTGCCTACTTTGGCAAGTGTCACTTTTGCCCCTATATTTAATGTCTGAGCATCTGCAACACTTTACTCCATGCTGTAAGATTCAGTGATTAAAATACCTTTCTAATGTCCTTGAATCAGATCAACTAACTCTTTCTGTGTGTAATAAACCTTAAATAGTGACTGCAAAAAATAGATACTACTAGCTAAGAGCAGGCAAAATCAGAGTTGAATTGTGTTTGCTGTTAGGTGATCCAGCAGCATAAGAATTTTCTCGTTGATCAACTCTCAGTTGGCTTTATCCAATTTAATTGGTGTTTCTGAAATTTTCACCCACAGAGGTGACATAGCTCAAACTTGAAGCTTTGAATAAAGAAGAAATCAGAAAAATCCTTGCTGTATTATATTGTTGTGCAGAAAAATGGTCTTTAATATAAAGAGAAATCAAGATGAACATTTTCTTTCTCATCTATTCAAATCGATTTTGCCTTTGTAAGAATGCTCATCAGAAAGGGCTACGTAAATTACCCTGAATATTTTCACAGACCAAAGAAGGCATCTACTTAACAAAAGTACTGGGTAATGGTTGGATGTCCAACAGAGAATACTTTCTCTGATGACCTTTGGCTGCACCCATGTGTGATGGGTTTGTTTATTTTTAATTGCTCCACTTTTGTCCCAGAGTGTGAAAAGTCGACTTTCATTGAGCTGGCACTTCTAGTTTTAATTTATGCATGAGTATGTGCATTGTTTTTCTCCTGCAGTTCTCAAAGAATTTTATGGGCCATTACTGAGGGACTAAAATGGGTGCAGATTTTGCAAGCCTCTGCCAGAAGATGTTTATTACTGTCATCACTCTTAGGAAAATCATGTTCCAGTAGGTTCAGGCAGTGTGCAAAACATGGCACATGTGTGAATTGGCCATTTCACACCACTCTTACAATATTGTCAGTAATAATAAAGCCAAAGGAAAGACCTTGGGGAGGGAATAGGCTACATATTAATTTGTTCATGAAGACTTGATGTGTGCTCTTTTTTAGACCCAGAAATGCAACATGCAGCTTGCTTTGTAAACTTCCCATCAAGGACTAAAACAGTAGCTTTAATTTGGAAGTTTCCATTTCTAAGGGAGTTTCTTATCTGATGAAGTCCACATCCAGAAGGTAATATTTTTGGAATCTTCTGAGTTGTTCTATCTCTGGAATTGTCTTTTAGTTTTCACCTGGCATTTTACATAACAGTGATAAAGAAAGTGAAACTCACTCAATATTCAAATTATATTAGCACAGTATTAGCTGTGTAGAGCACGGCAGAACATCTTGCACATTCACCTCTTCACATGGCATCCCTTCAATTTTAGAACATCATTTGCCTTTTTTAGAGAAAGATTGTTTCTTCGGAGCTGTGGGCAGAGCTTAGACATGTGACACACCAGCTGGTATCTCAAATCAATGCTTGTTGACAATTTGCTCTATTGATCCTATTTCCTCTTTCATCTACCGTTTCAGTTGTAATTCTTTTTTGATTCCTTGAAGTTTCATGACACATATCCGTCTATCTATCTATTCCCAGAAACACTTCCAATTTTTTTTTTTTTTTGTACCAGGGATCAAACTTACAACTTCGTGCCTTCCAGGCAGGCACTTATGCCATCAAGCTAAATCCCCAGCCCTATTTTTTGAGACAAGATCTCACTATGCAATTCAGGCTGGCCTTGAACTCACTTTGTAGCCCAAGCCGATCTGGAACTCTCTCAGCTTCCCAAGTGCTGGGATTAAAGGTGTGCACCACCACACCCGGCAACACTTTCAATTTTATAGTTGCTCATTATACACACTTTATCATAGGGAATTTATAAATTTAAAGTTGTCTTACAAAGACTAACATTTATTTCAAAAAGTCTATGCAATTCATTTAGCAGGTGGGCTGTATAGGTAGCCTCTTAGCAACAGCACATATAAATTAAGAGGCATGATTTGAATCAAGTCTTTTGAAAAGGGACATATAAGCAGTACCTCTTTCTTTTCAAGTTCTGAGAATCAAGCATGAAAGACAAAACAAACAAAAAAATCCAAAAAGGAGTGACAGACTCTTGGATACAACTTTTGCGATTAATAAAGTTGAGTTTAATTTTTTTTTGGTACTGGGAACTGAAAGTTTAAAATATTTTTAAGAGTTAAAAGTCAAATAGGCATCCTGCATTTGAAATTTCTGTTAGAGAGCTTCATTCGCGTGGTCAAGCAGCCAGGGCCCAGCACATCTTGACCCTGCAATAGCAGAGCCTTTGCTTTGGTATGTTAAAGGCAGCTTGCTCCTAAAAGGGAAACAGGACAGAGCTGAGCAAATTGTTTCTAATTTCAGCAATCAGTAAGGAGGCAGAAATACTTGTAATACTTAAGGAAGATCCTTTTCATTGAAACCAGCAGTGTTGAACTGACTTTCTTCTCTAACATTTTGTACAACTCTGCAACTTATGCAGGGGTCACTGACTGGAATAAACATGAGAGGTACAGTCAGTCTTAGTCTAATCTTTATCTTGTTTCCCTTGCAAAAGTTGTTGTCTTCATTTTTAAATATTTTGAATAAACCCATCAAGTGTTGCAGCTTACATGGGATTGCAAGTAAAATTTCATGAGACATCTTGTATGGAAGTTTACATTTTATACATAAGAAATTTAAATTTAACCAGATACCATGCAGTATTTTTATTCAGCAAATTTGTCAACCTTAATTTGAAGGGATTTTACATTTATTTTAAAATGTTACAGTTTATCATTTCTAGTTATAAATATATACACTTTATATTCCCAAGTTTCTTTTTTTTTTTTTCTGTGTAAAAATAGCATTGTTCAGAGTTATGGGCAATTATCCTACTCCAAGATACAGGGATGGTTCCTGGTAGTTCTACAGGTACATCATACCACTTGATTTGAGACCCTTAAAATCTACACCTATCAACGTATGATATTTCTTTATCCACAGAGAATTTTCTAAAATAAATGTGCGATCAAGAAACAAATCACCCATAAAAGAAAGCCCATTCAAATCATAATAGACTTCTCTTTAGTCAAGGAGAGCTTGCAGTAAAGTATTTCAAGCCCTAAAGAAAACAATCCCCAAGCCATATTGATATATCCTGCAAAATTGTCTTTCAAAATTTGTGGAGAAATAAGATACTTCCCTGATAAAAAATATCTGAAGAAATTCATGACCACCAATTCTAGAATATTCTGAAGAATATTCTAGAAAAAGACAACAAAGACAATTTCATGAGTCCCAAAAGAATGAATTCACCAGGCAAAGCAAACAATTAAACATAAAGGAAATAAAGGGAACCAAAACAGGAAAATAATATGACAAGGATAAATTAATACATGTTATTTATAACCATCAATTTAAATGGTCTCAAGTCACAAATGAAAAGAAACAGATTGGCAGAATGGGTCAAGAAACAAGATCCAACAATATGCTGCATACAAGAAACACATTTAGATCAAAAAAGAAATTTAGAAACTGAAATTCAAAAATGGAAAACAATATTCCATGTGACAGGAACCAAGAAAGAAAAAGGTAGCTATTCTATTTGCAGATAAAGTGGATTTTAAACCAAGACTGAGTAGACGAGGCAAAGAAACTCACTACATACTTATTAAAAGAATGATCAAAGAGAAAGTGGTTAGAATCATAAATATACATTTGCTAGATGCTAGTGCACACAACTATATAAAACAAACATTAATGAACATGAAAAAAATCAAACAAGCACTAATACAATGTAATGGAGTACCTCAATACCTCACTGTCACAAATCGACAGAAAACTAGACAAAAAAATCAACAAAGATATATCAGACCTGAGTTAAAACTTTGAACAAACAGACTTTGTAGCTATCTACAGAGTGTTCTATCCTACAACAACAGAATACATATTCTTCGCAGATGCACATGGGACTTTCTCCAAAATAGATTGCACACTAGTTCATATAACATGCTTAAGTAAATGCAAAGGAATTGAAATTGTACCATGAATATTACCAGATCATATTGGAATGAAATTGAAAATCAATGGCAAAAGAAACTATAAAAACTGCAAAAACACATGGAAATTAAACAAAACCCTTCTGAATAACCAGTGGGTCACAAATGGAATTAAAGAAGAAATTAGACAATTCATACAATTAAATTATAATGTCAACACAACATAAAGGGGCCAGTTTAATTTGGGGATCAAAAAGATTTATGCTATTAAGCTTCAATGAAAGAAAACTTTTTAGATTTTGCAGAGACCATCTTGTAGCCTACTTTTGTTTAATTCTGAAAGATAGCAGGTATGAAGATATGAAGTGCAAAACTATAAGAATTTTAACACCATGAACAAAGTTAATGTTGGAGTAACGCTAACACTGTATATAGAAATCAGACTCTGACCCAACATCATCTTGGGAAAAAAAGGTGTTTCTATATAGGACACTAGCACTATAGAACACATGTAAATTAAGTTAAACTTGATCTTTGGTGGTGGTACTGTGCTGTTAAATCGTTAAAAAATTTCTCCATCTGGTTCTGGTTATTAAAACTCCAATCACCTATATTAATTAGCCCTTACTATGCTAAGTTAGGATTTTACTTTTACTTTTTTATGAATTATGAAGTGTTCTAATTTACAACAAATTTATTTCCATTCTCCAAAAGTTATATTTGCTGAACATAATAAAAATAAAATGAATTAAAGTAAATTCTCTATCATCATATAAAATATCTTTGAACCTAAGGTTTTAGTATACACTTAAATCACTAAATAGATAATATTCAGTTAAAATTTGATTTTATGACTAAGTGCTATATATTGCTTTCTCTATGCATAACTGCCAAATTGAGGCATAGAGACAAAGAGATGATCACAAAAATTATTAAGGTTCAATTCTCAAAAGTCACAAAGAGTAAATTGAATACAGTACCCTGTACTAAATTCAAAAGCAAGAATAACCCTACTTTGGAATTGGTAAAAGAAAAACAGAGCTTTTATGAGATTTTGAAAACATGCATGTAGTCATCAACTTGATGGTATATATTACTAAATATATATTTTCATTTTTTTGTTTTTTGATAAAACATTTTATCGATATTTCACTTTATTCATTTTTTTACTTTTTTATTTTTTATTTTTACTTTAAAGACAGAAAAGTAAACAAAAATAAAAACAATGATACAGAGTTTCAAAACAGGATAATAAGAAATTAACAATGGTTAATATATTGCATATTATTGTCTTCAAAGTTGTTACTAAATTACAAGATATAGGCATGCAAAATTAATCATGTTCATTTTAGCAAAGAATTGAATGAAGTTATGAGAGGTTGTTTGTAGGAAAGTTATGACTACAGAGTTTACCTGTCCAATATGAAGTACTAGTGAAATCAAGTGTGAATTTGATTATTACATGAATAATGGCTTTAATTATTTCTTTCAACTAATTCATATTGAGTTGCTAATACATGTCTCATGGCCTACTATAACTTAGTGATGAAATAATATGGACACATATGTAATATCTACACTCAAGTAACTCACAATGGAATGAGAAAAGAAAGGAACTAGGGCATAGGGTAGTATTTACCATAGAGCCATGAATATATGTGCTAGCTGCTATAGAAACAAAGAAGGGACATACTGAACCCAATCTAAAGCAAAGGAAAAATGGTGCTTAGCTGCATTTTAAAGTAGTAAGAAGAGTTAGGCTAGTAAGTGCATGAGAAAGAAGATGAAATGGGAGTCATATAAAAATTTGTGTCCAGTTTTAATTTTGATGAGAATTCATTTCAGAAATTTAAATTATGTAGTGATAAAATATGGTTCAAGTACTTTTTGCCAACTAACAGAAAAAGAAAAAAGGTGGAGGAGAGACTGTGGCTATCTGAAATTTGGGTGAAACGAGTGATGACTTTAATGAGGGACTCAAAAGTCAAAAAGTATGGAATTTTTTTTCTATGTTGCAGCCTGCAACTATGACTTTCAAAAATTTTAATGTGAATTACCTAGAAACGTATTATTTCACTGTTAGAATTCTGTAACAAAATATTAACTATGGTTTTCCAGGTATGCAAATCTAAGAAGTAAGTTTTATTTTTTCTTCATTCATACATTTTATTTTTTCTATGATGACACATGTGAATTATATAATGTTTTAAATGTACTAACTATGATAGCTGGAATAAGTTCAGTAAATATCAGCATAAACATTTTTATTATTTTATTTTTGAGACAGGGTCTTGCTATATGGTTAAGACTGGCCTTGAACTCACTATGTAGCTCAGGCTGGCCTCAAACTTACAGCAATCTTCCTGCCTCAGCCTCCTGAGTGCTGAGATTACAGACATGCACTACCACATCTGGCTAAAAGTTTTTTAAAATATAACTAAAATACTTGCTCAGAGTAAGCATTACTGGCAAAAAGTCATTTTATTTTTCATTTGTAAAAGATTTTATAACCTAAGAATATATCCTATTAAAGGAACTGTTTCTGGTCATGAATGAATAACTGTCTTAGGATTGTTGTGCATTGCCATTTAAAAAAAATCTAAGATATTGAAAAAAATATGAAAATGCTCATCAGACATTGGAAAGGAGGTATAATAAAACTGAAATTCCTAATAAAATATAAAAGGATGAAGGAGTTATATGATGACCCTATCTTTATAACTGGAGGCACAAGAATGTGGTAAAAGTGGTTGCATATGGAAGGGTAGGAAAAGAGAATAACCTATTTTAAATTTTATGTACGTGGAATTGTATAGAAACGGCTGGAAGTAGAATTGAAAAATCAAAGATAAATTTTTAAAACCTTAGATAATACATAAAAACACATCTAATTCATAAACCAGCAATAGAACTAAACTGAAATCATAAAAATTATGAATTTAAAGAAAGAATAAGGACAAAAAAGTACAGACACATATCTGTCTTGTTTCCATCCCTGCATCATCCATTTATATATCTATGTATCTATTATTTATCAGTATAAACATTGTTGATAATTGCATTACATACAAATAGCCCAAATACTCCAAATAAAAGGCACTGGTTTTTAGACTATATAAATAAGAAACACCTTGCTGGTGGTTGAGTGTTGTAATCTACTCTAAAGGCTGAGGTGTGAAGATTGAAACTACAAACCAAGCCAAGATGATAGTAAGACATTGTCTTAAATAAAAACAGAAGTAAAATACAGCTATGTGTTTATCTAAGGATTCTAAATAAAAAGAAATAGATATATTTTAATAATAGAAAAAAGACATTAATCAGACACTAAGTATGAAAGTAAGTTAAGAAAAGTATTGAAGATGAAGGCAGAAATTGATAAAATAGAAAGACAATAGAAAAATAAGTGAAGACAAAATATGGTCATAAGAAAACCTTATCAATATCATTGTATCATGATATCTAAAATGGCCTCCAAAGGTCTCATATGTTCAAAGGTAGGGATTTTGAAAAGTGATTGGCTCACAAGTGCACTACACTTATCGGTGGATTAATTTATTGATAAGTTCATAGCTGAGTGTACTGTTAGGATGTGGGGCTTGGACAGAAGAGGTGGGTCACTGGACGCATGAACTGGAAGAACATATTTTTATCCTTCCCTCCTCTCACCTCTTTGCTTCTTTGCTGCCTTGAGTGAATTACTGTTTCTTCACTGTGCCCTTCCAGTATGCTATGTATGGCTTGAATCCAGCCAACCATGGACTAAAACCTCTAAAACAATGAGAAAATACAAGCAAACCTCTCCTTCTTATGAGTATCACTGAATAATAATCATGCTACCCAAAATAAGCTAGACACAGAAAAATTATCACATATTCCCTTAATATGTGGAATTTAAAATAACAGAGCAAAAACATAGATGACATCAAAGTAGAAGGGTGACTTACTAGACTCAAGAAGGGACTAAAGGAGAAGGAAGAGAGTAGTGGATGGTAAAGGAGGCTCAAGGGGAATGGATGTGATCAAAGCTTGTTACATGCATATAAGAAGATAACAATGCCACTCAATATTGGTAAAATTAATATGCACTAATAAAACATGTAATTAAAGTAGAGAGTTCTGACCAAGGGTAGAATAGAGCAAAATAACCAATATTAAGAATGAAAGTATAAATCTTACAGTTAGATCCTGCAGATATTGAAACGATAGCAGGAGGCTACAATGAATAAATATATACTACAAAGTTTTCTAATTTTGATTAACACAACACATTAAAATATATGAATTAAAAAATGAGATAGGAGAAAAATGCAAAAACACTATATGAATATACAAAAACTCTATTGATAGCTAATCCCCCACAACACACACATACATACACATACAAGTAAGCATCAAAGCTCAGATTACCTGAAAGGTGATTTTACTCAATACAGATTATACACAACTCTTTCAAGAATAAGCTTATTTAATGAGAGAAGTACGTGCTGATACCCAAACCAGACAAAAATATTAAAGGAAATCTATAGATCAATAATCTTCATGAGCATACAGAGAAAAAAAATATTTAACAAGGTATTAGAAATAGAATTTGCAAATAAAGAACATAATTATGTTGACTGAGTGCAAAATACCTCAGGAATAAACAATTGATTTAATATTTGAAGAAAATTAATGTAACCAGTCATATGATCATAATAAAGGTGAAAAATCTTTCGATCAACTAATATAATCCAAAACAGTGTGAAAAAAACCCCAATACTCATCTAAATTAAAAACTTTCAACCTATTGGGCTTAAACAAGAACTTTTCAATCCAACAAAATGCATGTATTAAATATTTACAGTGAAGATTCTACTTTTAATAGTGAAAGACTAGATGTGTTAGCCTATGATTGAAAACAAGACAGAAAGTGTGTTTTCTCTATATCTGACCAACATTATAATACAGGTTCCAGCCATCTCAGAAAGAAAAAAGGATAAGGGGAATAAAAATTATAAAGGGTTTAATGGAATTTCTTTGTGGACAAATGACATGACTATGGATGTAAGAACTTCTAAGAAGTCATCAACGATGGAAAAGAAAAAAGAAAGACTACAAGACCAAATAAGTACAACAAAGTCATAGGGCACAAAGCCAGTGTATACAAATAAAGTAAGGACTGTAGCTGCAGGTCAGTAGTAGTGTGCTTGTCTAGTATGCACAAGCTCTGGGTTGGATCCTCAGTCACCCACAAGCATGCACACGCACACGCACACACACACACACACACACACACACACACACACACACAATTTCCGTAACATCAAGGAAAAATTAGTAAATAAAACTTTAAATTAAAAAAATACATTTATAACAGTATTCAAAATATGAAATACTTAGAGACAAAGTAACATAATACAATGAACATGTACACAGTGAATAATTTTAAAATGTTGAAATAGTTAAAGATATTAAAATATAAATTTGTGTATAGACTATCTACATTTCCATGAAAAACTCAGTAAAGCTTTTTTTCACATTGATAAGCCGATATCAAAATTTCCATGAAAGTTCAAAGAACCAAAAACAGTCAAAGTCATTTTTAGAAAGAGAACTTGAACTGACTGATTTTAATACTTGATAAGAAGCTATAGTAATCAAGATAGGCAGCACTGGTATAAAGGGAGATGTAGATCAATGGAACAGAAGAGTCCAGAAATAAACAGCTGTATACAGAGCCAATATAACCTTTTAAAGAGTACTTATTTATTTAATGGATAAAAGTTCTTATTTATCTATTGGATAAAAGATAATCTTTTCAATAAATCAATACTTCCAGAAGGATTAACTGTAATGAATACCTCATAGTATACATAGAAATGAATTCAAGAACTTTTGAAACTTTGAAATTTCAAGAAGAGAACATATGACAAAATTGTAATCCTCACTTGGGTAAATGATAGAGAGAATGCAAGATACTATAAATAAGAGATTTGACCTACCAAAGGTAATACTCGTATTTTTGTGAAAGTCATCATTAAGAAAATGAAGACATTCCATAAATTGGTTGAATATATTTTCTTTACATATATTTGAAAAAATATAAGACATAAAAATTGTTCTTAGACCTCAAGAAGAAAACCAGTAACTAGTTTGCTTGATTGTATAATGGGGATAATATTTGATTAGATGTTTCACCACAAATGGCATACAAGTGACCAACAAACACAAGAAAGGTGAGTCAGTGCTTTTATTTTTTAAGGAAATGAAAAGTAAGACCACAGTACGCTATTGCTATGCATTCACTAAGTAATTAAAATTGAAAATCCTGAAATACCATATGTTCGCAAGGTTGTTGTACCAAAAGAAAGGCTTACATATTGCTGTTAGTAATATAAAATCAAAGAAAATTTTGGAGATCATTTTGGCATTTTCTTAACATACAATTAAACTAGGATAATTCCTAAGTATTTACCTAACAGGTGTGAAAAATCCTGCATTAGAATATTGATAGAAGCTTTATTATCAATAGGGAAAATAGAAACCTGTAATCAACCAAAATGTCCAGCAACAAGTGAATGGGTTTAACAAAGAATAGGATATCCGTATAATTATATATTACTCAAATGAAAAAAGAAGACTGTGCTAAGATACCCCACAGTGTGATAAATATAAAAAAGCATTATAGTCAGTTAAAGAAGCTATGTGCTATATGATTTCATTTACATAAAATTCTAGATCAGAAAAAATATTCTACAAAATAAAGTGTATTGGTGATGTTAGAAATAAGTAGGTGGATTAATAACAAAGGAGTGCAGTGAAAAATTTCTGGAGGA
Source organism: Dasyprocta punctata (assembly GCA_004363535.1). NCBI lineage: Eukaryota > Metazoa > Chordata > Mammalia > Rodentia > Dasyproctidae > Dasyprocta > Dasyprocta punctata. The sequence continues at coordinate 59,557 of RJWM01000584.1, forward strand.
TGGAAATATTCTGTATGTTGAATTTATGAAGCCGATCACGACAACATACTCAAAACTCATGTAAAAGAACATTATTCTAAGTAAATGCTGCAAAAATAACTTGATTAAAGTAGTACATACCATTTAAATTAATACCAGTAGTACATACCATTTAAATTAATACCAAAGTAAAAATTGTGATATGGGGGACTCGTCCTTTTTATAGGTCTTAATTTCCTTCCATATCAGATGAAGAAGAGTTTAATTAGGAAACATTTATGACTCTTTACATTACATACTTTTAAATAAAATCTCATATTTTTATTTTCTCCCTAGAAAAGAAGCTTAATAAAAGAGACAGAAGATGATCTTTGATCAAGTAAATATTCTGATTTTTATAGTCATTTGTTAGGTAAGCAGATTTTAACTTCATGTGATTAATTTCTTCATCAATAAAACTAGGGCAAAAACATCTATATTTTTGGTTATGTTCATTTGGTGGTGGGAAATCAAATTTGTCAAACATTGATGAAAGTCTTTGACCCTCCATAGATTCTAAATTTATAAAAATTCCCCTCCTTTCACCAAAAGAGAAGTTCAAGATTCAACAATGAAAATAAAGGTAAGAGTCGTACGTACACTCACCAGTAGCGTCCTCCAGGGAAGACATTTGAGTTTTTATGAAAGATTTCTTCCTCTGCTCCCCACGTTTTCAGATGTACTGAGCACAACCCCTGTCAGTGGGGAGGACTGAGCCGTGGGAGGGGCGGCGGTGCGGGAGAGAGGGCGTCCTCAGCGACTCGTCCTCTCGCACTGGTTTCTCCTGCTGAGAATCCTCAAGATCCTCAAGACAGCTGAGCCCCATGAATCTTTTCTTGCTCTCTGACTCAACTAAAGGACTCCCAGGTGCCCCACAAAAGTTATTTAGTGCATTTTCTTGGGCATCCCACCTGCATTGTTGAATTTAGGGTGGATCAGGAAACTCACATTTTAAAAAACCGTACTTTATCTTTACTTTCATTATTTTTCCCCCTAAATTAAAAAAAAAAAAAGAATAAAATAAAGTAAGGTCCCTAGCTATTTCTGTTTATGGAAGCACTAAAATATAGAATGAGGTCTTGAGGACCTCATGGGATGCAAAATGTGACATTCTCTTAAATACACAACAGTATTTTTTATGGGCAAAGATTTAAGGATTTGTATCCCCCATCATGAGGGAGCAAAAGAGTTTAAATGTTACTTAAATGATATGCCAAACCAGGTCAGAAAAAAGGTAGATCTTTCTAAGCTCAACTACCACCTATGGACATAGAACATTTACCACGTGTGTATCAACCAACCACTGCCAGTTGGGTAGTTTAAACAACTCCCCCAGGGCCTATTTAAAAGGGTAAACATGAGAGAAGCTTTTATTAGTGTTTCCTTTCATCACAAAAGCAATTTCCCACTGTCATCTGAGCTTTTTACGCTGGCCCACTATGAGCCCAAGCCACTTTAGTTTGTCTCTAACTGTGCACCAAGCAGAAAAGCAAACAAATCAAATAATTAAAACAGTCAAAAACTGTGCCACTCCAGAATAGCTTGATCCTCTTAAAAATTTATAAGGTTTTGTTTTTCTAAAAAGTGATAAAGTGAAGGAGGATCAGAGGAGCGGTTTCTTTCTCTTCTCGAAATGAGCCAGATATCTGGACATCTTCCTTCTGAAGATGTGGAGGTGTCTTCTCCACAGCTCCTGGACCAGGGCTTGCACCCGTTTAGGTTTTCAACTCTAAATATCCCTAGTTATAATTTGGTGTCCCAAGCTTGTAGCGCTAGAGTGCTTTCTGGCTAATTAAGTATTCATACCAGTTGATCATGGTGAAAGATGAAGATTATTGCTGTTCAGGCAGAAGAGGTTTCTGGCAGAACTAGGGTTAATTTTATTCGCCTGAACCAGTAGCTCCCACACCTGTCAACCATCAAGGTTGAGCTTGCCAGGAACCTGGGAGCGAATCGGCATGGGCGCAGCTGTGGCAAATTAGAGGATCCTGAGGAGGTCCAGCATGAAAGATGCGAACTCCTACATAAGCCTCTATGGGGTTTTGACAGGTCCAAAAACAGTGCTGCTACAACCGTCCGTGTAATATGTCAAATCCTATGTGCGCCTCAGTTCCTGTGTGTGTCAATGTATTTTTCATAAGGCCATCTGAGATAGCAAGGCACCAACATTTATTTTAATTATTTAAATTATAAGAAATGGCTTGAAAAGGAGGGATATAATGATGCAAAAATGATCATGAAACCATATCTAACACCAGGTAGAAGAACCACGTAATCACTGATGAACCATCTTGTGATGATTTTCATAATGTCCTTCCACTAAAGAAAATACATGCAACAGTATTGCAATCATGGGTAGATATTTTTAAAAATATGACTAACAGTGAACAATTTTTAAAAAGATATTCACTCCAATTCTGCCAGTATCTCGATATCAGTGAATGTTTATTTCCTTATTATTTCAGAATCTTAAATTCTGATGTTGGTTTGTTTCTTAATTTTAAAAATGCTTGAACAATAGCCAAAGAGCTATGTCATAATATGATCTGTTATATTCTTGAATAAATATAAGATGTTCAGGGCCTTTGAGCCCCACCTATTTTCAGCTTTGTCCATAAAGTAAAAAGAATAAGATTGTAGGAAGGGCAGGGAGCTTATGCAGTCTGAGAAATACAAAAGGTGAAGGCAACATAGAGCAATGCTTAAATGGTACTTTACATTCTTGTACTCATTAAGTTTCTCTAGTGGATTGTGAAGTAGATATTTCAAGCAATAATAGAAGAACAACACTGTAGAATGGCTGTGCTTTCTCTTTGCACTGAGCAGGAACTAAAAGAAAAGTAGGGGCAGAGAGATGCATCTTACTGATTCTGCAAAACCAGCATATCTTCTCAGTAAAGAAGCAAAAAAAGCAAAAATATCTAATTGCTTGTGAAATTTAGGCCCACTGACTATAGTTTAATTATAACCTACCACCAAATCCTACATTAATTTAAAAAATATAACCACAAAGACTTAAAATAAAATGACATCTTGGTTGATCAAAAATTTCAGAATCTTATAGGGTTATAATTAAATATCTCATATGCTATAACCATCATTAATAGTAAAGACATAGTGAGACCAATTTTGAAAGAGACTATCTCCCAGGGCTTCTCTAGAAATGAAGTTTTTGAAAGGGAAGGGAGAAATTGATGGATGAACATCAGATTTGGCCTAGGAAGTCACTTAGAGCAGATTTTTTTTTAAAAAGTCTCAATTGCTATTTGAAAATTTAGGGAACTTGCACAGATAATTGATTTAGAAACTTCTTGATTCATCAAAATACCCCGAGAATATTAGGAATAGAAGTGGCTTTAACTGCAGTAGCTATTATTGGGCACTGCTGGACACACTTCTTAGAGACCTGGAGAGTGTGCAGGGTCCTGCTGAGCAGATCTAACTCTGAAATGGAGACAGTGAGTGGGTCCTCACTGACTCAGCAAGACCTAAGTGACCTGCACAATGGAAAGTGCATAGCCTCACTTTTTTCATTTTCCATCGTCACTGACCCGTATTTACTGCACTACTCCACATTTATCATTTTTGGTGAGGATGGAGGAACATTTAAGAAGGGTGTGTTACCTTGCTTATGTGATGAGATGGTCCAACACACACTCTAGCATGAGCACAACTTCTGGATTCTGTACTGTGTTTTTTCAGCCACTTGAACTATTTATTAGATGAGCAATTTATTTTATATGTGCTTGTAAGTAGGCCATGAGTTAGATTTTTTTCATTGTTAGTAGTTAAATTCAGTGTGAACCAGTGACTTAAATGTACTATATTTATACTATTTTGTTTTCTTCTGAGGGTATTCTCTACCTCTTTACTAAAAACCATAATTAAATGAAGGAAAAGGATCTCTAAATGGAATTTAATTTCCACCAAATGGTTTATGGTTAAGAACTGTCCATACTAAATTTATATAGCTGACTACTAATCATCTTAAACCAACAGCAATCAGGGTATTTGTGAAAATCTCCTATAGAATAAAACAGATATTTATAAACATATCCACAACATAAATATCTAATAATGTCTGTTATCTCACAGAACAGTAAGTTTGACCACTTTCTTTGCAAGTAATTATCGCAGCCTTAGCATCCCTTGTAGTGCAGAAATAACATTCACAGTAACGAATCAGTCTTTGTTTCTCTGTTCAGTCCCGGCAATAGCTAGATCTTTGGTTTTAAGGAAAACTAGGAATTAATGTTGCAGGCGGAGGAGATTAGGGTATATTTACTAAGTTTATATAAGAAAAAATAACATTATTTATCTAAAATAATTTTTTATTTTTCTGGAACTTGGATTGTCTTTATTGGTGGGTAATGGTGTATTTTCAGTACTTGAGATCAAACTGAAGGCCTTGCCCATACTATTCAAGTGTTCTCTCACTGAGTTACACTCCAGCCCTAATGGTGATTCTAGGACCTAGGATATACAGGATGTTAAATGTGCCATTTAAAGGAGACTCCTTTATATCATTTTAAACTGTCCCTTTTGTGTTATTTCCACTCTTACTCCTTTCTTTTATTCATGAGAGTTCCTGTTAATCCATCCTAAGGTATCAGAAAGACTCAAATTTGAGTCGTGGTAGCCTCTGGAAGAGCTCTTTCCAACTTCATCATGGTGCATCCTCGCTGCCATCTACTTTGGCATCCATGGCTGATGAAAGCTATACTTATGTTTTAGTTAGCTTTCTCTGCACACTCAGTGCCTACAGCTTCCTTGCCTTGTACACACAGGGTCAGGAGCTCTAACATGTCTTCAGCTCAGTCTCTCCCGGCACCGTGGCTGTGTTGAATCTTAGTCATGACATTTATCTGACCTCTTGGTATGACCTCTCTGTAAAAACACAACGATTGCACTGTTTGCCACTGGAGACACACAGTGACTTTGAGCCATAACTCTTATTAGGTTTATTGTGTGGAGCCAAAGGGGAGAACAGGGTGCAGTGCTGTCTATGGCCAGGTAGCCACCTCTGTGGCATGCAGTTACTGCATGTGGAGCATTCCACTAAATGGGCTTCTCCTTAAGGCCCAGCAGGTGCTGGGGTCCCATCTCCATTTCTTTCATCATCCACAACCTCTATGGGATTGAGGTTCCATCATTACCCAGACTTTATCTAGTGGCATATTTTAAAGAGAACCATATTGAGTAGTAATAAGAGCATTAAAGACACTGATACCTGCTCTCCTGCTTTTTTGTTCTGTCCTACTGTTCTTTTTGTAATATCTTGTGGTTACTCCTTTTTTGAGAGATCATTATAATTTTCCCTATTTTTATTTTTATTAGTACATCCTTGCAATACATAATGCTTATGTTCCTTCAGGAGAGTTGGCACAGGAACACAATACATCTTCATTCCTTTTTTTTTCATCCATCTATTGAATTGCATCCTATTTGAGAAACATCTGTTTCCCTATTTCCTATCATCTCCCTTGAATTTTGCCCTTTATTTAGATTTTGGGTTTCACATGTAGAAGAAACTATGCAATAATTAAGCCTGTGTGTCTGATTTAATTTGACATTATGGTTTTAAAGTGAAACAGTTTTTCTACAAATGACTCGTCTATGTTTCTTTATGGCAGAGTAGTACTCCATTGTGTATAAATACCACATTTGCCTTATCCATCTGTTGATGGGCAGATGGGCTGTTTCCAGGATTTAGCTCTTATGAATTGTGCTGCTATAAAGTTGGGTATATATAAATCAGTGTAATATGATGCCCTTAACTCTTTAGGAAGATACTTAGAAGGGAAATAACTGAGTCAAATAAAAATCTAGTTTTATTTTTTTGGGGGGGGTATTTCCATACTGATTTCCAAAGTGGTTGTACTAGTTTACATTTCCATCAACAATGTTCGACAGTGTTCAACAATGTATTTTTCCCCCTAGCCTTGACAACATTTCTTATTATTTGATATTTTTGATTATGGCCAAAAGAGGACATCAAAAAAATTGAAAGACATCCCCTGTTCTCTCTATAGGCAGAACCAATATAGTCAAAGTGGCTGTACTTCTAAAAACAGATGCATAGATTTAATGCAATCCCCAAGTTCCATTTTAAATACCAACAAGGAGAAACCAACTCTAAAATTCATATAAAACCAGAAGAGATCTAGAATAGCAAAAGCAATTCTGAGAAACAAGAGAACAAAATGGGGGAGATAGCAATCCCAGACTTGAAGTTGTTTTACAAAGCTACAGTGATAAAAATAGCATGGAACTGGCATAAAAAAAAAAGGCATGAAGATCAATGGAACAGAATAGAAATGGCCACAAGCACAATGTGATCTCCACGAAGGGACCAAAAAATATACTGGAGGAAAGACAGCCTGTTTAATAAATGGTGCTGGAAAAACTAGGTATCCATAAGCAGAAGATTAAATTCAGACCCACATCTTTCACCATCTACTAATGGATCAAGGAACTAAATGTTAAAACAAGCACTAAACCTGTTGGAAGGTGAAATAAGCAATAATTCTTGGAGTCATAGGTGTAAGCGAGGACTTTCGAATAGAACACAAATTGTAATAAATAGTACCAAGAAAAAACAAATAGGATTATATCAAATTAAAAAATTTGCACAGCAAAAGGAACAAACTACAGAATTAAAAGACAACTTATAAAATAGAAAAAATTTTCAGCAGTTATTCTTCAGACAAATAATATTTAGAATATAAAAAGAACTCAAAAAATTAATTATATGATCCCAAATAAAAAACCCAATCAAAAAATGGACATATGAAATATTAGACACTTCTAGAAGATGAAGTACTAATGGGCAATAAATGCATGAAGAAATACTCAACATCTCTGATCTTTCAAGAAATGCAAATTAAAAGAACACTGAGATTCCATTTTATCCAAGTAGGAAAGAATACTACTTTCTTTTTATCCAAATATCTATAGAAAACAATAAATTCAGCTTTCTGAAATTTTTAACATGTAAGAGAAATTAGAACTTGTAAATGCTTTTGTTTTTCATTTAAGCCTGTATTTCAAATCTGTTTTTTTATTAGAGCATTGAACTCTTAATTTAACACAAACATTTCCCATCTTTCTTCAGACCATTTCAAAATTTCTCCAGAACCATTTAAATCCATTGATTTAATAGATGGCAGTCAAAGAACATGATTTAAAGCAGATACAAAATACATGAATTGATCTTTTTAAAACATCCATTCCCAAGATAATACATAATGGAAAATTAAACATAAAGCTTTTGAGACAGCTCACAAACCAAGAGAGAAGCTGCATGTGAGTCTAGCATCACTGGTAATAGAGCTCAATATCCTGTGGGAAACGTTGTCTACATTTGCTATCTTGCTCTCTCTATCTTCCGTGGCTTTTGTCTTCTCATTTATTAGTATTTATCTTTATGGATCATCTTTCTCCACAACCTAGTTTACCAAATGGAAAATATGTGAACCATGTTGAAGTTTTCCAGGTTTTACACATCCTTTTCCTCTTCAAGAATTCAGCTTTAAATGGGACTAGAATGCCATTATTCCCTTCCAGTTCATTAAACAGGAAACTTCATTTTGCTTTAGATTGGATCACAGGCCCATCTTTCATTCAGCCTTTTGTCAAGAGAACAAGAGGACAACATAAGCATATAATCATTCTCCATACGCACAAGAGATGGGAATGAGCCCCCACCTCACCCTCTCTCTCTCCAATTAATATCAGGCAAGTGTATAAAAGGCAAAATATTTAAACATATAAACACCAATTGTAGTTTTATGAGAATTAATATTAACTTATTAACTCATTCATATAACTTACACTTACTTATTAAATAAATCTAATACTCTCTCGTGAAATTATACATAGAAAAAAACATTTTTTCTGCAGAAATTAGCTTTTTATTCTGAGTCTTTTTTTTCTTTTTAATCTTTTTTGAGACAGGGTCTTGCTATGCAGTACAGGTGGGCCTTGAGCTCACTTCGTAACCCAGGCTGGTCTCAAACTTGCAATGATCGTCCTGCCTCACATACTTATTGTGAATCTTAAAACATGTTTTACTTGTTCTCCTTCTAGAATTTGTCAAGGTTATATGTTAAGGCATTTTAATAAAAATTTATGATTAAGCCCAAACAAAGATATACAAAAGCTCCCGTAATTATTAATCTTTTGCAGATAAAAGTCACAGGTTTTCCACATTTTCTCCACATTATTTCTCACTGCTTTCCAGTACTTTGAAATTCTTCAAAATCAGCAACTTACTCAGCATGTTTGCTTTTGACAGTCCATATGATTTTAACCAATTATCCACACGGCATACAGTCTAGCACCACTGTAAGCTCTGTGGTTCAATCTATATTTTGACAACATATTTTCATTAGAAATAATACATTTTCTACTTTTATTCATTGACATGATAATTATACTTAGTTCCTAACATTGAACCATCCTTCAATTCCAGTTATATACTTTCAACAGGGTATTTTTTTTCCAAAGTATTCATAGACACTAATTGTTTATAGAATTTAATTTTCCTTTGTATTGGGAATTCATGGTCAAACATGAGATAGAGTTTTATTCATTAATACGCCTTTGACAAATGTTGATATCAAATTTATATTGCCTTGATAGAAGATGTTTGCAAGATTGCTTTTCTTAGTTCTGTGAAATATCTTAAATAGAATGAGCAGTACTGGTTAGTTTAAGTTTTGAAATATGTTAGACTTAGTTTTTTCTTTTCCAGCAATTTTGGCAAGTTTCTCATTTGTCCAATTTTCTAATTTAAATAAAGTCTTTAATTTATGTTGCTGCTTCAATATTTTCTTAATTTTTAACTTAATTCTTAACTTTTCCTAGAATAGTATGTACTTTGTTTAGTTTGCATATTTATTTACATAGAGCAGAATGAAGTATTCTCATTTTAAAATTCTTCCATTTTTCACTTTTAAATTTGATAACAATACCATACCAAAAAATAAGCAATGTCATTTACTATTATAAAGCAAACAATATAAAGATATTCTGAGCACATTCAATTCAACAACTTAATAAAACATACAATTATATAATGTATAACAGGATGGACAATTGTGTCTACAGGAGTCACATGGATTTGCTGTCATTGTTCTGTTTGTTCACAAGTTAGTTGTTAAGTATTAGATAATTTGAACTTATTTATCTCAAAATATTGAGGAAAGAATTTCTACCTTGTATTATTTGTGAGGCTTATTGATATAATCATTAAAAGTGGCTAATGTAGTACTTAATAGAATAAAGACTCAGTAATTTCATTTTCAATCCAGACAGGGGTTGCCACCAGGTAGGGTTTATGCTGGAATTCAGACATGATTCAATGTTTTGAATTTAAATGTAATTAATAAAGAAAGTCAAGGGACCACATCAGTGGACAATGATGTCAACCGCAGTAGCTTGTCCCAATTTCCCACAATATAGAGAAAATTGAATTTCTACAGCACAATGCTTTTCACATGCTTGTAAAAAAAATGACTTTGCAGCCAAGTGTGGTGTCACATGCCTGTAATTCCAGCACTTGGGAGGCTGAGACAAAAGAATTGCTGCAAGTTCGAGGTCAGCCTGGGCTACAAAGTGAGTTCAAGGCCATCCTGAACTGCAAAATGAAACAGTCTCAAAAAGACAAAAAAAAAAAAAAGACTTAACTAAAAGATTAGTAATACAAAAATATGTTATATATTTTAAAATAAAATGTTTTAGTTAGATAAAAAGATTATTGATTGTATCATAAAATTATTTAATTAAAGTAAATGAACATCATTTAAATTGATTAACTATATCATTTTATTTCAGTTCTGTGATAGAAATCAATGTAATGTAAAATATCTTTATCTCTGACATTCATTCTTGTGTGAGTCAAACCTTTGTGTCCTATTTTCATACAAGAAAAATTTTTATTAGTTGCCATTTTATTGGAGGTTGAAACCAAAGTATGGTCAGAATTATTTTCTTCTATTGCTTCTTTCATGGTTGTATGTTATGACTGATGAAATCAGAAAATTTAGAGGTGTTTTTTGTTTTGTTTTGTTTTGGTACCAGGGATTGAACCCATAACCTCACACCTGCCGGGCAGGCGCTTAAGCCACAGAGCTAAATCCCCAGCTGTTTTTGTTATTTGTGAGTCAGGGTTTCATTATGCAGTTCAGGCTGGCCTTGAACTCATTTTGTAGCTGAGGCTGGCCTCAAACTCACAGCAATCCTCCTGCCTCAACCTCCCAAGTGCTGAGATTATAGGCATGTGCCACCATGTCCAGCCTGAAATTTAGGTTTTCAATGCAAGCTTCACTTTAAGGAAGTGTCCCAAGCTAATCATAGCATGACAAAAAATATCCCAGTTTAAACATGAAATTGTCTAATGCATGATCTAACCTACAAGAGGACCTATGGTGACAGTCCAGAATCAAAAGCACTGTTTATAAATAAAACGGTAATCCATGCACTGTCCAGTTTAGGAGGGTACCATTCTGTCTAACTGCAAAACTCCCCATCACAAAAGTCAGGCTGAATGTCATAGAGTTTTATCATGACAACTTCACACACACACACACACACACACACACACACACACAGGCACACATCCTTACTGATACACATTTTACCAAATACATACTGAAGTTACTAGAATTCAAGAGTATTTTAGGATGGTGACCAAATAATTCATTTAAAATATATTTGCTGGGTGACAATTGTTTATTAGATGGTTCTTGGTAATACAATTTTTTAAAAAAGCTTAATAGTAAATGTTAGCTTGTCTTTTTATCTGCTTTTGAACCTCATCTGCAACCTAGACTATTCTTGAATTACATCTGATGTTGTCCTTTTCTAGAGCATAAAATTTCCTGTATCAGGTCATTCTGTGTCTTCTGGTGGTTTACACAGTAGAAGATCGATTGTCCCGAGTATGCTTTACAAAGCCCTTCATAAAGCAAGCATGCTCTTCAGGGAGACCCTATATCTATCTTCCAAGCATAGTTGCTTTGCAAATACCATTGAAAAGGTATAGTGTGGTCAAGGTCAACCACTGCACCTCTTAGCAAGATTAGAAAACTACAAGAAACATGAGTGAATTCTCTCATCCTGCTATTGCCTATGATAGTTTTATTGATTTGCATAGAGTACAAGCTTCTTGAAAAAAGAATCTCTGTTTTTCTTGCCATGTAGCTCAACTTTTAGTATTTAATTTATATCAGCAACAACTTTATAAATGCTACAGCAGAGTGCATACTTAATGAAGAGTATGCACAAACTAGAGAATCTACAAAGAAATTTTACTGATACAAATGAAGATTTTGATATATAAAGCTACATGCATTAAAAATGGGATCAGCACAGACCTTAAATTGCAATGAGAAACACAGATTGTGCTTGCATATATGCAAATAAACAAGCTGCATGCACTTGGAAAAAAATTAGAAGTCTTCATAACTTTTTATGCCTTCACTCAATAAGTATTTACTGATCTGGCCATAGAGGTCCTGCTCTTTTTCAGTATTGATAGTCTCTGTTAAATAACCCCTACTATCAAATGTATTCCCTTGATGCTAACTGGCAAATTGTTAAAATAAAAATAGTTGATATTCTGAGTTCAGCATAAGATGAAAATGTTTGAGTTTTCATAACAATATATTGTTATATATTATGTATTATGTACTATATGATATAATGTATGGGAATAATGTACTATCCAAATAATTTATATTTTATTAATGTTCTAAAGATCAATTATTTTACAGCAATTTATTATGTCCCACAAATCCTATTTTCCATTTCAAATAATCTCTTGTTTATACACAACTGCTAATTGTAATCATAAAATACAGGTCAATAACTAAGCAAATTTACACCTTTTTTAATAAAAAATAAAGTAGAGACAATATAAATTCTGTATTTATTCTCAAAGTTAACCAAAGCATATAGTTTAAAAAAAAAAACTAGTAGTGGAGTAAATTTGAATTATCTCATTGAAGTCCAGGGCTGTTCACAACATCCCTCCCACCCCCATGGATATAACCTCATAAAAATGTGATTAATTCATTATTTTACACCAGATAACTGAAGGATAATGTTGAGTGTTGGTGTAAACATCAGACCTCTGGACAAGACAGTCTCATAATTACACCAATAAATGAGCACTTCAGCATTCTGTAAGACTTCCATTACTGTCAAGGATCGTTGGGTGGTGTTTACAAATAGTTAACCAGCCTTTCTCACAGCTGTTCAAAATCGAGGGCTCATGAACACTTATGCAAGCAGGGTAAAATCTTATAAGCACAGATGAGCAGGAAGAACAGTGCTACACCAAATGCATAACAAATAGGAATTTTAATTCATCTCATCATGAAAACAATAAATGATGAAGAAAGAGGACAGAGGCCTTGGATGCTGAGAATTAGGGACTTAACTAAGATCAACAGTGCCTGTCAGACTTAATGAAGATTGTTCATAAACACAAATTTGGCATATTTTTTAGCTAAATTTAAGTAAAACCTATGCAAGCATTATCTGGTTGTGTGGGAAATGTTTGGGAATATTTTAAATTTAATCATTAAATTTGAACACATTAATGAAGAATCTAGGTATTCATATATTTGTGTAAAATTCCCATGTGATACCTTACCATGTCAGGCTTTAGAAAATGTCTTATACTCTCCTGATTCGTTACTTGAGTTACATTTGTGAGCAAAATATATAGAGAAAAATTCTCAGGAAGTAGTGTTTCTATATGTAATCCATCATAGAAACAACCTGTGGATTTGCCATGAAATCTCAGTGATTATTTTGTGATTTGAAAACTAAGTCCAACATCCTGCTTTGAAAGGAAACAGACAAACAGAGATAAAAGTCTGACCCAAGCTCCACATATGCTAAGTAGTAGATCAGAAAGCACAACTCGGGTCTCCTGCACCTTGATCTGTACTTGCTTCTATTTGCAGTTCTTGTAGGGTCAAGTCCTTCTGTGAAAATCCAAAATATAAGATTGTAAGAAATTAAATATCTCAGTGGATACAACCTAAAAAAGGCTCAGTCTGCACAGGTTGCTTTTGAAAAATCAATGGGTCATGGTGCTTCCAAACTTAGTAGTTCTTCTCACTAGTTCTCAAATAGCAGACATGGCACGTTCATGCTGAGGAAGATTTAGCAAGGTGGGAATGAAAACTAGAATTTTACTCGCATCTTTGTTTTCAACGTGTGCAGTAATGTTTAGTTTAATTCTCATCCTTGTAAGTCCATTTGCATTTTTCAACAAACTGAATTTTCTCCTTATACCTGCAATGAAATGATACAAAATCATAATTTCAGGGGGTATTTCAATGAAGCAATTTTTATGTAAATAATACCTATATTTTGAAGGATTTCTTCAGTTGCTTATGTTTTCTAATTTTACTGATGGTGCAATGTCAACACAAATAGTATATACTTTTATGATTAATTTTATTTAATTTTCAAAATATTCAAGGCAACCCTCATTCTGCCAGAAGGCTTAAGATTTATATTAAGCAATACAAGATCTTTCTAGTTATTTAAATGTATGTTTTAAGTCTCACCTTTTCAATATGTAGAACTACCATATCATCCATCAGGGCCACTTTTTATTACTCTATGTATTGATAACTTTTTAATACATTAAGAGCCTAATTTCATGAAGATAATATTTACCTCCACTATTCATAGAGAAACAAATCTAAATTTATATGAAATTTAAAAACAACTTTCATCATTTCCCCTTATACATTGCTACTCTTTTCTACTACACAAACATTCCCCTTTAAATAGACTAGAGGTTTTGCTACTTTCAATAGTTGTATCAGTCATTTGTTTGACAAATATTTATTGCACCAACATATACAAAAACTTAGCAATCACTTCAACAATTAGTTATTGTGAATTTGGAATAATATTAAGTACAATAACATGCCAAGAGTTTAATAGAAAATATAGTGTTAGGTAATTGAAGTAATAATAGCCTGAAAAAGTTTTAAGTTAAGTGAGAACTTTAACCATATTAGAACTATAACAAGTATAATACAATTTACTCCAATTGTGTAAAGAAAATCCTGCTTTTCTTGACTCATGGCAGCAAGTAAATGTTTCTGTTCTATTTCTATCAAAGAAAATGCCATGGAAATCCAACCTCATTTATGATTTCAAAAAATCTTAGTAAATTTAAAATGAGATGGATTTTCTCAACTTAAAAAAGAACATCTACCAAAAACGTTTTTTTAAATATACTGTTACAACTAGCCAGCCTTCTGGTAAGCTGTGCAAGCCATGTGGCTTCCAGGAAAAGTCAGTGCCTCCCAAGAATCGGCCATGCTGGGACTGGGAGGATCCAACAAGAAGCCAACTAGGCAACTTTTCTGGTAAGCTGTGCAAGCTGCGTGGGTTCCAGGAGGAGAAAAGTCATCACCTACCATAGCACAGACTGAGAATCACTCGCACCTCCACACCACCATAAGCAACCTATTGGTTTGGAGGACAGGCTGAGTTGATAGCAACTAAGGTACACAAAGCAATTAAATACTTGTATTGTTTGGTTGATTTTGCAGGCCTGGGGCCAGCAGCCTGAGCATCTCTTGGGAGGATGACGGTATGCAATACAGAAAATATGGGGGATTCCCTACTATCTTGTGTTTGAAATTCAATATTATTCTTACTGTTTTGCTTTTTTCTGATTGCTTTGTTTTATTCAATATTCTGTTTTGATTGGTTTTATTCTGTTTTGTTTTTGGTTTGATTTTGCTATACCTGATGGAATGGACAACTACTGTGATGATAACAAGATATACTATGGTAACTATTGTTGTTTTCCTACTATCCTGCTTTAAATTCTGTATCAATTTTGCTGTATTTTTATTGGCTTTGCTCTGTTTTGTTTTGTTGGATCTTACTATATTTAAAAAAAATATATATATATGTGTGTATATATATATATATATATATATATATACACCTAAAGTCATATTTTCATGATGAGTGAGTGGACTCTTTATTTGCCCAAGATTGAAAACAAAGCAAGGGTATTTTTTCTCCTCATTCTTGTTTAGCGTTGTATTAGGAGTCCAATTTAGTGCCACAAAACAAGAAGGGAAAGCAAAGGGTATATATAGTTGAAAGGGGGAAAAAGATGGCATACTTGCAAATAACTTGGATCTAAATTTTAACGAATCTGCAAACTAACTCTTCTAATTAATAAGCAAGTGTAATAAGGCCACAGAATACCAAATGTCTTTGCTCTGGCTGCTGTAACAAATTATCATGCATTAGATGCCTTAAATATAGAAATTTATTTCTGCAGACTTAGAAGTCCAAGATGAAGTTGCTGGCAGATCCTCAGGAGGGATCCTTCCCTGGTTTTCAGATGTCTTTTTCTCATTGTACGCTAAAACACGGAAAGTGAAAGCAAGCTCTTTTATCTTCTTTTAAAGGCACTGAGTACATTCATGAGAGCACCACTCTCCTCAGCTAATTATCTTTTAAAGACCCCACCATCTAACACCATCACGTTGTGATTTAGGATTTCAGTATATGAATTTTAACCAAACAAAAGCATCCAGTCCTCACTACAAGTCAATATACCCACATCAATTTTGTTCTAGTATTTCAGTAGTGAATAATTAGAATTTGCAATTAAATAGTACTCAAATTAAAATAGTAGTACCAAATTATCTTTGTCATGGAAAGCAACCACGATCGACTCATCCTGCATTCATCATGTGATGAGAATAAAGAATATACCTTAGGGATTAAAAGCTACTAATATCTTGTAAAATTACAGTGTAGCCCAACAAAGATGCCTAACAAGAAAATGGAACATGTAAGTAGTATTCTGCAGAAACAAAAACACTATTATATGTGCTGTTGACATTGGACTAGGTACTTGTTGGTGAAGGCATGCATTTTTGATTGGATGAGTGGCAGCCATTGCACAGCTTACCAGGGTTGAACACTTAGTATAGTTGTTGCGTTTAATTACTTACAAGACAGGTAATTATTGAAGGAACCTGAGATGTCAGCAAAGTTAAAAACAGAAAGCTACTCATGTGCTACTTATTAGCTGACTTTGACAAGTTACTTGAAGAAAGGTGAACTCAGAAAAGAATAGGACAGTTTACTAAAAGGAACAAAACATGACTTTTATTACTTCTCCTAGTTGAATGTAACATTGGGATATTGTAATGACAAAAGCTAATTAACACACAATTTCCTGACAAAGACCAAACTGGAGGCTTTGGAAGCTAACATCTATTGTTAAAACTAAAAAATAATTTATATGGAATTAAATTCTTTCATTTATATAAAATGTCTCATGAACAAGACTGCTAAAGTGAGCCCTTCCCATAGAATCCTGTAGAACTTAAAATTCCTATAGAATTTACAAGATTGGTAGCTACACCCAGCAATGAAGACATCTTTCAGAAAAGATAGAAAGAGAGACAGACAGACAGACAGACACAGACACAAACAGACACAGAGAGATGGAGAAAGAGGGAGGGAAGCAGGGAGAGACAGAGAGGGAGAGACAGACAGACAGAGCCAGGTAGAGTGAAAGAGAGAAAGAGGAAGAGTATTTCTTTGGCACTGGAAACTAACCGGAATCAAATAAATAAAAAGCTTACTACAGTGTTGAGACAGCATAGCCAGTACTCTATTTACAATTTTAAAATCTCTTTGGGTACTAGGGTTTCCAGCATTAATAAATAAAAATATAGTATGCCTAGTTGAAGTTACATTTCAGCTAAATAACAATAGTCTTTTGGCATGTTTCCCATGAAATATTTGGGGCATTATTTAGTGTTTACTTGCCATTCAAATTGCTATGGTTTAGATTCAGAATGTCCCCCAAAGGTTCATGTGCTCAGAGGTGTGACTTTGGAAGGTGCTTGGATCATGAGGGCATCATAGTCATCGGTAGGTAAACCCACCGAAGAGCTCAGAGCAGGATGTACTGTTAGGAGCTAGGGCCTGGTAGGAAAATGTTGGCCACTGGGGCATGACTCTAAAAGGCGTAGCTTCCTCTCCTTTCTGCTCTGTGGCTGCCAGGGGATAAGCGCCCATCCCCAGTCCAAGATCTTTCACCATGCCACTTCTTCCTTGCAGCCAGCTAACCATGGACTGAACACTGGAGCCATAATAAACTTCCCTTTGTTTAAATTGTGAGTGTTGGATATTTTGCTCCAGTGACAAGAAAATGACTAAGATAAAATTTAAGAAAGACTACTATATTTTATCTTGTTACCTTCTTTAGAAATGCAAACTGCTACAGGCACCAAGCAGACTTAGAACCCTGCTGGGCTCCCAAGGGGATATATTCTTTAATATTCTCTTCAGCCGAGGTCAAGTCGTTGTAGTCGTCAGTTCCAAGATCCATAACGTATACAGAGATGGGGAGCTGTACCCAGATACCAGCCCAACCAAGAAGTTCTATTTCCCAGCCCACGCACCTTCCCTAGGATCTGCTGCACTACTTCCCATCAGAGAGCGATACCTTTGCCCCACCGGGTCCGCTCTCTCAAATGACTGACTCTTCAGTGACTCTGGAGTACAAGTAACTTGGGACACCGCTGAGCAAAACTTTAAACCGCGATCACATGGTCGTGCAATGGCTCTCTCTCTCTGTCCCCGGTCCACAACATCTTCCAGGTGAGTCTCCCTTTTAGCCTAGATTCCGTCATGAATAAAACATGTAAAGTTGACCAGCAGCGATCCACAACTCACACACAGTGTCAACGAGAAATCCGTCCGTGGGCGGGTGGGGGGCATAGTGAATGCGCATACTAAGGTAAAGCCGGGATGTGCACGCTTATCTCATTAGAGAAAAACAAAAACAAGAAAATCAGATCATTTATTCGTAAAGAATAAATATTCATTCAATAGCTTCCAAGCAAAGGAGGCCAAGTGAGGTTGTTGTTGTTGTTGTTGTTGTTTTTTGTTTTGTTTTGTTTTTATTTTTTATTATTGTTTCCAATATAGTTTTTTTTTCTTTTTTTGGTTTTTATTTTTTATTATTGTTTCCAGTATATGATGATTACATTCTTCATGAGAAGTTGGCACCGGCAAACGACACATCTTCACACAGTTTTCAGTGCCTTGCCCTCCTCACATGCCTCCCTCATCTCCCAGTCCCCTTCTCCCATGAGAAAGGCTTATCTCTCCACTTCTTGTTACTCGTCCTTTATTTTATTCTTTACTTATATTTGAGTTTTCACATAAGAGAAATCATGCACTGTGTAAGCTTGTGTGTCTGGTTTATTTTGCTCAATATTACAGTCTCAAGATGCATCCATTTTCCTACAAATGACTCAAGTTTAGCATTCTTCATGGCCGAGCAGTACACCCTTTTGTATTACCTTATCCATTCCTCTGTAGAATTTAGAAATGGTATGTGGACTGAGGGAAAATAACCAGTGGGGAAACAAATACTTCTGCCTCATGTTTTTCGGAACACGCAACCTTTGGCTTTTATAGTCTATCACTTTAGTTGCATTTTCTGCTCATTTTTTCAATGAATTAATAATCATGCAAATTTCTTTAATTTACTATGATGTTGGAACTGTCTATAAATAGTTCAGTGTAGATTCTTTGGCCTTCTAGCTCTTGTTTAATTGTATGATTTCAGATAATTTTATAAAGTTATTAACCATTGATTGTAGTTCTTAAATGTGCATTCCTGTCTAATGACCTGTATCATTTCAGGGATATCACTTGGGAGGTTCAGTGTCTCTTTTAAGATTAAAAAAGACAATCTACTTTTAAAGGATCTGAGTATGACAGACAAATTTAAAAGAAACATTTAACAAAAGATACGATTTCTAAAAGTGATAGACACGGCAGATTATCTATCTATCATCATATCAAGACTTTAAGTTTAAAAATGTATACAAGATACTCAATTGCACAAATATATTTGCAAATTGTTCTAATTCATGTATGTTCTAATACTAATTTATATTAATTTAAAGTTTATATGAGATTCAGTTATTGGAATTTCAGAAGTAGTCTGATGCAATTAGAAGCATTTTACTTATTACTTTTGCTTTAATTTAAATTGTTGGTGATTTTAAAAATCTTAATTTCTGAGTGAATTATAGAGATAGTTTTATTGATTGAGTTTATCTATTTTTATATAATTAGGATGTAGTAATTTAGTTTATGTCTTGTCTGCTTAATTGCGCTAATAATGTGTGGTGAAAATACAATCCTATTAGCTGATTTGAAGGAATATCTACAATTAAGTTGCTTACTATGATTGATTGGATAAGACTGACTTTTATCTTAGTCTTCTTGTCTTCTGAATTTTGATATAAAATATTACTAATGAATAAGAACATGCACTGAAAAAGTTTGCATTCTCCAACAAAACCTCAAGGGTTTAGTGAATACATTTAAATTAATGCTGAGTTTAAAAAGATAAAATATAAATCCATAACATTTTAATGCTTGGTGTCTGAATAATGTGCATTTCAGAACAGAATTTTGTAATTATTCATAGTAAATTTACTTTAAAAACTAAGAAAAATATGTAAGACAGGTGATATTATGCTTCCCTTATCTGTTAATGTCAGTTGAACATGTCTCTACAAAGCACAATGAGAAAATGTTGGTAATGTGTTGAATAGAATGCTTGCTAATAGTAAAAACTCAACAAATGTTATCATTTTCTTCACGATCATTAGCATCATCAGTCTACTCTCTGCGCATACAGTATGATAACAAGGTAATTCAAATACTAGATGTTTTTCATAGTTTTAATGATTATTAAAATATTAGCATTTTTGAAATACTAATTTATATAAAATTTTGTGAATCATATCAAAGATGAATGTAGTTCTAAATCTATATTATTGCTGCACATAGCATTTATCTAATTCCAAAGTTCATCCTTAAGTGAATTTTTCTCTGCTGTTCACTTTTATTTCATTATGTGTATCATACAAACAACTTTGGGAAATTTTATATTTACAGAAATTTGATAACAGGTACAAGGAATATAACACCCAATTTATTGCCACTTGCACTTTAGTTTTTCAGGATCATGTATTTTGATCATTTGAGAATTCTGGTTGATTAAAAACTATTTTCAGTTTTGTCTTTGTGTCTTAGTTTTATTTAGGCAAATATGCATATCTTGTAGATAGTGTGAAGACATTTAAATTATATGGATTTTACATGGCAATCTAACATTATCCTTAGTATATACACACACATAAACATGCACATATGAAATTCCAATTCACTAAGTAGCATATAAAACCTAGAAAGAGTCGTTACTTCAAAATACAGCTTTGACTGAAATGCAATAACACATAAACAAAATTTATATATCTCTTAAGGAAGAATAATTCAGAAAAGCTTAACCAAAAGAGTTAAATTTTTTACTTGTGGAAATCTAGTTTTCCTAGTATTTATTTAAGAAGATATTCTCTCTCCATTGTGTTTTTTGTGTCTTTGTTAAAAACTAGTTGATCATATATGTTCTAATATAATTTTAAATTAAAAAGGACAATGTCTCCAACTTTATTTTCCCCAGAATTGCAAAAAGAAACAAAATAAAATGATTAGACATGGACAAAAGCTGAGTCGATATTTTTCATAATGGGACATAAAAATAGCCAAAGGGCACGTAAAAAAAGGGCTCAACCACACTATTCATTAGTAAAATGCAATGAAAACCTCTGTGAAATACCACCTAAAACCTGTTAATATAGAAAAAAAAAAGACAAGACACAAATGTTGGTGAGAGTGCAAAGAAAGGGGAACTATTTCACACTGTTGGTGGAAATGTAGACTGGTGCAGCTATTATAAAAAATGAAAAACTCACCACCTTTTAAAGTCATCATGCTGCGCTCTGTTCATTATAGAATTACTCGCAATAGCAGAAATATGGCTTACATTGATGCACCTTGAGCATATACTTATCAGTGAAATAAATAACTCACACATATGTAAGCATCGTATTGTTGTATTCGTGTGACAAACTGAAAGAAAAACTGTATGTATGTTTATGTATATGTATATAAAAATAGTTAAAATAGTTAAAAAGAAGATGAAAAAACTTGCTGAGATTTTGATATTGAGGTGAATCTATAGATAAATTTAGGGAGAATAAATGTTTTGGTATTTGTCCAGTTCACATACATAGTCTCTCTTCACTTATTTAGGTTGTATTTGAGTACTTTTGATTAGTTTTTATAGTTTTTAGGATACAGCTAATGAATACATTTTGGTAGATTTATACAGTAATGTTACTTTAAGCTTTTTTGTGATGTTGTAACTTGTGCCTTTACAATTTTGCTTTTGAACTGTTCATTGTTTGTATATAGGCCAACACTAGACTTCTGTATATGGCTTTGTGACCTTGTATCATGACCTTGCTAAACCTGCTTGTCTGTTATATTGATTTTTTTGTAGATTCTTTGTAAATAAAAAAAATGGAAAAAAGGAAGTGTCCATTAGTGAATGAATGAAAAAGCAAACATTACTATTATGAATATATGTATCCATTATATATACTTATATATATTTATACAGAATGGAATATATTTGACCTTAAAAAAAAAAGGAAATCCTACCATTTTCCACAATGTGAATGTTCCTGGCTAACATCATGCTAAGTGAAGCAAGCCATAAGGAAGAAGGGAAAAGATAATATGTATGTTGGTAAACACATACAAGTGTATGCATGTATAAGTGTGCAAGATAGGTAACTATACTACTAATCTCTGTTAGTTCATCAAGAAGAACAGTTTGTGCCGTCATTGTTTGATTGATCACTTTGTGCCTGGATTTTATAACCTGAACAACAACTTGTAAGACAACAATATGCAATATGTTAACTAATGTTAATTCCCTACTTTTTTTTTGAAATTCTGTATCATTTCTATCCTTTTATTGCTTTGCTTTTTTAAAAATAAAAAAGTTTTAGAAAACATTACTTATAGATATGGAGATAAATGCTTTTCCAAGGAGAAGCATCCCAAATAAAAATATATATATATGAATATATATACACATATATATATGTGTATATATATATATGTATATATATATATTGCATGGTCTCGCTTGCATGTGAAATCTAGAAAAAAAAAGCAACAGTCAAGTGTACAGAAACGAAGAATAAAGAATGTGGGAGTGGGTGGAGAGAGGGTGACTAATTGGTACAGAGGGGCAGTTGCACATAACTTCTCATGTTCTAGAACATAGAAGGGTTAACTGTAGTCAACGATAATTGTGTATTTCAAAACAGCTAGTAAATTAATTTTGGATGTTGCCAACACAAAGAAATCATAAATGATTGAAGTGATAGAAATGCCAGTTATTTTGACCTGTCCATTAAACATTATACACACATACTGAAATGTTATATTGTACCCATAAATTTGTGTAATCGTGATGTAATGATTAAAAATGAAAATGTATTTAAATATAGTAAAACAGATTGCTGGGGGGAGTGGAGGGAATAGGGAAAATTAGGTCAATTTATACATACTAGTATGTGAGATGAGCAAGTGAAAAGAGCTGAGGTACAATATAAGGATGATAGTTATAACAATAATATGTCATAGTCAAGATTTTATTTATTTTTTAAAAGGAAATGTAAAAAGTTTTTTTTAATAGTTAGAGTTACAGAGTTTCATGTGAACATTTTGTTCCATTTCCCAATATCTGTAGTAGAGCCAAGATTTTAGATAAATGAGTAGATTAAAGCTACTCCTGAGCAATGCATATTTTAATTTCTTCCACTAGAGTAATCATTTGATTATGCAAGGTGTATTTTTCTTATAATATCTCGTGGTATACCTTAAATACATAAAATATAATTTTAAAAACAAAATAAATGTTGAAATTACTGCTAGATGCCTGGGGAAACCATATTTAATATTATTTTCCACAGAAATGATCTTCAAGCTGTCCAAACAAACAGAAATACTTTTCAGAGATAGGACAAGATTGAATCACACTAAGACTGAATTGCAATCAAGCAAATCCACTCAGGAAGCCAATGTAAAAAATTACAGTAAACTTTTTTTTTAGCTTCTACACTTAAATCCCTACTTCTTTTACAATTTTAACACCTATGTTAGAAAAAGTCTCAATACTGCAAAATGTCTAATAGAATAAAATATTGGAGAACAAACAAATAATCTTGTGAGAAATCTGAAAATAATACTCTCCTGAAGAAAAACTCTTTTTGAAGACTTTGTTTTTCATTTTGTTTCTTATGAATTTCTAAGGTTTTCATTGAAATTTGTATCATGTCAAAAGTGAGAAATAAAATGGAATAGCTATTTTTTCCACCTCATAACTATCATGAGTAAAACACCCATTTCTGGCTGAAGGAAAGAAAAGATGCCACCTTCATAATAATTCTTAACTTTTTCTTCATGATACTTTGCATCAAAGAAGACACAGGTAGACTATAATAAAAAAGAGTAGGATAAAATCTTGAAATATTTGAACATGTGATGAGAATAGTCATTTCTTCACAATTCATCAACTTGTAAAAGACAATACATATTGGGAGCTCTGAAAAATTTTAGTCAAAAAGAAGCTGTCTTCATTTGCTGTTCCAATCTTGTCCAAATGGATGGAAATCACAGAAAATACCTGTAATATTCTCTTTATTAACCATAGATCTGGAGATAAAGTGTACTGGAAAACATTTGGAACTTGTCACTGATGTGTAGAAGTAGACTACTGTGAATAAGGCTTTAAATAATACTGTTTAAATGGAAAGGCTATTCCATGAGCCAATTGGTTTGAGTCATTTAAATATATTACATTATGCCTACCTCTTGGTAATTATACCAATTAGATCAGAGAACCATTTATCAGCATGCCAATTAAGTGGATTCTACACTTTCTGGGACTTAAAAAAAAAGTCTAATTTAGGCAGGTCAAGCAACTCCCATGTTTATGGGCATGTTAGTTGACTCTTGATCATGTAACACAGCAATAATTTAGCCAGTGATTTCTGCTCCAGGTACTAGGATTTCAGCTAAGCACAGACAGAGTTTATTAATTCACTTTGCTTCGTAATTTGAATTTGAAAGTTAAGAACTCTAGCTAAGAATTATTGGCTTGGAATCTCAATTTTAACTTTGTTTAAAAACCAATTTCAATGAACCTTTTCCTTCTTGCTGATGCTTTGAATTTAAAGGTTAATTCATTTGATGATTCTTGAGTGTTTAAATATGCAATTATGGTTTATTGGAATGTGCAAGTATTTTTGGTTTTATTCTTTTCAGAAGATGCAGAGGATTAAATTAAGAATTAATTGACATTCAGTAACAATGGAAAAAAACTTTTAAAATGCTTATAATAAAAATATAGATAAAAGGAGTCATTACAATTATTTCATAATTTTTGAAATCAAAAGAACTTTTCTAAAATGATTTTATGACCTCTAATAAAGAACAGACATGATACTTAGTAATTGTTTTAATAATTCCTTAAAAGGAAGATAAGAAATTATTTACAGTCACACTATGAGTGACTTTACATAGTGACATCATTCAATACAGGTAAAAGATGAAGTTATAGAAAAGTAAATCTTCAACATTCACCTCCTCATTTATTTTTTAGAACTGACATTTAGAACATTAAAATTATATAGTAATAAAAATATAATACATGAATAATTCTGAAACAGAACAGTTGCTTAAAAGATTTCCAACTCATTCTTCTGTAACTATTATTTGTACAGTTGATCTGCTCTATGGGTTCTGCATCTATGGATTCTGGGAAAAATGTGTCTGTGCTGAACATGGATAATTGAATAACTTATATAATTATAAGCTAGTATCAAAACTAATTTGTTTATGAAAGTCTGAGAAAATTTATTACGCATATAGTCTGTGTAATTCCTTCTTCCATGTTTATTTTACTTTTATGAGTCATGTTTACAAGAAAGCCCTTTAAATTCTATATATTTACTATGGAGAAAGATGATTTAGTTACTTTTTAATAATTTAATCTAAATATGTTGAATTCTTAACCTGAGACCTAATATAAGAAAGAATAAGATAAATGTCAGAGTCCAAAATGGTATCAAAGGCCTTACCAGAAGCAGTGATCATTTTAGATTGTTAGGAGGCAGTAAGGAAAATATCCAAGAGGAAGCAGTCAATGCACACATTCATCCACTGATTCATAGCAAAGCGCAGAGACAGTTTGAACTCTTCAAAATATGAGATGAGAAAATCAGATTGGAGTCAAGGTTGAGAGCCTAGAATACCAGGTTGAAAAGCAATAGCAAGAAAATTTGGGAAGTGGAGGTGGAGGGTGGATACTGCTTCATTCATCAGAGAATAGACCACAGTGAACAGTTCTGTGGAAGAGTCGTGTTGAAGGAATTTTGCCATCAAATGTTCACTGGATACATACCATGTGCTCACAGCTGTAACCGCAAAATTTGTGCATGAAGGGAGCCATAGAAATGAAAAGTAAGATGTTAGCACTCAAGTACTAGGAAAAAGGCAGGCAAGTGAGGAGGCAGTGAAAATAGTGCTATGGAAACAGTTTAGAAGATGATCAGAAAGATGAGTTTTGGTTATCTGCTGCAGTAAAAAAGGAACCTCAAAACAATGCCCCTGTGACAATTCATATGTGGAATTGACCCCCAGTGCCTCACAATGTGACTAAATTTGGAAAAAAAGTCTTGACGAATATAACAAAGTTAAAATGAAGCTACATGAGTGGGCACTCATTCGAATACCCAGTGTCCTTTCTAGAAGAGGAGACGAAGACAGACACATACAGAGTAATGACCCCGTGAAGAAAAAAGGAGACGATGGCAAACTACAAGCCAAGGAGAGAGGACTTAGAAGAAACCAAACTTGATGGTACCTTGATTTTAGATGTCTAATCTCGAGACCTGTAAGAAGGTAAGTCTGAGTTATTTGAGACACCCAGTACTGAATTATGTCAGCCCTAACAAACTGATACAAGTGGTTTAAGAAAGTCATACTCATTTAATTTGCTGTCATAAGTGAGGGTTGATACAGTTATCTTGTTCTGCCATTTGTGGTCTCTTGTGTGTTTGCTGTTAGATGGCCTCTTGCCTCCTCCTCTCACTATCCCTGTCTCTCTCCCTCCCACTCCATCACCCCTCTCTCCTTCTTCCACCATATGGCTCCTTCTTTTTTATATGTGGCACCTGAAGACTCCCATAACCTTCCAGTTTTTATATGGCACTTGAGGGTTCCTAAAATGTGTCCTAAGAGGATCTATAGCTTGGTGGTATATTCTAACACAAGCTCAGAAGTTACACTGTGTTATCTTCATTGCAACGTTTGTATGATAGTCACAGAGACACAGTTTCAAGGGAAGAGTACATATCCCATCTCATGATGAGCCAAAATATTTGCAGACAAGTTTGAAAAATTCTGCTGCCTGTCATCTGGCTAAAACTACTTACATTATTCCCATATGCAAAACATATTCATTCCTTCTTTGGATCCCACAAAAATCTCATCCATTCTGGTATCAGACTCAGGACTGAGGTCCAAGATCTCATTTAAATCAAATCTGAGTAGAGTTGAGGTCTGCGATACAGTTCTTTGGATAACCACATATTTGGTAACCACTCTGCACAGTCTGAAACCCTGTGAGGTCAGAACTTCACTTAGTATCCTCCCAACAGTGCATTCAGAGTGAGGAGACAAGGATAGCTTAGCTGCTTTCATTTGAAAGGGTGGGAAAAGTAAGGGCCACACAGAAGACCCCTGTCCGTCACAACTCTGTAACCTGGTTGGGCTCACGCTGGCCACTCCTTGAATATGTGTCTGTCCTGCCAAGGTTCTGTGATTCTCAGATCTGTTCTTTAATTTCTCGCTTCTGCTTTTTGAATCATCCTTCGTCTTCTGTTCTATGAAGTCTGTGACTTAAGTATTTTTCTCAGCTTGCTGTTTGTATGAATTTGAGGATTCAAAGGCTCTCTTCAGTTTGTAATGTTTTTGCTCTTGTATTCTAAGCTGGTAGAACTACTCTATAAGTAACTCTTTTTAAAATGTTAGGTTTGCTCCTGTGTTTGATAACTACAGGTATACAACACCAGATGGGGTGGCTTTTCTGACGTTGGGAAGATCTGCTTTTCTGACAATTCATTCACACAGACGGCAAAGGGTACCCTGGCAGATAGAAAGCCCAGCCATGACTGGGTGTTGGGAGCCCAGTTTCACTCAATATGTGTTCGTCCACGTAGCCTGGACTTTCTTGGTTCAGTAATCAAAGGTACTCAGCTTAAAATGAAAAGTATTGGGGAGAAGAAAAGATCAGGGCATGTCTCTTTGTCACCTAGCCTTCAGAGTCACATGGCTTTGCTACTGCCATCCTCCAAGAGAAATGAGACAGAAAGATCTAAGGGACGGACATGAATTCAACTTGACAGGAGACTGACAAGGTTTCAGAAGACAATGTGAGTCTGAAACTATTATAGTCATTTTAGAAAACATATTCTACCACAATGAGCTTTGGTGATGTGTTTCTGTCTCAAAATGAATGTGTGATTCAAGAATACTTGAGAGAGGACATTATTTTACCTTTATTATATTTAGTTATATAATTGAATATTAATAATGAATTATAAATCAATGTCAAATATTTTAAGGGGTTTTTAGGCTTCATTTCATTTAATGTTAACAATAATCCAAAGAGGTAGACATTATTATCATTCTTTTTGATAGATGAGGTAACTAAGTATTAGAAACACTAATTTGTTCTCTAATTACTGAAATTCATACTAGTGTGGCAGTGCCTTGAGTATTTTTAAATTCTGGGAACTATCCTGTAGAGATAGGTTATGAAGGTATCCTAAACATGATAGATGACATTTGTAAAAAGTTCTTGGATTGAAAAAAGGTAATGTGTTCTGGAGTATAATTGGGCATAGCCACAGAGAAAGTTTCCTGTTGTCATAGGTGAAAAGGTGAAATTTATTGACCTATACGGAGATAATTACATAGACTTGGTAATGATAAGAAAACACATTTTGTTTTATGATTCCACCCATTTTCTGAGTAAAATAAGAGATAAGAACATCAGTTGAACTGGGCATAGTGTTGTACACCTGTAATCCCAGAACTCAGGTGATTGAGGCAGAAGGATTGTTGAGAGTTCAAGATCAACCTGGGCTACAAAGTGAGCTCAAGACAGCCCTGAACTGCATAGTGTGATCCTGTCTCAAAAAAGACAAAAAAAAAAGAAAAAGAAGAAGAAGAAGAAGAAGGAGAAGGAGAAGGAGAAGGAGAAGGAGAAGGAGAAGGAGAAGGAGAAGGAGAAGAAATAGAAGAAGAAGAAGATGATGATCAGTAGTTGAGTCAGGGCTAGTGAAGTTTGACTGCTGAGTCATTAAATACATTAAATAACAGTGAAGTCTGAGAGTGGATGATGGCGGCAGTGATGATGCTTAGTCAGTGCTCAGGATCCCCTTGAGGTCTGTGGTTGTGCATTTGTCTGAGAGCAGGCTGCAGAGTGGGGTGCTGCTCCTTAGCCTGGTCCATGCTGGGTTCCAATGGTGCGCTCACATTTAAACAGTGTCAGGATTTTCCAGATTAGTATAAGCAAGATAAAAAAAAATAAGTAAATTAAGACAATAAACAAATAATTTTAGTGATCAGCCTCCCTAACCAAGGTAAAGTAAAAACTGAGGCATGAGACATGCTGAACAGAAAGTAGAGTACTAACGTAGTGAAAGATTTTTTGGCAGAAAGTAAAATAAGTATCTAGTGTAAGACCTGGAACAATATTATTCCATCCTTTTCCCTCTTTTCTTTTCTTTTTTTTTTTTTTTTGGCTCAGCTTCCAAATGAGAAAACACACTTTTTTTTGTTTTTTGTTTTTTGTCTAAGGAAACTCTTTCTCAGCAAACTTGAAATGTAGGAGAGTTAACACTCCTATGAGTCAATCATAACCAAAGACTGATGGTTTGGGTATATAAAGCCTCCTTTTCGTTCTAAATTCTCCTCTCCTTGGGTTAGATATATCTGAGTTGTGTCTGTACCCTTTCTCAGATTCCTCCAGCTGAATTCTTTCAGTTCCCAGATGAGAACTTATTTGATAATGCATCTGGAACTCTCTCCCATCCCTGGTGTTTCCTGAGATCATCTTCCAAATAAACTTTGTCCTTGTCCTAGTAATTATATTTAAACCCTTGTCTCCAGGCCTGCTTTGGGGGAATCCAAATAAGAAAACCCATGTTCTGTGGAAGCCTTCACTGAACTCATCCTTTGAGCTCTTAAATTCCCCATCCTAACACTTATCAAAACACATCTGTTCTTCTTACTTATACCTCCCCGCATTAGTCTGTATTCCCTGTGAAAACAAAGGAATGTCTAAGGTCTTCACAGTTCCTTCTCCTAGTACAGCACTAGATAGGAACCAGTCAAACATATTTTAAATTGATTGAATGTGACAAAAAATTGATGATCTTCTTGACCAATGATTAGAAATATCTTTTTAATTCATAGAGACAAAAGTAGATTGGGTTCAGTGTACCCGAAATATTAATGAAAATCCACAGTACAATGTCAATGAGATAATGTTTAAAAGCCTGAATATTGTGTATCATTATTTTTAGACTGTTTTATGTGAGAAAATAGCATAATATATTATCTTTTCAGATGTATATTTAAAAATGAAGGAGTCAAGAATTTGAGCATTTATCATTTCTTTTTGAACTTTCTATTCTATGTTATTTTGTTATCAGCAACAAAAAACTTTAGGAAGTTTTAAATTATTTTTTGCATGAGAAACACTGGTATAGAAAGTGAGTATATAAATATTCATAGGGCAAATATTTTTCATAACAAGAGTATCATTTTAAAATGAATTATTATTGGTGCACGATTACACCAATTTTTAAAGTGTGCAATGAAAGCAGAGTAATAAAATCCTTTATAGTGTTTAAAATTGTGGTTTAACAATCATCTAAGTAACTGCTATTTATATACCTGCTTGCTGCTACTAATTATTTTATAAAGTTCAATTAGTATGATGGCTAAATACCACAATCATTGTGTAACTTAACCAAACACCATAGTAGCTGTGATACAGACATTTGTGATGCAGCTTATTTGCATTTGCAAATCTCAACAACTGCTCAAGTGTCTGCTTTCTAGCAATTAGGCAGCAGCTGCTACTTAAGATCAATAGTGGTGAACTCTAGCAGTGTTCAGTTTGGGAACTGAGTGTTGTCCTGTGTCGCTTTCTGGTACTTTGCAGTGTATTAATGAAGCCACTTTGCTTCATTCTATTGTCTCACTGCTACTTGGCTCCATTTCTACCTCAGCTGGCTATTGCATTACTTCATTTATTTTCTTTTCATCCTCTGTCTTTTTCCCAGGCTTTGACTTTCAGCAGTTTTGAATTTTCCTTGTCAAGAGTTAATTCACGATCTTTAAAATGCATAGCTATGGAGTTTGATGTGGTTAAAATATGCTGGATTATTTATTACCAAAAACCATGTGCAAAATGTTTAGTAGTTCCATTTGAAGTTCCCAAATAGCTGAGGAACTAGTTTCATGGAGGGCACAAGGTATGTAGGATGAAAGCCGGCAAGCAAGTGGACATTAACTGACTGAAAAGATAACTGCAGTTAAACTGGCCTCTGTACAGTTTAACAATCAGTACAGTAAAACAACCAGTTTTAAGTGACGAGTTGTATTTATGTGCTAATAATAGAAATATGTACAAAAAACTCCTATATTAAATATGGAGTTTTGTGATTAGTGGCTTCTTTTTAACACCAAATTTTATCTTGTTAAGGTATATATACAAAATTTCAGCATATAAAATTCTTTTAGTACAATAGAAAAGTTGACTAAAAAATAGAAATGAAGTTATTCTGGGTGCTATTAGAAAAATCCTGTACAATTTTTACAGACACTCTGCTCTCTTCTCTACAAGTGTATCTTTGTGCATTGCCACTTAGTCTAAAATTCCTTTACCCATGCAACGTCCTCCAGCCTCCAAAATTCTACATTTTTTTAAGGCTATGCACAACATACCTGCTTATCTCAGGGGAAATGAGAGTCCATCTTTTTTCCTTTATTCCATTGCATTTTGTCTATGGAGACGAGATGATACAAGTTATAGGGATATGTATTTGCTATGGGCTTTAGTAGAATAATAAATGCTCAGCTTCACAATTCCCTAACTGTGTTAAATATGTTGTACTATCTCAACAATTCCAGGTATTTTGCATAATTACACTAACTAAATAAATATTCCTATAGGCATTGCTTTGTAGACATATCTCATAGAGTCTCCTAAATCGTTTCACTTTAATCTCGCCTTTGGGCTGTATCTTCTCAGAATATCCTTGTAACTTTATCACCTGAAGACTTGCTACTTTTCTCCCAGATCTTCACCTCTTTCTTTACGGCTGCTGAATAAGTTACTTTAAAATATTAAGGAGAGACAGACAACAACTTCTGCTCTGAAAAACTTTGAAAGTTGTTGTCACAGAAGAGTTTTGACTGTTATCATGAAGCCAGTCTAAATGGCCAGCACCGCAAAATAAAATGGTTCCCACTGACAGAGTATCGTTTGAAATGTCCAGGTGCATTTATTTGTTTATCTCATGTCTGCATTTAACTTCTACAATAATGTCCAATAAAACATTAAGAATTTAAAGAAAAAGTGCTTTTTCTTGAGCAAAAATAAGCTGTCTTTGTGTCTTTTAGTTGTCTTGGGTTTAGAGAATTTAATGCTGGCATAGTCTCTTGAAAGTATGTCAGTTCTCCTCATTGTGTGTTTAAGGGTAGCGACACATGAGTATTTCTCAACAAGGACTATAGTAATTGGGAAAAAGAGCTCACTCTGTATTCTTCACTGATAGATCAAACTACAAAATTATGAAATATTTGGACCTGAGTGACTAAAACTATAAGGTATATTATAATGTAATATATATATGTCAATAAACTTAAGTTGGGTTGAATTAAGTGTCTGCCTACAATTAAAGGTTAAAAACCTTCCACTAACAATGTCAGGATGATTAAATGAACCTAAATCTTTAAATTTGGGTTGGAGTCTAAATAAAAGTTCAATCCTACTATAAAATCATAGCAATGAGAAATTAACTTTCAGGCATTGGTTAATCAAATTCTCTCTGCCCCCTGCATACGTCGGCAGTTGGAATTTGGAACGTTTCTGATTTAGAAATATGTTTCAATCAGCTGCTCTACAGAGAAGAAGCGAGTGTGGGAGGAGTAGAAAAGCAGAAATATAAATATGAAATTAACTGAAGTAATGAAAATTTCTATAAGGAAAACAATGACTTTCCTGAGATACAGTAGTTTGAAGAATTCAGAAAGTGGGAATGTGGTTTTGGGTGATTAGATTTGCAAAAGATGACAGAAGCGTTACTTAGAAGTGTAGTTAGCTTATATGAAGTCATAGCTAGCAATCTTAGTTTCTTTATGAATCTGAGTTTGTTCCAGTCTAAAATATTCTCGCAGCACAAAGCATTAATAGTAAGTGTGCATGTGGGTGTGTAAATTTGATCGTATTTGACTGTAGGTGGGTGTTTGGTTCCACTGTATTCACTTACTTAAAGTTGGCACCTGCCACACTAACCACGTTGTCCCTTATTCCCAGCTACAGCAACATCAGGTTATTTTGAAGTTTATGAGCCTGACTTGTAAGGTAATTCTGTTTTTTTGTAAGCATCATATAATTGAGACACAGAGTTGGAAATCAAGGTTAAATATTGAGTTAGGGATAGGTTAATAGAAATAGAGAATTCTAGAAGTAAAATGGGAATTTTCTTAATTGGGAGAGTTTTTATTGTTTCTATCTCCTTGCTTGTTTACAACTCTATACTGATTGTAGAATAATTCTAAATAATGAGAAGTGAAAAAAACCTGTCATTTTGTTGTTGTTGTTGTTATTGTTGTTGTTGTTGCTGTCAGTTGGACTTGGGTGCTCAGATACATGGAAAGCATTTGTGTGCTCAGATATTTGTGTGTGTCAAGGGCATTTCTGGATAAGGTTAGCATTTTAACCAGCAGACTAAATAAAGTAGATTGCCCATCTCGTGTGGGTGGGCCTCATTCAGTCTATTGAGGACTATAATACCGTAAAGATGTGTTACATCTGGTGGGTCTGGCATCTAGGGGTCACCAGATTCACTCATACCAGGCCTGTCTCTCTCTCTGACATAGAAAGGAGAGGAAACAGAGAAGACGAGTGCAAAGTGCAACTACTTGTATTGTAAGTATTGCAAGAAGCTGTGTAAAGTCATCCCAGGAAATGACTGGGGGTGCTCAGAGCTGAGACACTGCCCCACATTGGGAATCCTGTTTTATAGGTTAAGGGTCCCATCTCCACCCCACCCCACCCCTGGGTACTGGGCTTGTTGCTAGGGGTTTGGTCTTATGAGCTATAGGGGAATTTTCCCCAGAGGAGCTTGCTTGTGGGAAGTAACATACCTGAAAGGAAACTTAAGGGGGGGGGGTAGCTTGCACAGACATATGTGTGAAACCACAGGATGTCAGCTTTAAACTACAAAGTTGCTTGCAAATTGTCTGCTGTTTGTAGCTACACAGAGCCTGCATTTTCCACCCTCTAAAATGGTCTGGGTCTTTTAACCTTCCAGAGTGGTTCCTTCTGACTCTGCAGGTAAGGGAATGTGGATTCACTGCCTGCCGTTTTATTGACCTGAAACAGCCATCTTCTGCTCTTAGACTGGGACTTAGAACTTCATCTCCTTGCTTCTCACATTGCCTTTTCACAGTCACCAGTCTAGATGGCAGATGATGGATTTCTTAGACTGTACCATCACATGAGCCAATTTCTTACAATAAATTTCCTTACAGTTTGTTCTATATATCTACATCTACATATCTCTATTTCTGTATATGTCTACCTGTCTGTCCATGTCTGTATGCCTGCCTGAGTATCTACCTACTCATTTTGATTTGATTTCTTTGGAGAATACTGTCTAATATACCACCCCATTGTTTATGATAAACCCATGGTTAGGTAATGGATAGGAAATACATTTAGTATTAAGAGAACTTATAAGCCCATTAAATATTATTTAAGAGAAAACATCTCCTGGAAAAAGAGAATATTATTTTCATAAATGAAAAGGAAGCTTTTAAAAGTCATATAGACACTATAAAAACCAAACATACACATGTAACAAAAAAATAGAAAGATGAGTATAAAATATATTTGGATTACCATAAGGTAGTGAAAAAAACCCAGTATTTTAAGATTCAACATTTTCCCAGATTTTGCATAATAAGTGTGTACTTATTTTAAAGTGAAAAAATTCACTCTATTTTAGCAAAGGGCTTAACCAACTAAAAATTTTTGACCAGCTAAAAATATTAACGACACCTCAAACGCTCTGTTATGCCCTGAAAGGCGCCCTGGAATACACGCTGGGGACTCCCATATAAGTGCACACATGTGCCATCTCCTGCCCAGATATACAGACTGAAAAGTGAAAGGCACTGGTTCATTTGACTGCTAATGTCTCCACAAGTTCTGGAGTACTTAAACTTCATTTAAACACTGCCGCTTAAGTAGGATGGGGGAACGTTTAAAGCTAAAATTCCAAGAAATCACTTTTCTTGGCATGAAGCGGCTCCCAGGCAAGAAACGCCCCAAAAGGGACTGGGAACAGCTCATTATATACATTTCTTATTAGCATGTGCCTTGATTTCCTTCTATTAGTGAACAAGGGTGATAACCTCACCCAAAAATATTTATGCATATGCACACTTCTTTTGTAATTAGAGAGCTGTATGAAATATCCTGAAGAAAAAAAAAACTGAAGATAATAAAATTCTTAGATAAAAATAAAGTTGAGAAAACTTTTATTTGGAAAGGATTAAGACTGAATGTTCACTTTGACATTTTTATTTACAAAACTATGCTTCCCTTTGTAAGAAATATCAATAATTTATTTACCTTACACACTTATCACTAGAGATTTGTGATGACTGGTTTATTTTTCACATGCACAAAATATACAAATGTTATTTATAAACACTGCTATGTGCCCAAATTCTATCATAATAAATGTGAATCTATATTAAATTTTACTTACAAATTTTAGGCAATTACTATAAAATCAAACCTGTTGGCCATTCTAGCTTTGCTTCATTTTGGTAGCTACATATCCTTTGCTTTTAATGTTTAGTGGTGCCCTTAGGTTTCTGCTGTGCTAGAATTCTTTAATCACCATTCACTTTAAAGAGTCCCATTGGAGAGAGTCTCCTGTCCATCAAGCCTGGCTTGGAAAGGACGCAGAGCTGGTGTTGTCCTCACTAGCTCATCCCATCAATTAAGTAAATGGAGAAGTCTCTAGGCTCTCTCTGGAAAGTAGGTCAGACAGTAAATAAATTCAGTCTAGCATGTCTACTCCTCCAAGCATTTTGAGGCTGTGCTGCTAAGGCAGTTCCAGTATCTCCCTCGGTTTCCTAGAAAACAGCATGCTTTCTAAACTTTAGGAGCCATCACAGTAGCAAATCAGAATAAGCTCTGGACGTCTTTTCCAGTATGTCAGATGTGAAATCATTAGATTGCTCTCCATAATTATAAACTCTCCCTTGTATAATATAACCTTATGTTCCGTGAGTCAGCTAATACAGGTGTATTGGCACCATTTACCTAATGCTCTTAAAATCCATTCTTGGGACTCTGTCAGTACACACTTGCAAGAATCTATATTTTGGGGGAAGAATAATGTCTCTTTTCCTAAGAGCCTACTAAGTTTTAAAGTAATTCTTAGTCTAAATCTGATTTAGAGAAAATGAAAAGAAATCTTCAAGAGATCCATTATCAACATGGGAATGATTATCTCAGTTGGGGCCTCTGAAAGATCTCTATGCAAGGCAAGGCAGTTCCACTAGAAAGGGATGTGGGTACCTCTCCAACCCTGGAGGACTCAAGAGAATCAGGAGATTCAACAATCCCAAAAGCAGTCCCTCAAGTGTTCCCATCTAAGGAGACAGAACCATTCCTTTTATGCCTGCATCCTTTCTTAATGATAGGATACTTACTGGTACTAAGAAACATGTCTCTGTGATTCATGTTCTTTTCCATTACAGATTTACACTTAGTGAAAAAAAAAATTGTGTGTGAAATTTAATTATTAAAAAAATGTAGCTAGACTACTTTTTTTTTTTTCAATATTGGTGATAGAACATAGATTCCATGTCTTAAACTTAGCAAACACAAAGATACTCTTTTTAAAATGTCAAAATATTGATTGGGCAGAACTGTTAAAAGAATTCACTCGTTCAAATTTTTTTAGAAAATGCCCTTTCAAAGGCAAGATACACAGATGTGTGAACACAGACTTTACTATCAGACATATAATAGTAATTGACTACTACAAATTTATTATTAATTTAAGTAAGATACTTAATTTAAAGAATTTTAAAGAGTTTTGTTTATTTATTTATTTAATTTTTATTTTTTTGTGGCACTGGGGATTGAACTCACAACCTCACACCTGCCAGGCAGGTGCTTAAGCCACTGAGCCAAACTCCCAGCCCTAGTTTTTTGAGACAGGGTCACACTATGTGGTTCAGGCCAGCCTTGCACTCATGTTGTAGCCCAAACTGGCCTCGAACTCATAATGCTCTGCCTACCTCAGCCTCCCTAGTGCTGGGATTAAAGGCATGTGCCACTACCCCCAGTTCAAAGAGTTTAATGTAATCACAACATTTTGTCAAAAACTATTGCTTAATAAATAAAAATTAAATTACAAATAACACTTAAATGCAATGACTGAGAGAACTTTTACTCAAAAATGCACTCGTGATCCACATTTTGGAATATCATACCATTGAAACCAATGTTTCTGTGTTATGTCAACTGATACAAAACACTTAGATTCATTCTTTCAATCATTTAGTGAAGCATTTACTAAGCACATATTTTGGGTCTGATATAGCTCCACATACTAAGGACAGAGTAATGTATGAAACACAATAAATCATGTGCCTTTCTAGACTTTATGTAACTTTCATTTGTAGCTAGGGCTTCATCATGATTATACCTAATGGTACAAATATCTTATTTTTCTTTATATTTTTAGTACTGATGTATGAATATTTATATAGATAATCTTATTAGAAATTGCTTTTACTCTTCCTTTATACAAAATGTGGACCGATATGCTTTTATTATCATGTGTATTGGTGCTATCCTTGGAGTTAATTTCAGGATCGTAGAGAAAGCACTCCAAATTATTTACTCTAACAGAGGGAACTCATAACAACTTCATTACAGTAAACACATTCTTACAGTCAGGAAGTGATGAGGTCCTGGGTATCCATTAGATGGATATCACCTCTTACATTCTGAAATGTATGTCCTTGTATATTCAGAAAGATATTATGTCCTCTAAAAATAAATATGCTTCATCTCTAAAATCACTTTATCACCAGCTAGAAAAATATAAGCATCTACGAAGTCTCTTAACCAGAAAATATCAATGTTGAGGAATTACATCTTTGAAATATTAATTCTCCACTCCTTTTTCTTCAGTTATAGAGACTGACAATTCTCAAGTCTCTCTGTGGCCCACTTCCCTTATGAGCCAAGATCTGCATAACCATTTATCAATGGAAGTTCTTTTGCATATTCTGCGAACATCCCAAATTCCAAATGAAACTCATTTTAGTTCCTATTCTCTATCTTTTCTTTCTTTGTGTATGTTCACTCAGGTGAATAGTGAACAATGAAAAAATTCTGGATGCCTGCCTTCTGTACATATCCAATCTATCTCCTAGTCTGCTGTAAAACTATTGCCACACTAGTCTTATGGTCACTTCCCTATTTCAGAAAAGCATCATTTATAGAATAGGTGATTATTAAAACTTCAACATTTCATACATTGGTATCAATCTGATCTTGCTTACTTTTTATCCATTTTCTTCTCTGTAGCATTTGGAGTAATCATTCTAGAATAAAAAAACTAGTTATATTTTGTCTACATTAAAATCTCTTCAGTGGCATTATATCAGCTCTGAATTAAAGTTCAAATTCTGAAATAGGATGGTATTCAATTTTCCAGGTTTTTTTATTCAATTCAAAAATTCTGTACTCATAAACTCTTACTCATTGTACAGTCTTCTTTGGGGATATTGCTTGTCATGAATTCTTCTCTTATCCCTACCCAATTCCAAGATTGATACCTTTGCTATGTACTGTTGAAGCATGCTATCCTACTGTCCTTGAAATGCTTATCCTAGTATATAGCATCTGACATTCTGCCTCTCCAGCTTCTTGTCTTGTTTGCCCCTCTATCCTAATAATAAATTTAGTTGTGAGCATAATAATTGCCCCCAAAATAGTAGCCAATGAATACGTTATTGTTAAATAGTAATGGATATTCAACTGTGACATTTTATATTTTTAAATATACAAAAGTATAAATATAAAAAAGAGTACGACTTTTGGTGAAGACTTTATATTTTGAATAATCTAAGGTTTATAGAAAAAGTGAGTAGAAAGTAGTTTCCATATATCTCCTCTCTCCCCCATCCAAGATTCCCCTAGTATTAAAATCTTTCATCAGAATACTACTGTTATCACAATTTGATGCTTTACTCACTGTTATTCTTTGCAGTATTTTACAGTGAGTTAGAAAATCACATCATATATTTTATAAATGTCCAATGAAATCTCTGAGGATTTGAACCAACCATGGACAAGAATTAGTGATATTTTCCTAATGTATTTATTTAATTTGGCAAATATTTGTTAAGTACCACAAATATATCAAGTACAGTGATAGGCTTTGAGGACTAAAATTTGAATAATTCAAACTCCCTGACCTCACTGAGCTCCCAACTATTAGAAAGAAGAGAATTGATAACTGTAACTTTAGGGCCATGATAAAATTTATACACAGTGTCACATTGGTGAAGGAGAGAATTTTTTAAAATATATTTTTATTAGTGCTTAGTAGTTTTAGCAAATATTAGATTTTGATGTGGTACTTTTGTTCATGGATAGGACATGTTTCAATCTTATCACCCCAATACACTCCCTTATGCTCCCTTCCACCTTCCCCTTATTCCCTAAGGAGAAAATATTTTTTTTAAACCACCTTTGTGTGCAGAAGGTACTAGAGAAAGTTTGCCAGAGGATAACACAGGTTGAACTGAATGTTGAAATCTGGATAGGATTTAGCAAATAAATGAGGGAAATGAAAGCTTTTCCAACTTGAAGAATAGCAGGTATGAAACTGTGGAAACATAAACTCTGAAATTGTAGAATGTGTTATTTTGTGGCTAAAATAAAGGAGTCCAGAAGTTCAAAAACAAGTGAGAGAGGTAGAAGTCAGTAATAAGGAGCCTTACTTCTAATTAATATTACTGACTCAAAAGTAGAAAAAGCTGAACTATTAAGTGGGGATGCAAACTTAGCAATTTTGACTTATTAAAATGTTCTCTGTTCCTTGGGAAAAAAAAGTTGAAGGAAAAAGATGGAAATAGAGCTTTTGCAAATGAGAAAGGGACCCAGAGTTGGAAGGTGCAGTGTCTTAGTTACTTTTCTCTCATTGCTGAGACAAAATACCCAACACCCAAAGTTAAAGGGCCAAAGATTTATTGCTTCACAGTTTGTAGATTTTTCAGTCTATAATTGCCTATCTCCAAGGCAAAGTGGCTTGGCAGAGGGGTGTCACAGAGAAGAACAGCTTATGGTGCCCACAAGATAGCAAAAGTAAGAAGGAAACAAGCAGACAACATTCTTCCTGTCCCTTATATTATATTCAGGCTACCTGCCATTGGGCAGGTGTAGCACTCACACTCTTAACTATGCCAGAACTATGTCAAATCAATCAATGGAATGACTTACTAATCACATACCATTAATCCCAGCATCAAACACTCTAGATTCAAGCACCTCTGAAAAAAAAAACCCATGACCACATGAGAATTTAGTGGGACATCCAGCACAAACCATAACAAGCAGGGAGGGAAGGAAAGTCTAGGGGATGAAAAAAGAATTAAGATATGTTATGTACATGTACTAACTCCCCATGGTAGCTGCAATCA
Organism: Dasyprocta punctata; assembly: GCA_004363535.1. Lineage (NCBI taxonomy): Eukaryota > Metazoa > Chordata > Mammalia > Rodentia > Dasyproctidae > Dasyprocta > Dasyprocta punctata. Next base: position 99,655 of record RJWM01000584.1, read on the forward strand.
TTATGTGCAACAAACATCTACTAAAAATAAAAAACCAAAATGATTACTGCCCATTTGTAGAGTAAAATATATTTAAAAATATGAGTTTATGTAAATCTATGTGTGCATTCAAATTTTTAAGCTAATCAATGGTAACATCATTCCAAGATATATACTTTTCTTGAATCATTAGAAAACGAAAAGTTAAAGAAACTTTGAGTACTAGAGTAAAAAGTAGTAAATTGGTAGTGGAACAGATTGAAAGTTTGATAATATAAAAATAGCATGCAATTAACAGAATTAAACCCAAATAACCTGGATGTGTTAAATCTTACTACTTAAAAATACTGAGTTTAAATAGAAAAACCAAAGATATAGAATAGATGAAGCTATAAAGCTGTGTAACACAAACAAAATAAAAATTAAAACTGACAGTAAGAGTGGTGTGATGATTTTGAGTGCTAACATGTCTAGACAAAGGAGTATCTAGAAACGCATCAAGATGATAAAATTTGGATAAGCCTATGATGGTGTTTCCAGAGGAGATTAGCATGTGAATCTCAGGGGACCAGATAAGGAAGATCCACCTTCAGTGTGGATGAACATAACCCACTCAGCTGGGCCAGGGTAAGAACAAAAACAGAGCAAAGGAGAATGTGTTGCTCCATGTAAGAGCTGAGAGATGCACTTCTTCTCCTGTGTTTGGACATCAGAACTCTTGGCTTTCCTGTCTTTGATCTCCAGAACTTTCATGAATTTGAGCTGTCAGCCTTGAGCTCAGAGTCACATCATCAACTGCCCTTGTTCTGAGGCATTTGCACTGCTGCTGGCCCATACAGCCAGCACATTATTAGCACCTTGCAGGCAGCATGTCATGGGACATCTCAGCCTCTGTATATATATTTTTTACTGTTCACTTAATTTTCTCCTTTTTTATTCATACCTGTGAAACTTAATAAATGCATTCATCATAGGGAATTGGCATATATACATATCATAATCTTGGTCCTTTTTCTACCCCGACTCCTTTCCTTCATGTCACCCATCCTCTGCAGCCTTTCCCACTTCCACAAAGCCCATCTCCCTGTTACATGCATTTACTATGCCCCCTAATAAATTCCCTGTTAGTTATTTCTCTATATATTTCCTAGTGGTTCTCTCTCTTTGAAAATCCTAATCCAAGTGGCAATATTAATATTATACAAATGATCATTATCACAATCACCATCATTATAATCATCAGCAATTTTTGTTTATCACATTGTCAGGTATTGTATAAGGATCAGCAAAAATGCTTGTGAGACAAATAATACACCTCTGAACCATATAAAGCAAAAGCTTTCAAAATAAAAAAGACAGATGGGAAAATACAAATGTTTTTTGAAACTTTATGCTGATCGCATAATCAGAAATCAAATTGGTAAATTGAATAATAGAATAAATATTGTAGCTCCTAGGCAGAAAACATGTGTATTCTTAAAATATTCAAATATTCATAAGGCATTTATAAATATTGATTATATCCTGGGTCGCAAAAAATGCTCAAAAAAAGGAATAATCCATATAAATCTTCTTTATCTTATTTTACTGAATTAAAAACTTAACTTTTATACTAAATGTATTATTGAAGGACATATCTTATCTCATAGGAACCAAAAATAATAACCTAAAGGACTCTTGATTCAAAGAGAATATCAACTTCTCAAGTTTGAATGTACCAGAAAACAATGAACACAAAGAACAATGCACTGTAGAAAATCTTACATCTGCAGAACACGAAAAAATAAAAATAAATGAACTGAATATTCTACTCACAGACATGTGGTAGACAAAATGCTTTGTAACCCTCTTGATTTATTTCAGTGGCATGCACACACGTTTCACCATTACTCAATCACATGTGAATTTGTATGCTGTTGTGCACTATTTTGCAAATTAACTAGGACATCTAATCAGTTGACCTTAGGAGACTAAAATCTCATGATGTGCCTGGCCTAATCACATCATCTCTTTTAATCTTGGTCTAGAGATCAGGGACAAGCAGGCAGAGATCCAAATCAAGGGGGAGATTGAACAGGTTGTTGCTGGCTTGAAGATAAAGTGAGAAACATGACGAGGAGTGAGAGTGGTCCTCCCAAGCTAAGAAAAGATTCATGGGGAGAGCCAGAAAAGTCACAGGAAGTTCAGTTCTGTAACAGCAAGGAAATGAATTTTACAAACAAGGAAGTTCTTGGAAACAGAATTTCCCTTGGAACCTCCAGAAGTCACTCTAGCATCCTTATTCAGGCTTCTGATAATCTAACTGCACATCCAGAAATGCTATGCCAAATTTCTGACCTCCAGGAGCAAATAAATGGAGGTTGTTTTTATTTCCAAAACCTGTTGTGACACTCATGCAGAGATGATAAACTCACACTGAATTAACTCCCATGAAATCAGCACAAAAGAAGTCATAAAGATGACAACAAAACAGTAAGTAAAGAACATCAGGAAATGAAAATGCATCTAAAGCTAGTTATTTAAAAAGTATAACAAAGTGGGTAAACCTGTAAAGATACTCATGGGGAAATGTGTAAAGACAGTAGTTCACAACATTAGGCAAGTGAAGAGAGATATAACCTAAGACATAAAAGATTCTTTTTCAGATTAATTACGCACATAAAATCATGGTTGTGAAATTTAAATATAACTTTGGTTATCATACTGACTAAAGAAATTAGGGGTTTCATGACTCAGGTGGTCTCACAGTTAAGTTTGTACAAGCTTTTAAGAAGACACAATCTATTTGATCTTCAAAGTGGCATGATATCAACAACTGTATTTTTAAGCCAAAACTAATGATTCACAGGAAACACTATGTCTAAATATAACAGAGTAATATTTTCAAGTGCACATGTATGAAATTTTACAATACACCATCATAAAAACAGCTTCAATAATATCCCACATTTAAAAATTTTCAGCTGTTATGGGAATGGAATTACTGCAGAAATCAATAATGAAAATAAAATTTGAAATTTCAAATATACGATATGAAATACTATATTACTTAATACAGTATTATAAGGTTCAATTATGAAATCAAACCTAACTGGAACATATTTTGACACACATAATAATGAAGAAATGACCTTATAAAATGTACAAGAGACACAGAACTTCCACTTACAGTCGAAATTGAATTTACTCTTCATTCTTCAACAACTATGGAATGGGAGTTTCAACAACATATGAAACAAACCTTTTCAAACCTTGGAGAATGTGCAAGAATGTGATCTGTAGCAGCAGGGCAGCAAAGAAAATGAGCCTTACAATCACAGTAGGCAACTAGAGAAGCAAATTTCAACAGGCAGCACTGAGAAATCCAGACAGATTTAAGGTTCCACTAAGCTGAGGAACCAAAGGAGAATTTTTGAGACCATAGCAGCAAGGATTTGTAGGAAAGATAAATGTAAGGAAAAACACTCATTTCTCACAATAAAAACTTTAGATATTGATATACAAGGTATTCATTCAAACTATGCAAAAAACATTTGATATGGGAAACACTTATACATAACTTGATTACACACATTTGAAATGAACAGTTTGAAGAATTTTTATAGTCGTCTTTTTTGTGCAATGCAATTTTTGGTTATGCTGTTATATCTAAAAATAAATAATCTGGATTTGTACTTGGATGTCTTTCTTTTTTCATTTTATTTCTGTAGAAAGTTGCCTCTTTTATTCTTTATAAAAATTGTCTTTGAAGGATTTGGAGAAAATTTTTTAAAAACTACCAAAATCTGATTATTTGTTACAAGTTGTCTGAATTGTATTGTCCTGTAAGGAGAATATATGTCTAATGTTCAAACTTTCTTAATATCATTTTATATATATAAATTAGTTCACCACTGTAAATAAACTGTATTTAGCACATATTTCTGGTAAAAGCATAGGGAGAACTCCATCGGGTTAAACATTTGCAAATACTAGTGATAGTATCATGATAGCATCACTTAAGCCAAAAAATTATTAAAAATTCTCTTTGATGCCTTTTACAAAAGTCTTTCCCACTAAACTGATGAAATTAATTACCTGCCTTTGAATTGAGCACTAAGTTACTATTATGAATAGGATATTTTTTGAAGTTAATTTTCCAGATTATCAACTCAATTATTCTGCCTTTGTTAGTGAACATCCATGCATGCTATTGAGCAAAATAATCCCATGAAACTGTCAGAATACTGATAGAGTTTGAGAACCCAACTCAGATGCTTCAGTGTAGAGAGATAAGATGCCCTTCCTCTTACTTTGCTTTAGCTGAGCTAGTTTAGTTTGATCAATAATTCTCTCTTTTTTTTTTGTCCTAGCTAGTCCAAGAAGCATTTCTGATGATTACAAGATCCTGAGAAATACAATAGACATATTTCCCTCTCCGTTCTTCAGGCACATAGGGCATATTTTTGCCTGTTCACATATTCATGTATTCAGATGAAGTCTTTGGTGCATCAGTCTCCACTGCATAATGTTGGCACGTGTGGGTCAAAGGGCCTGACTATTGAAAGGAAATTCATGACACAGGTCTGGAGTTCCTTAATAAAATGGAGTTGTATTTCACCTGTAGCCCACAAAGAATTGCACACAGACATATGCACACACACACACACACGCATGAACATATTCTTGCCTCACAAATCACCAGTATGGAGTCAGATCTTTTCTGAATTTATCTTCTTAAAATGGTCTTGGAACATTTTTATATTTAAATTTCAAAAGAGTATTCTTGGCTTTCTCCTGCACATAGTAATATTTATATGTTACTACGGATACATAGTTAATATGTGCTCTGAAAACTTTCATGAGATTGAAGCTTATATATTTTTCAAGTTAAGTAAACTGTAGGGTAGGGGCCATTGTTCTCATTGAAGAGAGCCAGGCAGTCTGATGATCTGACAAAAACACATTTGTTTTTGTCTTAGATTGCATGAGTTCACTGCTAAAATGTACTTTGTTGTCTTACTGTTGTGCTTGTGTTATATTAGAATAAGTCTTGTCCACAGGAACTCTCAGCAACAGTGATATTAATGGTGTGTTTAACTATAGCATTATTTTGTAATGATTTCATCCAAAAGTTAGCATAGAGTCATAGTTTTAAAATCTAGTCCTGGAACCAGGATACCTAAGATTGAATCCTTATCCTACTTATACTTGTTTGTTGTCTGATGTTAGCTAGGAGTAACAATAATAGTGCTTATCTCAACAGTGAATTCTGACATGATTTAGGCCACATGGGAGAACGGCATAGACATTGACTGATACATAATAAGAACTCAGTGAGTGTCAACGTGAATAAGGGAAGAAATATTTGCTTTTCTGGTGTGCACTAGGTACAGTGGGGCATTGGAGTAGGCTTCATAGAGTCAGTGCCCTTGATTGCTTTCTTTATTTCATTCAAGAACTCCTTGTAGAGGGTGTGATCTGGGCCGCACTCTCTCTTAAGCTCAGGCAATAAAGCGGAGGATAGATTAAAGCATTGATATTTCCTGAGCATATATTGAGCAGAAATTTAAGTGTTGAGGCTTGTCAAATTCTAGTGAGAAACTGGTTCCAGAAAGAGAGCTGGAATTGGACAAGTTTGGGGAGACAGTGAGGGGCCAGATTACAGTCCCTGCATTGCTGGTTAAGGTTGCGTATTTCTTTCTAGGAGTCAGATGTACCTGGAGGTTTCAACAGTTCAGTTATATAATTAAAAGATCCCTATCACTATGATTTGGGAAAAATGACACAAAGCACAAACAGAAGCAGCGAAGTCCCACTGTCCAGGATGGACAGGCTCATGCCATGAACCCGAGAGCAAAGATGGGGAGAACGGGCGGGGGGAGGAATTTCCAAGGTGAGAACTGGACATGTTTTTCAGAAAGCGAGACAGTACATGCAAACCCACGGACATTCAAACATCACAGTTACTGCAGAAAGTGAAAAACTAAGATATTGAGAATTTTAAATAATTCTTTTCTACAGGTCTTGCAGTGAAATCACAAGCAGAAAATGAGGCTTACTGATGTTGTTAATGTATAAGGTGTGATTGAATAACACAATGACTCTATAAATTTAAGAAAAATTATCACTGTAAAAACACATTGACATTTAGCACCTTCAAAATATCCTCCCGCCCCTGCTGTGAATACTGCTTATCATTCTTGCCACTTTCTGAAGCAGTTCTGCAAGTCCTCTCTCTTATCTTTCATTGGGCTGCCATGGCTGCCTCGATGTCCTGAATTGATTAAAGGTGCTTCCCTTTCATGGTCACTTTGACTTTGGGGGAAAGCCAGAAATTGCAGAGTGAAGTTCTGGTGAATAAGGTAATTGAGGACTCCATATTTTTATGAATCTGATTTTCCACTGGATAGCGCTCGGCAGCACCATTCACTGTATCTTTGTTCATACCTTATAAAGATACAAAAATGAACTTCCAGAACTGATTCACAAAGTAGCAAGAATAATACAGTGTGTTCAAAGCAAGAGGAAATATTTTGAGGAGAATTAATGGCAATTTCCTTTTACTGTATTTTTTATATTTAAACATTTACTATGTATTTCAACCACATCTCCTATAAGGATATCAATGGAATTTTTCTTATAGCTCTCTGTTCCAGATTAAACATCAAACTTCAATCACTTAACAGACACTAGTCAGTTATAAGGCACAACACTTAATCAGAAGAAGCATACCTTAGAGGGAAATCTTCATGTGCTTTGGTGGGGATAATTTAGTTGTAGGAAATGTTTCCTTCCTTCTTTGCAGAGTATTTGTTTAAATAAGTCATTCTTCCAAAGAATTTATCTAATACTTTATTTCTAAATAATGGGATTATAAGAAATTGGAGTAGCCAGAAATGAAGGCTTTGTTACCAACAGAGAGGTTGGATGGCAGCATGAAAGAACATTTACTTCGAGTACTGTTTACTGCTCTTAGGATATCATGTTTTGGTTTTTTATTTTTGTAAAATTTTGAATTTCTGCTTCAAAACAAGGTGCTTTTTCAAGGTAGGCAAAATTATCAGTAAAGACACACATTTCATGTCGTTCCTCATCCCAGTACATATAACATCACCCACTTTCCTCAGATATACCTTGCCCAAGTATTTTCTCTATATGAGCAAAATATTAAATGTGTTTTATAGTATTTCGCATTATGGGCCATTTTCTGATTACTATCAAGGCTTGACTTAGCTAGTACACTTTCAAATTCCTACAAATGTAACCTTCTCTCATTTCTCATCTTTTGTGTCAAAAGTCCCCGAATAAGAACTATTACTGTCACTGAACATATACTAACTTTCATATTTGAAATGATTCATTAATTAATCCTTTTTAGGAACTGTTCTTTTGATGTATTCTTTTTTGAAAATAACATTTAGAAACTGTGTTACATAAAAAATATAAAATATTAGCCCTTCATAAGCAACTTTGTTTAAAAAGAAACTGTTTTTAGTTTTATTATATATGTATATATAGTTTTTTTGGGGGGTACTGGGGCTCAAACTCACTGTCTAGCACTTGCCAGGCAGGCGCTTATGCCACTGAGCTAAATCCCCAGCATTTTTAAAATTTTGACTTACAATATGTAGAGTTTAAGTCAATTAGAGCCTATACCTGTATAGTCTAATCTTGAACAGAAAGTGAACCACTTTTACTTATGTTCAGAAGGCCAACTCCCACTAGTAGGCCTGCACGAAATAATTTAGATGTTGAAAAAGAAGTTAAGGTTTATAAATAACTCCACATAATTCACAAAAGGTTAAGTTTTTCAACTTGCTATGTAAATTACATTAAGACCAGAACTTCAATTTTTTTATTCCCTGCTCTGACTTTATGGTACAAGTGAATTGATTGATGTAAAATGACTATAGAAAGGTTTTAGGTAAAAATAACAGCCCTTTTAGGTTATATCCAAAGGTCATTGGATACAATGTATTCTATCTTCTAAATTTATACATATATTTTCCATAAAGATTTATTATCAAAACAATGCCCATGATGTACCTCAGTATTCTGAATAACCAGAAAAGATTATATAAAATCGGCTATCTTTATGTTTATTAATGTTGGTAAGAGAAATAAAACTTCTCCAAAATATCTGCAACAATGATTGAAATTTATTAAGGTCTTAGTAACCCACAATATTTATTTTATCAGAATATCATATTGCACTGAGTAGTCAAATTAAGCCAGAATTTACTAAACTTTTTTCAGAGTTTCTATAAGGTTAAATGCACCAACAAAATGGTAACTTATTCTGTACTTTTTCTGAACACTGGCAAAAATAAATCCCCAATTAAATTCAGATTTGGACTTCCCTCAAGAAAGTGTACAACTATTTCTCCAAATAGTGAACTATAACATTTGTAAATACCTGGATTTTTTAAACCTTTGTGTAACTCAGAAGACACATTGGTTTACTGGGATATCATCATTACTCTTCTATAGGAATAATTTAATTACTAATAATTTATTAGCAATAATAATAATAGTTTGCTCACCCAGCATGTATTAAAGGTTTTCTATTTATTTGATACTTCAGTAAACATTGGTGAAACAAGCTTAAGCACAACTATACGTGGTCTCTTGTGTTCATAAAGTTTAGAGTCCAATGCAAAAAAAATCAACTCATGTAAAAACAATTAAAACTTTTCACTGCTGACAATGGCCACAAAGCAAAGATGCTCAGTGGTACCAAACTCCAACAGAGAAAGAGCTGACCTAGCCTAGGAGACCTGTAAGGCTTCATAAAAAGTGGTATGTGAGATATAACTGAGAGATGAACAGAGGTGAATTTGACTGAGAAAGGAGAAGTAAACAGTCTTAGTAGAGATGATCCCATGAAACACTAATGGCAGGAAGCAGCGTGGGAGAGCTAGGTTAATGGCTCTACTAATAGCATAGTGTGAGACAAGAGCTGGAGAGTGGACGGTGTTCCAATCATTCACGGTCTTTTAGGTCACTGTATCTCTTACCCCTGAGGTTCTCTAAGCATGCACTTAAGAGGAAGAAATGTTGAAGGGTTTTAAGCAGCAGTGGGGATTATGTGAGTGGATTAGCAGTTCAAAAAATGGTCTCCTGCCATAGGTGGAGAGTGACCAGTCACCCTCCTATAACTTTCTGCATAGGTTTCCTAAATGTTCTCATCTCTGGAGGCATTTTTGCTCTGAGAAGTGCTGAGAGTTTCAGTGACATCTCTCATTCACTTTCAGTTCACAGAGATACTGGGGGCAGGGGGCTGACATGAGTCAGAGAACTCTGCTGTGAAACCAAATGCCAAATCTTTAGAAGGAAGGGATCTGAAAGCTATGACTAGGGGCTGGAACACCGACCCACTCTACTGAAATGATTAGAGTGCTATTGGAGGCAAAGTACTGTTTAGACACACTCTTTACTGCCCATAGCTCATGTCCTGGAAGCCCAGATAATAGTTTCAAAACTTCACTTCTGTAGCCTTCTTCATGTCTCTGAGGCATATCATTTTCATAGCTCAATGTATTTGCAAGATGTTCCTTCTTCCCTGGCCCTGTACCATTATTCATTCAAATGACTATAACTTCTTCCTTCCTCCAGAAAGTCCTTGTATTCCACAAGTAAAGGAATACTTATCAAGCCACCTACCAAGAATAAAAAGCATGTAAGTTGATATAATCATGTGGTTTTCACTTTTAATTGCCCCATTTATCATCCCTGTCACCATACAAAAAACACTGATGTACTTAGTGGATTATTTTATGTTTATATCTATGCTATTCTGTTGATTTTAAATGACAGAAGGGAGGCAATAGGAAAAGAAGAGTGGGCTTTCTATGTGAAAAAAATTAAAAAACTCAGAAAATGATACTTTAAAATGATAAACTAATAAGAGCAATATTAAATGTCTTATTTCCTATTCATTTGAAGCATAAAATTATGTTATCATTTATTATATATCTTAATTATACTTTTTTCCCCAGATTAATCTATATGACAGTATATACCTATCCTGGCCTAGACAGAAGATAAACTTTCATCCTCTATGTCTATTTTCTCATTTGTGATGGAAAACTTTAGCAGGCAGTGCAGTTTAAATTGTGTGGAAGTGACACATGCCCACCATCTTGATTTCTGCTCATGTTCAGTGCATCTGGGTTAGGGGTATTTGGCTCAAATGACCATGTCAGTGAATATTCTAGTATGTTTAGTGATTCCAACTCAACACTAAACTTACAGGTTTGTTATGGAAGAAGAAAAGAGAATTGGAAAAGTCTACATACTTGTAATTAAATGCTTTGTTTCACAAAATACTTCTGATCAAATTTGACTAGCCAAAAATAACCAATGGTCACATCTAAATTCAAGTAGTCAAGTGTCTTAGTTACTTTTTACTCGTTGCCAAGACAAAATACCTGACACCCAAAATTAGGGAAGGAAAGGTTTATTTCTTACAGTTTTTCAGGAGTTTCAGTCCACACTTAGTTGGCTCCAAGGCAGCATGGTGTGGCAGGGCTGCCATTCATGGCGGCTGCAACCGCAACCTCAAGGCACACTGGTGAGAGAGGAAGCAAGCAAAAGGAAGACCCACCTCATTTACACTGTATGTCGGCTCCACCCCTGGGCGGGTGCAGCACTCACATTGCCAATCCCCACACCAGACTCAGTCCCATCAAAAGTATATGAGGACTTTGGGGTACATGGTATATCACCCAATACATCAAGGAAATTTGTACTGAGGGAAAAAAAATCCTCACCACTAACAAGTTCTATCACTGCACATATTCCAAAGCCAATGTTTGGTAATATCTGACATATAATGTTACCTTTGAAATTATATTAACTTTTTATTTAAATTTTTGTAAAATGTATTTATGTTGACTTTTATGTTTAAATATAGTAACTTTCTCTACATATAGTTTCTATATTCTATGATATTTCTCCTTTTTATGATTTACATTTTTAGTGTTTTTACTTTAATCTATCACAATAGGATCAAAACTCTTCACCTATATTTTGTAAAAGTCTCTTAATAGTCTTACAGTATAGAGAAGAATATTTAAATCCAGAAGGCCCAACTGACTAAGGTCTTAGAATTTGATCCTAAGCCTACGGAATGTTTGATTAGTAGATAGTACAGGTTTTCTAGTTCAAACTTTAACCCATCTTCTAAACTTGGACCATACTTTATTTCTTAGACTCTCAGAGCTTTGGTCCTCAAGTGATCAAAGTGCTCCCTCAGCTTTGCTTTGCTTTCCTTTGCTTTGCTTTTCTTACTTTTAAAGATAAAAAATAATAAAAACAATGATACAGGATTTCAAAACAAGCTAATGGGGGTTAACAATGGTTATCATGTTGAATATTGTTATCTTCAACGTAGTTGACAAGATTACAGGATATAGGTATGAAAAATTGCCTAAACAGTGCAAGCAGAAACAGTGCTTTTCAATGAACTAATAGAAATTGGTAGTGTAATTATGTTAGCTATCTTGTATATATATATATATATATTTCCTTTTCCTTTCCTTCTTTTCTTTCTTCCCCCACCCCAAATGTTCTTTCCTTTTGAGCAGTTTCTTCCCCTTTCATGATATCTATTTTTCCTTTTGGATCTTATTTACTCTTTCCATTTCTTACAACTCTCAGCTTTTCATATGCAAACATTTTAGTTTATCTGACATACATTTGTATACCAAATTTTGTTAAACTGAACTCAACCCAATAGTGATGAAGAGATATGTTAATTAAATTATTTTAAATCGAGTTCATAACTCAGGTTTCAACAGTATGATATTGTAAGCTTACAACTATTTGCATTTGCAGAAGGGTGCTTTTTTTGAAAAGCACTGTTCTCTTCATGATTAACTACAGCAGAATCGTGTGCCAAAGATGTTACATATTTTGCATCCTGTGTGTATGGATATAAATATCAGGGTACAAATATTAATCAAACATTGCTCTGTACCAAAGATTGAAGCACAGCACTGGTGGAGCATGCAAGTGCCTCTTGTCCAAGAATGCTTGCCTCAAATGTATCTCAGAAAATTGCTCCCCCAGTCTCCTGGGTACTTGATGTCACAAAGATTTGCCTCCTTTTGTATTCCTCCTTTTATAAATTTAGGTAGTTCAACCTCCTGCCAAAACCAACCTCTTGCAGTTACTCTCCTAAGCTCGTTCATGTATCTTACAGCGATTTCCAGATCTTGACCCCTTTATTTTCCTCCTATCACCACCTTCCTTTATGTAGTACTTTGTGCCCATTTGGGTGATATTCCATAAACCTACAATTCAACCTGCATTCACTGCATGCATGTTGCATAGAAACGTTAACTTGAGGTTCACAACCAAAATAAATCATCTTTATTATCAATTCTACCCTATTTATCTTGTTCTAGCAGATAGCCTTACCAGCCATTTTGTTGTCCTGGTTTCAAAAACCTAAGTGACATCTGTGAGTCTCCCTTGTCCTTTCCCTCACACAGCTCATCATTCACACCGTTGATTCTGCCTCCTAAGTACCTTTCAAATCCATCTGTCCCTTCCTCCTGCTACCATTCGAGCTACTCCTGGGACGATTGCATAGTCTATGTGGACTGCAGCAGTAGCTTTTTAAGTGGACTCCCAGTATTCAGTCTTGCTTTCCTCTAGGCAATTCACCAGACCACAGTAGACTGACCTCTAAAAATTACAAGTCCACTCAAGTTATGTTCGTATGCAAGTTATATTCCTCTGCATCGTTTCCCATATCCATCCTAGAAATCTGAATTTCTATACCTTAGTTTGTGATCCTGTATAGAATTTTGCATAGTTTACTTCATAAATCAGTGTCCTTCTAGTCCACGCCACTAACTTAATTCCAAGACTTTTAGTCTTGTCAAACTGTCTTTCTAAATTGCAACAATCTTGAAAAAATAACCTCAGGGCCACTGTTCATCATTTCTTGGGATGAGAATATCCATTTTTTTCCCCTCCAACTTGACCCTTCCACCTTCATGTCTCTAATTGTTATCTTCTCCAGATAGCATAGATTTGTTTCTTCTTCCTTAGAGCTCTAATTCTGGCTTAGAGGTCCCTTCCATGTGTCTTAATGCACACAGAATCTCCCCCAAGGATTTCACATGGAATTATATTTGCCAGTTTTCCTAATTACTCCCTACACAACTCACCCTGAAAATGGTCCCAGGTGACCATCCATGAATCTTTTCCAATAAATTTTCCATTTAGCCATCTTCATGTATTTTTGTATTTCTAGATGAAATGCCTTGTGCTACTTACGAACCTACTTTCTGAAATAATGTTTAAGAGGTATTTTAAATATTTCAGATCCCATAGGAAATATAGTATATAAATTTAGAGGGTATATATAAAGCCAATCTTCGGAGTATGCTTCCTCTGCAGAACTGTTTGAATGACAGAATCACAAAATAAGTATAGTTCTGCGTTTCTCCAATTACAGACAGTCAATTAAATTGTAGAACTGCAAATGCTCTTCAGGTGCAAAATGTGCATTTTGTCAAGAAGGGGTTAATAAGATATTTTTATATTAAGTTACAAAGTCACATACAAGGACAACATTTTAAAGTTTCTATTCACTGTCAGTGACATCCGTTTCAATTTTGCTTAGCTTACAAATTGAAAACAAGAAGGAAAGTTTTTTCTCCCTAATTGCTCTCATTGCAAAGTTTGGAATATGAAAAATCAAGCTGTGTTCTCTCTGGTTCAATATCACCTCAAGTAATAAAATTTCTGCAATTAGCACTTTACTGACAGTTCAGTTGATGATGCATGAGACGGAATGGAAACCAGCTCATTGTTCCATAGCTGTAATATGGTAGTATAGCTAAGGGAAGTGTAAATTTTGAAAGAAAACCACTGGATCTGTCTTGAAGACACCCAGGGAGCTAATATGCTGAATAAGAAGGTGACATTTTTTATGTAAACTTTTGCGAATATATTCAGATCATAGCTCCGACTTGTGGATATCAGTGCATTATTCTATAAATGGAGTTTGAATCTTTTTGGTTCAGATAACTGTGCAAATGTTTACAATACATCTTTTATAGTTTATAATTTATATGTGCTTTATAATTGGTTCTGAATTAACCAGGATTGATTTAACTAAATTATAATACTCCTTAAAGTCTTTACCATCTCCATGAAACCAGGCTACTCCAAAATGGGTTGTTTGTTTTTCTACTCCTCTGGGATATCAAGGAAATTTTTTTTTTACAAAAATAATGTAATAATGCATCCATAAATATAAACTATAAAAGTCTGTGTGAGATAAAAATATTTTAATCCAACTTTTCTGACTTAATGTTGATCTATAGGTATTATCATAAGAAATCTATGAAGAATTCAATCCATATGAGACATAGTTTCTTAACTTTCCCTGATTTAGTCTCACTCTGCATCAACTGTACTTTATGCATCTTTCCACAGCACTGTATTGTAACACTTACTTCACCGATACACAAATGGCCCAAGAATTTCATTTGACTTTCAAACTGTCTTCTTTTTACTTATTATATGACACCTACAAAATTGACTTTCATGCTCCGAAGAGGACCTTAACCCAAAATAGAGCCACTGAGGAACTTGAAATGTCAGGAGACATTGCCAGTGAATGACTGACTTTTTTGAGATTCATTTATGTAGAAATACAGTTTCATGATTGTATGATACCCCAAGAAGCACATATCGCCAATAATACACCTTTATTATTTTTGTTTGTTTGTTTGTTTCTAGCACAATTAAAAATAATGCACACACTAGAAAAAGTTAAAAGTAAGAAGACTTTAGGGAAAGGGTAGAAGTATTATACTCACAAACTTAGGACAGTGTTGTGCTTACTAAAATTACAAGAAAATCAGTTAGAGTTGGCTTGATAAGTTTTGGCACTTGCTGTACTAAGATCTTTGAAACAGGAGCACTGAAATGCTTCCTCCCCTTTAGCCAGAGATAAAAATCAAACGTAGAAAGCAGTGAAAGTACATGAAAATTGATATTTTTGCTCATATTTTGCTAACCTATTTTAATATCCATAAGCTATTGTAAGAACTCAGTTGTAGAATTTACACCAAAGCATTCGTTCCAGAACGTTTTTTTTTGTTGTTGTTTTTATTTTTTGGTACTGGAAATCAAACTCAAGACCTTGCACTTGTCAGGCAGGCATTTATCCCACACTGAGCTACATCCCTGGCCCTGGCTCACTTCTTTCTGTTTAGCTATAGTCAATGTCTATTCAAGACAGGCTGGTGAAAATCACTTAGTGCCAGTGCCCACATATAGATTATATAAGGATAGTGTTAGATCAGAAACCTCAATTTCTGTAAAATAAATAGTGTACTCATTTACCAATTTTTGAAAGTTCAAATTATAAATAAAATCTTTTGACCCAGAAAGAGTTCCTTTTCTTTGATATTGAGTAAATATTTCATATAGATACCAGATATCTCAAAAAGGAATTATACATTGCAGCTTAATTTTGATGAAACCTAAGACAGTTTTGGAGATTTTTAAACATTATTTATATAGATATAAATAGCATACTTTAATATAAAAAAAATTTAAAACTTTTTAATTTAAGTGAGAAGGTTCTTTATATTGATACCCAAATTCTGAACTAAACTGAAGCAAGTCTTTGAAGAAAGAGGTTTCGTATATATTATCCCTCATGCCACAAATGTATACTTAGCATATCTTTATTTTCTATGTCCATTAAAATTTTTTATCATATAGTGTCACATACTTTCTAGGTTATTCAATTTACACGTATTTTTTCGATATTCAGTTACATTATGGAGACTGGCTAGGCACACGTCTTTTTAATGGTTATATAAAGCACTTGAAGCCTCTATAATCTTATAATAGGCAATACCTAGATGAATAATGAATCGGGCTCATCTTTCTTCTGTGACTCTAAAGGTCAAACCACACCACCTGAATATTTTTGTCCTCTATGAATATTTCCATTTAAGAGTTTATTTAAAAGAATTTTTAAACCTTCTCATTATGTCTTAACAGCATGATATCATACTCTACTTTTTTACTTCTCCATTTGATATGGAATCAAATTGCATCATATGGCCAAGGCACATTCACTTAAAGTTGTCAACTTAGAAGCTTTGCAGACTCAAACTGAGTCCATCTATGCTTTAAAAGTCCCCCACCAAAAGAATCCTCCATAAATTGCTGTGTGTTTAAAGGATTCTGATTTTAATCTAATAACTGAAATATCAAAACTACATTTTAATTCAGGTATTTAAGTAGCACTAACAGGTGTTCTCATCAGATTTAGGAACCCCGCAGTAAGATTTATCAGTGTCAAAATGCTAAAATCCTAAATTTAGTACTAGAATCCTTTCAAATGGCATTTATATTTTGATATTTTAACCTACTTTGAATCCCCTTAATGTCTTGTCTATTTTTATTAGTATATTTCACCGATTTTTTTTAACTTTTCAAATGCTCTTTAAATTATCCTACAGTCACATATATAGTATGAGAAAGCAGGTGTCTTTTTAGAATGTAGATGCTTAAGTCGCTCATAAAATTAATTTCCTCAGGTTGGAAGAAGGGTTTTAAACTATAATTTGAAAACTCTAACTTGGCATTCTGAAAATACTGTATCAGCATTCAGATATAATAAAAATGGAAACATGACAGCATAAATTCAATTTTGTCTAACTAAAGCATTTTCGCACAATCAACTAGATAGTTTTAGAGTCAAATACAGAGTCAATCACAGAACCGTTGTTTGGAGGGACCCATTGCTCCAGGAAATAGGTATTTCCTTGATGCTACCACTGGGGATCCTTTTCAACTTTGGCTCCTATTGGCATCAGCTGTGTGTAACATTGCCTGTACTCTGGACTGAGAGGAACTTGATATTCAATAGATGAATTCAATAATTCAATAAATGTGTTTACTATTATTGCAAAACATACTGCCCACTAACTAACTAACTAAATTTAAAATTGAGGTTGCCCTAAAATCCAGAATGTGTGCTGTTCCAAACCCATAGGATTCGTGGTTTCTTCTATTTATGTACTTCGAATGCAATCAAATGCATTGAACAATAAAATAATACAGTATGTAATTTAATCTTTGGTGAGTCAGAAAGCACTTAAGCCATTACAGTTTTTTGGAGTCAAGATTAGGTACTTTATAATTTTTATTGTACTGGTAAAACATGGAGATGGTGATTAATAGAGATTTCCAGTAGATACAATATTTTATAAACCAATTTTACCAAATTTCTTAACTTTGCTATGGTCAGAATACAGATACTTGTAACTGGACTTGAAGCAACCCATTTGAAAGTTTTTAAAAATAAATCAAGACTTTTTTTCTTAAATCTCTTTCTCCTCCTTTTCAATTTAAGTTTAAATCTAAAAATACATTATCTCTAAATTTCAAAATATCAGTGTAATCCTTACCTTTCTTTTTCCATCTCTGAATATGAATGGTGGACTAACGTTATGCCTGCTACCACATAAAAGAGAATTACACCTATTTGTCTGACTGAGTTCCTCACTGTTTTTCACAAAACCTTACTTTGACTAGTAATAATAGGAGCTGATGTACTTGCTAGACTTTAGTGGTAATTCTGAACAATTGTTACTGTATTTAAATCTTTAAAGCCACCCCGGACTGTTTTCTCTCATTTCAGAGACAGTTCTACTGACGACAGACAAATTTGGTAACTTGTCCAAATTCAGAGAATCAGATCATGATAGAGTCAGAATTTAAGCCTGCTTAAACATCTACATTCTATGTAGCAACTGCCAAACTTTGATCTTTCCTTTCAGAGTAAGTTCAACCTTCAGCATAGTACTTGCTCCCTTTAAAACAAATTTTTTTCCTTGTCAACTCTCAATCTCTACTCCATGTATCTGATATACCTGTGACAATGACTTTTTGTCATTCACTTAAGAGTATTATGATATTTATAGTCTCTTTTTCACACTTTCTTTTGTCAAAATTCTATCGATTTCTTAATTCTCTACTGAAATCTTAATTCCAATAAAGTAACTTCATGGATTTGGGGTGGGGATAATTTCACTAGGGAGCAAAACCAGGCTTCTTGAGTTTGAATCTTGTCTATCTTGTTAACCAGTCCTTTGACTTGAGAAAACTACTGAACCTTCCTCTACATCAGTATCTTTATTGGAAAATGAGTTGGTTATAGTATCTACTTCAATAGGTTGTGAATACTAAATCAGTTATTACATGTAAAGAACTTACAATGCACCTAGGAAAACTGCAACCAATGTTGAGGCTTGCTGCAATTATTTATTCATTTCCATATCTCATTCCTAAAATAATTTAAAGAATATTATAAAATTAAAATGTGGTATGACAAGAAAAATGTTGGGGATTGAGTTAAACGTAGATTAGGAATAAATCTCAGGAAAATATTCAATAATATTTATACATTCTTTAGAAGGATTCTAAAGCATATAGAAAATTAAGAAATGATGAAAGCATAACAAACAAAATTGACCATTTATAAATTTTTACTGCTTATATAGTTTAAGGCAACACAAATAGAACTGTCGTGGACATGGCAGAACATATTTTCAACATATGAAAGATAACTGCTTAATAACCACATTACATAAAGAGCTCCTATAAGTCAATATAACTTAAAAATAAGCCAATAGAATGGGAGAAATAGTCAAACATAAATGATAGATGAGTGTCCAATAAAAATTTTTACAAAATGAAGCAAAACAAAAACTCAAACACTCACCTGGACCAGAGGTATAGCTCAGTGGTACAGTGCCTGCCTGGCAAATTAAGATCCTGAGTTCAATTTCCAGTACCAAAAATAAATAAATAAATGTAAATATTTATTGTAATAACTTACAATAATTTAACCTTCTAAATGGGGTGAATTTTTAGAGGTCATTATTAATTTAGCTTTTGTAAGAGGTTTTTGTTTGTATATTATCAGGGATGATATAAATTGAAATATTATTGAAGCATAATTGAATAGAGCATATTCAGACTTTGAAAATAATTATGTTTGGATTGATTTAATTGATACAGGAATTCCTCTTTTATGAGTCCCTATACAGATGAACACGTACATATACATACACACTGTATTTCATACAATTGAATTAGAATCCTGGCTTCTGTTCCAACTTCATATAATTCCCTATTACTCTTCGTCACTTTAGCCTTTGTACTGTCACTTAAATATACAAAATACTTTCATTTCTTAGGATCTTCACATTTGCTCTTTCACTTGCTGGAATTATCTTCCCCCAGATGTTTGGTGAATTTGCATCTTCATTTCATTTAGTTGCTTTATTCAACTCTTCTTCTTGATGACAGCTTCTTTTATGCCTTATATAAAATAATACCCCTGTCACCTTTTTTTCTCTTCTTCCAGTTTATTTTAATAACCCTTATTAGTGAGTGATATTATTATCTAATTATTTATTCTCTGTCTTGATAATTTCAGTGTCAGCTGTATATGGTAAGAGCTGTGCTATTTGTCAGAGCTGAAATCTTAGCACCTTAGCCAGTGTTATGTGGCAACTGTACAATTAATATTTATTAACTGAACGAGTAAACCCCAAGACATTCTTCTTTCTCTTGACTGCTCAAGAAGGAGTGTGAAATCTGCATCTTTTCTACTAATCAATACTGTAGATTTGCCACCACCATGTCTTCAATTCATGAGCAATCACTTATTTTATCCATTTATAATTATATAATTTTCAAGGGGCAACTTTTGCTCCCCAAATCCTAACCTCTAAAGAGCACTGTTCATATTTATACATTTTTATATATCTCTCTGCCTTTTGCTAGTACTCCACTGTGCTCTCCGGAATTCAGAGTTGATCCTTAGCAAGATTTATTATGTCTAAAAGTTCTTTTTCATTATTTAATTTGCTTCATTTAATGAAAAGTGGTATCTAAAAGGCTTTGGTTTCCTGGCAATTCTATCAGTTTATGGTTATTTTTTTATTCTCACAGTTTTTCTCTTACTGGAATTCGAGTTAAAAGAGGCACTATTTTTGTTTCCAATTGCTATTTTCAAGCCATTTTCTCCCTTCCTTAAAATTCCATCTAATTTAATCTTAAGCCTTTTTGCCAAACCATCTAGTTCCCCTCATCATTTTTGCTATTTTTATATCCCCAGGCCTATCTTGCTGGTTTCTTGAATCCTTTAATTGATTGCCTTCTCATTGACATACAGCCTGTGTTGATTCTTGGTGATTTAGATATTTGTAGATGTTCCCTCCAACACACTAAATTCTCTGATCCTTGAATTCCATTTTCTATTGTACTCGTCGTCCACCTACACTGTCATGTGTCATTACCAAATTTGAAAATCCACCAATAATTTCAATTGTATTTGTCTCTGAACAACACTATTTTTCCAGTTTACTATCTCTATAGGAAAATCCTTTATTTTCACTGAAACTTCTAATCAATTGATGCAACCAAATTCTCACTGTTCCTTCTTGCTTTGGTTTTCTCATTATTCTTACCTAACTTCAGAGTGTCTACCAATAGATGAATGGACAAGAATTGTGATCCATATACACAGTTGAATATTTACTATGCCATTAAATGGCATCTTGCTCTTTGCAGCAACATGGATAGAGCTAGAGCACATTATAGTAAATGAAATAATCCAGGCACAGAAACCACATTTTCTCCATCATTGATAGAAGTTTATCTGTTTGAATTATAGAACTAGAAAGTAGAATACTGGTCACGAGAATCTAGGAAGGGTGGGAAAAGACAAAAATCTACATACCAGGAACAAAAACACAATTAGATATGTAGAAACTAGTTCTCACAACTTATAGCAGAGTAACCAGTTCTAGAAACTTATGGCAGAATAATGCAACTATAGTCTGCAACAATTTATTATATATTTTAAAGTAGGGAGAAGAGAAAAGATAAGAGGTTCTCAACACCAAACATGATGTCTGAAGAAATGGGAATAAAGATCATCCTGATGTGTTCATTATACATTATGTATGTATATTGAATTATTATATTTTACCCAATAAACATGAATAAATACTTGGTTTTGGTTTCGTTTTGTTTTGGTTCCAGGAATTGAACTCAGGACCTTGTGCTTGCAGGCAGATGTTGTGCCACTGAGCTATATCCCCAGCCCTATGTACAAGTGAAAAAAAAAGTACATGGATTATCTTCAGTTCAATCCAGATCATCAATCTTTAGGCTTGCAATGTTTCAACTATACCTATGACCTATGGGCTGTACATAAGTCAAGAAAAATACACAAACATTATGCCCTATCTCAATTTTAATTCTTAAGTGCAAGTCCCATGAAATATCTTAATGCTGGTCAGGTATTAATTATTTTCCATTCCATTAATTTCTCTACTCCTGTATTTCAATTTCCTACCTCTCCTCCTTTGTTGTATGGATAACATCTTTTCACCTATTCTTACTCAATGATGAAGCTACATCTGCTTTCATGAAAAATACTGAGATGGTTGAGAGAGAACAGATCACTTTCACCACATCAGACAATGAAACACAGAGAATCTCACACTCTACCATCCACCATGTTGCCTGAGATGAGCTATCTGTACTATGTATAGTCAGTCTCTTCACATACAATTTGCCAATCAGCTATTCTCCTGATACTCCATTTTCCCCATTATTACCATATCCGTATATAAACAAACTGTTTTTGTCTCCTAATCTCAAGAAGTCTTTCATCTTTCCCTTCTACTACTCTTGTCTGTGTTTCATTATCTCCTTCTTGGGTCACCATAATGTCCTCCTAACTCCTGTCTTTGTATCCTATACAATCTATGCCTCATTTTGCAGCCAGAAGTAACTTTCTTCAACAACAGTCAGGTTAGATGCCTCCTCTCTTAAAATCCTCCCTGAATTTCCAGGCACACAGAGTATACCCATGAGTCCTTATATCTCTTATAACGTCTTGTATAATTTTTACCTAATCCTATCTGTGACCTTCTAGTGTACTGCTGTCCTCCCAGATTACTCTGTTCCAGATACAACTATCTATTGCTCTGTCCTTACATATCTGTCACCTTCTAACTTGAAATTGTCACTATTTATTGACCAGCCTGCAAGTGAACCAGTTAACTTTCCCATCTCGCTCAAGTTCTTACTCACCTTCTTAATAAGATCTGCCTTAATGATCTTATTGAGAATGGTAACAGACATTCCCACTCCCTACAATTCTGTGCACCCTCATGGTGACCTGCTTTTACTTTCTTTATATGGTTTGTCAGTTTAAAACACACTATACCTTGTACAACTTAATTTTCTTTTTATTTCTTTTCTTTTTTTATTTTAAAGAGAATAAAACCAAGCAAAGCAAAACAGAATAAAGCCAATCAATACAAACCAGTGTAAGTGACACAGGACTTCAAAACAATACAAAATCAACAATAGCTACCATAATGCCTCTTGTTGTCTTCAAAATAGCTGCAGATACCTTCAGACATAGTAAAAATCAGATAAAACAGAACAGAATAAAACCCATAAAAACAAAACAGTGAATGCAATAGAGGACTTTATCTTTTTTTTTAATTTTTTTATTTTTTATTTAAAGATAGTAAAATCCAAAAAAACATAACAGAACAAAGTCAATCAAAACAAAACAGTAGAACTGGTACCGAACTTCTAAGAAAGCTACTATGAAAACAATAGCTACTATAGTATATCTTGTTATTTTCAGAATAGTTGACCTTTCCAACAGGTATAGTAAAATCAAACCAAAACCAAAACCAAAACCAAAACAAACAAACAAACAAAAAAACACAATAAAAACAGAATATAAAATAAGGCCAAAAAAATTTATCAGAATAAAGCAAAACAACGAGAACAACTATTGGGCCTCAAAGACAAGACAGAAGAGAGTCCCCCATTTTTGCTACATTGTGTACTGTCATCTTCCAAAGAGATGCTCAGGCTGCCAGCCCTAGGCCTACAAAATGAACAAAACAATACTAGCATTTGGTTGTTTTATGTACCTTAGTTGCTATCAATGCAGCCAGACCTCTGAACGAGCAGGTTGCTTCAATGGGGGGTGGGGCGGGGTAGAGATTTGTCCTTGATTCTTAGCCTGTGAACTGGCAGGTGTATGGGGAGGTGGGTGGTGCATATTTCTCTTCCTGTGGTCTACGCTGGTCACACAGGCCCCCAGAAGGCTGTCTTACTTGTGTCCTTGTTGGAGGCACTCAGGCCTGGCTGGGCACACTCCCAAGAAGCCCATTTCTTTCTCCTCCTGGGGTCCATGCTGGTCACGCAGGCCCCTGGAAGGCTGTCTTACTTGTGTACTGGTTGGAGGTGCTCAGACCTGGCTGGGTGGGCTCCCCCAATAGAGGACTTTAAAACAAGACAACAGTAAATCCAAAATGGCTACCATAATACATCTTGCTATCTTTGAAATAGCTTCCCATGCCATCAGATATAACAAAATCAAACAAAACAGAATAAAACCCAGCCCAACAAAACAATGAAAATGGCACAGGACTTCAAAAGAAGATAATAGGGAACTGACAGTGGCTACACCTTCAGAAGGAGATCCCCAATAGATGCCACACTGTGTACCATTATTCTTTGAGTAGATGATCAGACCACCAGCCCTAGACCTGCAAAGTCAGTGAAACACCAAACATCACAAGCATCAAATTGCATTTCACCTGAAGAGCTATCATCGCAGCCTGTGTTTCTCCAAATCAGTCAGTTGCTTATGGGGTTAAAAGTAGGGGGTGGTTTTGGTTCTTTTTGTTTCCCAGCCCACGCACTGGAAGGGGCTGGGGTCTGGCTGTCTCCTTGACGGCAGCAGTCTGTGCATGGCACTGGTTCACAGGAAGGGCTTGCTTCTTGGTGAATTCTGGTTTCCTTCCTTTAATTTTCGCCATTAACACTTTTATTATTTGTCTCCACCATCAAATTCAAAGCTCCCAGAAAACAAGAATCATCAATTTTGTTATTCAAAGATTAAAAACAACAACAACAAAACCTGTAACTTTATCAGACAGATAGTTGGCATCAGTTAATCCTTGTTAAATGAATAAACGTATTATTTAAGTGATAAGTGCTTAAGCATGTCTGGTATACCCATCTTTTATATGAAAAATAGAACAATGTCAATATTGGAATGACTAAAGATATAATTCATTACATTGATATTATACTTTTATTAAAAGATGACATAGCATAATTCCCTAGAAAAACTAGTAAGATTGATGACACATTAAAAACTATGTGTCAAATAAACATAGAAATGCACTCCATATCTTTTGACACCAGGGAAGTGCAAATTAAAAGCAATGAGTTTCAGCTACACACCTTTAGAATGACCAAAATCTGGAACATGCACAACACCAAATGCTGGTGAAGGTGTGGAGCAGCAGGAACATTCACGCCTTGTGGTGAGAATACAAAATTTTAAATACTTAGAAAACTAGATATAATCTTACCCTATGATTCAGCAATCATGTTCTTTGGTACTTACCCCAAAGGAGCTGAAAACTTATATTTATACAACAGCTGTCATGCAGACATGTATAAAAACTTTACTCATAATTGTTAAAACTGGAAAACAAGCAGACTGTCTTTCAGAGATGAATGGATAAATTGTAGTACATGCAGACAACGGACTACTTTTCAGTACTGAAGACAAGTGAACCACCACACCATGAAAAGACATGGAAGAACCTTAAATGCATGTTTTTAAATGAAACAAGCCCATGCTAAAAGCCATGTACCATATGATTCCAACTGTGTTGAAATTTAGCCTTTATATACTATTTTTTGAAACACAAAACAATGGAAACAGTAAAGTGATTAGTAGTTGCCAGGGCTTGTGAAAGAGGATAGATGGCTGGGGAGAGCATGCAGCAGTGAAATTACTCTGCACAATTTTACAATAATGGATATATGCAATTATATGTTTGTCCAAATCCATAAAATGTACACAACTTAATGTAAATTATAGATTTCAGAAAAATGATGTGTTATTGTAGATTCATCATTCGTAACACACGAACCCTCCTGGTGTGGGATGTTGGTAACAGAGGAGGCCATGCTTTCCCATATGGGAAATCTCTATATCTTCTATGCAGTTTTACTGTGAAATTAGAACTGCTCCAGAATATAATGCCTATGAAAGGTACGTATGTTTAATTTCTCTCTATACTTTAATAGATCCAGAAAAAAGCACCAAAATGATTTATAATATTGATCACAGGCTGAAGGGGAGATTTGATGAAGTAGAAAAAGAGTATGATTTTTTTTAATTCTAAAGATGATATTCATTATTGTGTTTATAAATTTTAAAAACAAGAAAATTAGGACAAAGGAAAAACAGACTAGGAAAACTATAATGAAATTAAAAGTAAATTTAAAACTTGAACCATGCAAATAAATTCTGTACACTTTGTAAATTTGAGTCAAAAGTTGCACTCTATTACTATCTGACAAATTATTATTTGAATCATGATATCAAGGTGCTTAAATACAAAATATTCAAGATATGCACAGCATTCCTGGGACCAGTACCTGAAGATGAAGTTCTATTTTGAGTCCTTACTAAACGATATGTGAACTATAATTTTAATGCTATCTACATAGACACTTCAAAACATTTCATTGAGCATTTTTTGTTTTTGTTGTTAATTATTTTAAATGAACTCTCAAGTTGTGGCTTGGTAACACCAATCCTGTAGTTCTTGAAGGCTTATAGAGAATGGAAATGATTCACAAAACACTGTCATCATGAAAGGAGGCTCATCTGTGTGCTTGTTTACTCCAAAATCCACATTTAGATGGTTGTAACTAAAACATGATTCTGTGTTCTACAACAGTAAATGCATTGGTCAAATATTGAGAAAGTTCCTTTCGAACAAACTTAAATGTATTTCTTTGCTTTTAGGATCTCTCAGACACTTGAATATGCAGACATTCTTGTATATCTTAAGAGTAAGACAGAAAATATTGTGTTTTTCAATATAATTATATCTCAACCCCATTTCTGTGTGCAGATCCTCCAAAAGTAGGTTCATAGATCACTTCAGGTGATCACCTGGAGCAGAGGCCCCCTTTTTGTGAGTTTACAAATAGCATACATTGTCATTGATCTTTTTTTTTCCAAAAAAAAAAAATATTAATAGATCTTTCCTTGAAGCCATATTGGTTTTCTTGTAATGTAATTTACATTTTTACTAAATTTGACCTTTTGCCAGTTTCTCTGCTACTTGGGATTTATATCAAGTACTGTTTTTGTTTCTTCAGGATCAAACATTAATAGTATTTAGTGTGATGTTTATTGAGCATTTGTGGAAGAAAAAATGTGTGTATGTGTGCGTGTGTGTGTATGTGTGTGTATGTGTGCAAAGTCATGACTAAGAATTCTAAGGTATTTCTCACCCAGACTTCATAAAAAAAAAAATCTAATGACATTTTTTATTGTTGGAGTCACACCAGTTGTATTAGTCAGAGATCATGCTGATCAGAACCTCTGACTTAATAGATATAAATGTCAATAATATTTAAAACAAATTAATAAACACAGAATGATTAATAGAGAATGAGTGTTAACATGTGCTGTCTGACAAAGAAAATGAAATACTCCTTGCAGAGAAGTTGAAACATGAGTTCACGTCTTTTCTTCACAGAAAAAGGATATGGGTGGAGTTAAATAGATTTGCCCAATAAAATCGATCTTTTTTTTTTTCTGGAACTGCAAATTGAACTCAGGACCTCATGCCTGCCACACAGGCGCCAAGCTACTGAGCTACACTCCTGACCCCAGTGACTTTTTTTCTTTTTGTCACTTCCTTTAGATCAGAGTAAGTATTAAAGCTTGCAAACTGTGTTTTGCATTCAGCAAGGATTATTTTTCTCTTTTTTACATTTCCCTTTTTGTGGGTTTCATTGCAACTGTTCTCCTTGTCTTCTCCTCTTTTCATTCTCCTCCTTTCACTTACATAGCATGTGACATTCTTTTGCATGTGTCAAGGACTCTTGCTGTCTCAGGAATGAGAGGCCTGGCATGCTGGCTGCCGGGAAGCTGCACACCCCCTCACTTACTGATGGGAAGCGCTGCTTCTGACAGAGCTGATTCACAGTGATGAGGCTGACTGGCTGAACACTGGTCGAAGGACTTTGCAACAGCTCTGGGGCCAAACTGAGTCCTCAGGCCATATGTCTGGCTCCTCTGTCATAAACAGACGACCAAGTGTGTACACTCCCAGGTGTAATGTCACTGGGATCTCATTTGCAAACATATAAACGAATGACATTCAATTATGTTCAGAGGCAGTGTTGTCAAAACCACCAAGGAAACAATTTACTGCTTTTGCACACTGTGTGATTCTGAGTGCATTAGCAAGTTTTCAACCCTTAGTTGTTCAATATGCTTCTGAGGAGGTTCTTTTGCAGCCTGTTTTATGATAAGTATGACACATGCATTTCTATAGTATGAAAAGAAATGCTGAAATTGAGGGTTAGGTAAAGGTAGCTGAGGTAAAAAATTTAGATATAATACAAACAGCTATTTTTTTGTAATCATTAGCCAGTAAAGAAAGAAAGATAAAATTTCTACTATTATTGGCAAAGAGTTACTTGTTAACACAAATAGATAATAGTGGGAAAATAAAGATTTTTAAATTTTGGCTCAGAAAAAATTCCATTCTTGCTAAGTGATACCATTTTGCATGGTAGGGAAAAATATCTCTAAGTTATGTAAAATATGGGTATAGCACAAGCAATGGTGTTTTAAATTTATGAGGTATCTTCTAATGCAATTAAAATATTCCTGGAAAAAATATTGGAAGAAGCAAAAAAAATTGAGTTTTAGGTTTCCTTATTAACACTATTACTAGTGCTAATAGAAAATAATCAGAATACTGAATCAGTGAGGTGACCTATATAGTTTTACATAACATATAACAACTGTTCTTTGCATTGGCATTGTGTTTTACAGAATGCAGAGAAATATATTATGCTCACAGAGTATGTTAGATGAAATATAAATGGGGTACACAGCTTCAAAGAGAATATCATCATTACCATCATTTTTATCACTCTTGTTTCAGAGACTACAAGATTGAGACTCCAAGAAGTTAAGTGATTTACCTCAATAGTACTAGAAACGAAAATCAATGTTAGTGAGACTTCTGAATTCTACAGAAAAGTATCATCTATGATACTGTTAATGTCTTGTCTGTCAAAAATCAAAAGTTGGAGCTCTTGAAGTTCTCAGAAAAGGAAACAGTTCAGAAGGACCCATGCAGGGACTCAATGCTAGTAGTTTTAAATATCAAAAGGTGACAGTGATCAATTGATAAAAGAAACATGAATGAAATTCTGAGCTAAGCAACAGCTTAGACAATACTATATAATTAACACTTATGTACTGAGTTAAAAAATATTAAGCACTGAAGACATTAAGTAATGTTCTAGGTACTTCAATTCCACTTACATCAGGAGAGATCAACTCTTCAACTTCATGGAGCCTATGTTATAGTGGGAGAAAGGCAGACTATGAGAAGAACACAATTTTTAACATCTATAAAGAAAAAAGTAGAGGATAGTATTTTCTCCCTTAATGGCATTTTGCTTTATATGGGTTCTGTTACCAGTGGTAAAGTACAATTTGAAAATTAAATGGAAAATTATAGAGATAAGCAATTTATAATTTCCAAATTGTGTGTTTTTCTAAGTAATATGATAAATTTTCATGTCATCCTGCTCTGTGCAGACAGAGATGTAAGTCTTCCCTTTGTTCAGCGTATCCACATGGCATACATTACCTGCTCACTAATCACTTTGTGGCTACCTTAGTTGTTAGATCAATTATCACACAATAACAGTGTTTGTATTCAAGCAACACAAATTTGGCTTAATAATGGCTGCCAAGTGCAAGAATAGTGGTACTGACAATGATATATGCCAAAAAGAGGTCATAAAATGCTTCCTTGAATAAAAATGTAAGAGAACTTACAATAAGAGATCAAGAGAGGAACAGGGAGGCAGAAAAAGAGGGAGAGACTGTTCATTTAACTTTTATTCAAGCATAATATCAGAATTGTTCTAGTTATTGTTACTAGTCTCCTTTCTGTCCAATTTAAAAATCAGATTTTATCATAGGTATTTTTCTACAGGAAAAATACATAGTTCACGTAGGGCATGGCACTATCCATTGTTTCACATATCTTTTGGGGTCTTGGAACATATCCCCTACAGATGACAGGAGGCCACTGAAAATGGATTGAGGATGGTAGAAGAATGGAGTATATTATACTAGTGGTCAAAGAAGGGTTTGGAGATGAGATTTGACAGTGCCTGTATTTTTAAGGAATAGTCAGCCATATATTTGTCTAACAATAATATTTTCCAGTAGGTAAGATCAGATGAAAAAGCTTAAAAAAGTGTGTAGTATTTACATACAACTGAGAACCACTCTGCCATAAAGAAAGGTAAACTTCAAAAACATTTTCAGGTTTTTCCTTCTTCTTCTTCTTCTTCTTCTTCTTCTTCTTCTTCTTCTTCTTCTTCTTCTTCTTCTTCTTCTTCTTCTTTTTTCTTTTTCTCCTTGAAATAAAATGGATTTGGAAAAAAATAAAAGAAAGATGAACTTGGGTCATTTCCTCAAATGGAAAGAGGATCAAGAGATAGAAGAAGGGGAACAGAAGGGGATGGAAAAAGAAATTAAGATGTGTTATGAACATGTACCTACTCCTCATTATGTACTGCAGACATAATTTAAAGCTTTGTAAATTATTGATACAAACACACTGTTCACTAGTTATGGTTAGAATTCATTAACAGGTTGTGACTTACTTGTTGAAAGATCATTCATTCTCCAACTTTCACAATAAATCCAGATGGTGTCAAGAATGGAAGCAGGGAGAACTGCAAGATGAAACAATTAGCATTAATTGAGAGAGAAGCACACTAGCCTTGTGCTGGGAGTGGTGAACATGGTTTGGAATGTATTTTGAAGACAAGATTGATGAGAGTTTCTCATGGTTTGAATAAAATAGAAGAGTTTATTTTGCTAGGGAAAGGAAGAAGTGAAAAATAAGACTTAACCTAGTGAAGTTTTCACTTCATTACTTCAACAGGTGGGATATAGAAGACAAAGCACAAATTACCTGCACTATAGGGTTATGGTTTGTGCCTAGATGTCCCTCCAAAGCCTCATACAAACATAAGGTATTTTCAGGGCTGGCTGAATTTAGAGTGTGTGGCTGATTCCTAGTGCAATGCTGGGATTATGGGTGCTGGGATTAAGGAAGGGTGATTGCTGGATCAGTCCACTGACTGGATTGGCATCACCTTCAACATGGTAGACTGCATACAACATAAGGGACAGAAAGAGACTTGCCTCTCCCTCCCCTCTCGTTGTTTGTGCCATTTTCTGCTGCCATGAACTATTGCCCCTCTGCCATGTGTTATGCTTCCTTGGAACCAGCTGATTACGGACTGAGACCTCTACAAACTGTCAGCTAAATAACGCTTTCCCCTTTAACTTTGTGTGTTGGGTATTTTGTCTCAGCAATGAGCGAATAGTAACTAAAATATATGGTAAATGATGTAAAATGTCATAAGGTTTTGCATGATTATGGAAAAGGAAACAACAGTTAGGTCTATTCAAGGCTGTGTGGTTAATGTGATTGGGCTCTTTGAGGCTACATCATAATGCCAACTGATATGGAATGGAAAAGGAGGGAATCTGCATTCTAGCTACACTCTCGAGGGCCATACCTCATTCTTATTATCTGTGAAATGAGGTGTTAGATCATACTGATAATGTCAAAGTTAGTTTTAGATTCTAGATCTTTTTATGTATCTAATGAGTACTAATTATTCTCCAGAAAACAATTTCATGTGTATTCAAAATTTCTGTGGAATACAGGAAATTTAAAATCACTTGGTCAGTAAATACTATCCTATATTTCTTCAAATTGAATCATATAATTCTATTCAAACTAGTTTTAATTTAGATATAAAATGTCCCCCCAAAGGGTCATAAATTTTGATTTGGGCATTGGATCATGAGGATGATATACTTATCAGTGGATTAATTCACTGCTGAGTTGATACCTGAATGTGCCAGTAGGAGGTGAGATTGATTAGAAGTTAGGTCACTGCGAAAGTGACCTGGAAGGATATACTCTTGTCCCTACCTCTTTCCTTCAGTCTGCTTCCTGACCATTATGGTGTGAGGGGCTATTTTTGTATTATTCCCTTCCATTTCTTACTAGGCTCCAACCAACCATTGACTGAACCCACTAAAACCATGAGCCAAATAAATCTCTACTCCTTTCTATTGTGGGTGTCAGGTATTTGGTCTCAGTGACTGAAAAGTGACTAATATACCATATCAAAATAAGTTCCAAATCAGAGACCTAACAAGACAATAAATGCACAGGGTAGTATGGAGTAAGTTTTCTTACAATATTTATGCAGGTATATGGAATGATGAAGCCTATCACCTTGTCGTTACATTGTCAGGAACATGCAAACATCGCATTTACTACATAAAGAGAGAGAGAACCAAGAGGCATACATAGGGTTTTTCACTGCTTTGAACAGGGAGGGACAAGCATCTCTAAGTAATCTGATATCTTCAGTCAGATCTAACCTTCTGGGACCTGGTCCCAAAGTGTAAATGAAATAGAAAATAGAAGATGATTTATTGATAAATGTTATATTTTCTTTCATATATGCTTCCTCCTTAAACAGATAATTTTCTAGCCCAAGTAAAAACTTCTGTTTTAAGTAAGCATAGAGTTACCTAAATAATTGAACACTGTAAAACTGTCAGAATGTTTATAAAAGATCTTGAAGAGTCAAAATTGTGTGAAAAAGCCAAACACAAAATAGTGCTGATAGGGTATTAGCATTCACAGAAGAAAGATGGGAAATGAAAATTTCCATTTGTGTTTATTTGAATTTGGTAGAAAATCTCTAAGGATGAATTTAAAAAGCGAGTAGTGATAGTGATGGGCTGCTTTAGACAGAGAGGAGAGAGAGTGAGCATAAGACTTCTGATCATATCGTGTACTTTATCATTTTTATTATAGAACTTTATGGATACATGGTAAGTTCAAAATATTAAGAATTGATAAAAAGGAGAGCATAAAAAGCCAATAAAACAAAAATATGTTCTCTTTCCATATCTGATACTTTTATCCTCAGTGATGGAGAGCATCGAGAGATCACTGGCTAATTCCAGAGTTTCATGCTAAAGGCTGATAGCATTCAACGCTACAGGATGTTTATGCATAACCGGACAGCTGAGGCGCGGCTTCATTACAGTCTAACATGCATCATGTCATGTGTTATTGCTTACTTAACAACTCTCACTCCATCACATGGATTAACCAAGATAAAGTGGCTAAATATTGCCTGAGATTTCCCATCTGTTCCTAAGCTTTCATTTGTCAGGATGAGAAGTAAAATTAAGCAAAAGCTTAGTAGATCTTCTGCTCACCCAATCTCAACTGTGATACAGAACTTTACAAAATACTGCTGGCCATAGTTTGATTTGATTTTAATGTTGTGAAATTACTGAACTGGAAGAACAAAAAGTTTTCTAAGGGGAAATAATTTCTCTTGTTAATTTAACTTTGTAAACTCTTTCAACTTGAAATACATCAAACATTATTATGATAAAAGCTTTTGTTGGTAAAAGTTTATAAATTTTCAAAACAATATAAATTACTGTAAAGTGAATAAAATCTGGAAACAAATTCCTATCTCTACCAGTTGTGGGCTTTGAACTTTTTATTTAATCTTTCTTCATCTATATAGTGCAAATAACATTAACTATTTTGGGTAGTTGTGAGAATAACATTTAACTATTTTGTGTAGTTGTGAGTGTTCCGATTAGGTATTTGAGGTATACAATGCAACACCTGAGATCATAGTGGATGCTCTAAAAGTGATTGCTATTATCAATGCTCCCCTTCCTAATTAATCATGACAAGTTAGTACAGCAAATGTTAGAAATGAGTCAAATAATATTTCTCTTTCACAAATATAGGGAGAGAATTCCAGGGCAGATAGCACATTCCTTTCACTTTTTCTCATAATCTATGGGAGTTGAGAGTATCAACACATGTAAGAGCATGCTGCAATAGCCGAAGGTGGAGGAAATAGAATGACCTTGAGATTGAGGAAAAACCACTTGTATCTAAAACTGCCACTTTACAAACATGGGTGTTGCTCAGACCAATTGAAATATTATTTTCAAATGCACTTGTCATACTATGACATAGTTTATTTGCTGAATAAACGCTCTCATTAGTATTTCAAGACAGAAAGAGAAGACACATACCTAAGACCATTAAATCAAACTATGATACTAACAGCTCTATCATTTAGGAAATGGTTCACATTTGGAGAAAATTAGCAAGGAGTAAACAGTGTTTGGATAATTTGCTATTGAATTTCAATTTTATCATATTTTTAAACATAAGTAACTTGTTTCCTGAAATCTCTCTTAAAAGACTTGGGCTCTGTGTAATCGGAAACATGTTTCTTTATTTTTCAGTCTGATGTACTTCAAGAGAACATTAATTTGTATGTTTCTGATTCTTTAATACTTAACTCATCTAAAAGGTATTGTCTATGAATTCTTTGATGTCCAGAAAGCCTTATCAGTGTCTTATAATATATTCAAGGTTTTTTGTTTTGGAAAAACAGAAATCATATCTTGCTTAAAACAAATAAAATCAAGTACCCATTTTGAGGGAGAGTACATGAAATTATTCTATATATCTGTGTCCCTTAAGCTTTTTCCATTAGTATCTTGGCTTATAGGAAAGACTATTTTTGTTCAGAAAGGAATTAAACATGTAATCTTCTTGAGGTCAGTCAATGCAAAAAATAATTTTTTGCTATCTTTGATGTATGTATAGAGAAATAGGCAGGTTTATATTGACGATAGTGATAAAATAATGCACAAAAGCACTATGTAGTGTTTATCCTCAAGGAGTTTATATTCTACTCACAGAAGTAGAAATGTATTAAAGAAATTATGTTTGACTGGATACAATACTCTGAGAGAAGTAAAAAGCAATATTTGGTATGAATTGTACAAGAGGAATTATGAATTGAAATAAAGAAAGATTTTCACAAAATGGATGAAATTCGAGCCATTCTTACTAGCATTTCAGGGATTGTAAGAGTTTCACTCAGTGATGAAGGGTAAGGGGTCACTGTTTCAACAAAGCCACTTGGGCATAGCATAGTAACTTCATAACTTCATGACCTGTAAAGCCACAAATTATAACACTATGGACATTGTTCTCTAGATAATACAGAAATCACACGAATATCCTTGAGGAAAATAAGTAACGTAAATTCAGGGTGGGCTTTAGAAAGATGGTATTAATGGAAACCTAAAGGATGAATAAGTAACTGGGAATTCTGAAGGTTTCAAGATTAATTCTGTGACTATTTCCATTTAGTTGAGGGTTAATGAATGGGAGAATTATAAGAGGAAGGAATATTAATGAAGAAAGATGCCAATTGTTTGCTGAATTTTTTGTGAAGTTGTATATTAGTTATAATATAGGCTGTCAGTAGTAATGAGAGATCTAAAAACTAAACCAGCTGAGAGAGAATTTTATTTTCTTAATGAATAGTTCAGAGATGGGGGAATGGCACATCATAGAAAGGTGATTTTGCTCAAGGCCACGCACAAAGTTGTTGAAATACTGAAATCTCGTTCTTTATCAACTTTCATTCCAGACTTTGGAAGGAAGAAAGAAGTTGAAAGGAAGCAGTTTTCTTTTAGACAAGTGACCTTGGCATTGTGTGCACTGTATCCATGAATAGCCTATCATTTCTATGACTCCAGGAAAATGTTTAATTCAGAATCTAAAACTTGATAGTTCAAAGCCCAAAGGTTGTTTCCTGATACCTTGTACTAAAAGCATTAGAAGTATTTGAAATTATTTTTGGTACCAGAAGAAAGTACTGTACAGATCCAATGGATGGGAGTGGTTGACCAAGGGTTCAGGAGATGAGAGCACAAATGAGAAAAAGTGAGTCACTTTGTTTTTCTTGGGCTGAAGCCAGTGGGCCAGCCTAGGGTGGAGTCCCCCTACAGCCCAGCTATCTGTCATGGAGTTTTTGGGGCTCAACTGAACCATCAGAGTCAGAGATCCATGCGGAAACTCACATTTCACACCTGCCAACACTGGCTTACAAAATATTTACTAGTTCATGGCCTGTCATTGGCATAGAAGTACAAGCTTCACAAAGGCAGGGACTTCATCATTCTTCGTTCAACTTTAATTCTCTGAGTTTCTAGCAAAATGACTAAAGTATTTTAGTAGCTGGATATCCATGCAGATTTTTAGTTACATTTTGAAAAGTTTTAAATTTTTAGAAAACTTGAAAATGATAAAAAGTATACATGTCCACTAATTAAAGTTTTGCTGCATTTGCTTATTTTTCTATTCTTCTCTTCATTTTGAATCTTTGCAATGTAAGTTGTAGACACTTTCTTGAGAGAGTGAGTGAAAGAGAAAGAGAAAAAGAAAGAAAGAAAGAAAGAAAGAAAGAAAGAAAGAAAGAAAGAAAGAAAGAAAGAAAGAAAGAAGAAGAAAAGAAAAGAGATACCTGCTTGGTATCCATTTTATTTTATTCTTTAGCATTTATATCTATCACATTCAAGAAGCTATTCTAAAACAAATGAACTTGAAAATTAAGGTTTGAAATTGTTTCAATGGGTGTGTTTTCTTGGAACAATAGCTATTAGCTAAACAAAAGAGAAAAACGAACAAGACCAAAATTTGGATACAGCAAAAATGCAGTACAGTAGCTTTTCTTCATTTTGAGCTTTAGAAACAGTCTTCACTAGCTAGTTTTGATTTACTGTGAAAAAAGGGATTTAAAAATTGAGATAATTATAAGCAGAAGTAAGAAAAATCATCTTCAGAAGATTCAGCATATCCTAAAGCATTTCTTTCCACTAAGGGAATAAGTCATCGGCATCCCGATGACATTCATAGATGGTTCTAGAAGAAATGATAAAACGTCAGCAAGCTCAAGACAACAGTATAATTCATTTTTAAGAAGTTGGAAATGAGAGAAAATCAAAGGACTTGAGAAAATATAAAAGCAATGCTAGGAAAATGCCTCTATGTTGTCTAACAACATAGTGAACAGTTACTCAAAGCACCTACTAATTTTTTGTGGATCCAAATATATCAAGTGGTAGAACAGAGATAAAACTTTTTTTTATCTGACTTCAAAACAAATAACTTGTTTCTATACCTTACCATAGCTCCATAACAGTAAAGAAAATACTTACAGAAAAGAAGGTTAAATCTGTGTTGAGAAGGCTCAGATATTTGCCCTTCAAGTTAAAAGGATATATTACATTGTAGATGAGTATTCAATTTGAGAATGTTACCCAACAGATCTTCAGAGAATGCTACCATGTAAGTTTGCTTTATTTCCATACAAAGCTTGAAAGTTTGATATATGTCTATATATACATGAATGGCAAAGTATATCTTGGCTTTTAGTTATTTTGTTCTCACAGTAGCCTTGCAAAGGGAATAATAAAACTTCTAGCATTTTCACTGAAGGGCAAAGTAACTAACGATCATCAAGAATGAATTATCTGTCCCGTTTGCTTCATATTTTAGGACTGTTGAGCTACATGTCACCATCTTCCTGGTCACTTCTGCATCAAACAATTTTTTACCTAGGGATCCAGAATTTTCAAGACTTTTCTTGCCATTTTTCCTGGAAAGATTAAAATCAATTTAAATAGCAAGTAGTTTAAAAAATCTATTGCCATTAAGACTTAATATAGATTTTTATTTCATAGCCCATAATAATCTTTTCTAAATAATATACTCTTAGAGTGAGTTTATCCTCATCAGATCTGCCATGTTGGGTATGGAGCAAACTAAATTTCCTCCCAAATATTAATACATATTGAAGAAAATATCAGGTGATAGTGGAAGTGAACCCATAATTATTTTGGATTATTACAAAGATGTTGACTATTATCTTGGGTGGCCAGTGGCTTCTTTTAATATTTGAGGGTTCTCTAAAATCAGATGAAGTATATGGCCTGTAGTCTTTAAGAATAAAATAAAATAAAAAACCAAAAAAAAAAAAAAAAAAAAAAAAAAAAAAAAAAAAAAAAAAAAAAAAAAAAAAAAAAAAAACTAACCACAAGAAACAGAAAGTTGATATAGATACAGATGGAAGAGTTCATTCACTGTAGGTTAAGAAATCCTGGTCTGGGAATACGGGGTTGAATCAGTGTACCAGCTTTGGAACATACGAAGAACTGAGAGACTAATAGATGACAGGCTGTTACAGATGAATTCACAATGAGTCACAAAGGAAAAGGAGACCAGTGGTAAGAATGCAGAAGAACTTGGGCCAGAAATATGGTATTCCTTCAGTAGCCTGACTTAGATAACAATCTGTATTCCCTGGCTCCCTATTTCTTCTGGATGCTGTACCTGGATTATTTCATTTACTTGACTGCCTAACA
The DNA here is from genome assembly GCA_004363535.1 of Dasyprocta punctata. Taxonomy (NCBI): domain Eukaryota; kingdom Metazoa; phylum Chordata; class Mammalia; order Rodentia; family Dasyproctidae; genus Dasyprocta; species Dasyprocta punctata. The sequence continues at coordinate 137,162 of RJWM01000584.1, forward strand.
TAAATTTCAGTGCAAAGCATGAAAATACAGAATTAAATGAAGAATAGTTAAAAGTACTTTAGATCTCCTCAAAATGAAATGAGAAAAATATCCATAGAAATCCCTAAATTATGAAGAGAAGAAAGTTGCATTTTTACTGTGGTTAATGAAGTTATGACTACATACACAGGAAGCCATATATGTGTGCACATTTTTTAAAGAATAGCATGTATACTCGTATCACATGGTGCATGCATATGTGTGATACATCATTACCTAACTTTGTAGTTAACGTAATTTAACAATCTCATTGTTAATAAATTTGGGTACTATTTCTCAAAAGAAGTGGTGGTGGAAAATACAGCTGTCTCTATAAAATGAACAAACAAACAAACCAACAAACCAGATTGTCTGTGAGCAGTTTGATGTGTATAATTCTCAAACCCTGAGACAGCAAATGACTGAGATTAAAAAGAAAAAGTCCAAGTCACCAAAAAGGTCAAGGAAGTCTGAAAACAGGTCTGTACCTTAAATGTACTTATATACATATAATCAATTACTATATTATAAACTTATGGAATTAATTATTGTAATCAATTATTAGATATTAATTAAATTGGAGCTATAATGTAACATCTGTTCCTTTCAAAGTTTAACCGCTGTAACTATAAATATGAAAAAGTTGTAACCCGTTGTGAGACGAAGCACAGGCTGCCTAGCAACTGTTTTACATAGTTCCCCTGAGGTTCTCCTGCAAAAAAATGGGTGTTTGGAGGAGAGATATTTGATATTATTTTTGTTGAATATCAGTATCAAGATTTCAGAATCACTTCTTATTAATCTATCTAGTCCTTTTCTTCTCGTCATCATCATTTTAAGGAGATAAAAAAAGAAGGAACAATAATACCCAGAGAAAAGGAAGGAATAAGAGAGGAAAATAGGAAGGGGTCAGCATGGGCATTTCAAGCATTCGGTGAGGAATTCAAGTACGTTAATGCAAACCAAAGTCAAGTACTTCTGTTTATTGTATACAGCTCATACACGTTTCAGTGTAAGACTCACAAATCAAATTCAAAGCAATGGCTTTGGCCTGTCAAACTACTAGTTCATTGAAATGTATGACAGGAGAGAATATATGTTGATAGCATTTCTTGACCCAGGATTCAAGGGCAACTTTGAAACTCTATGTCTACTTCATGAAACCATAGATCACCAAGAAGATGTTCTCATAAAGAAAATGTGGCAGGTTAGGTCACTCTCATCCTTCTAGACTTACTGATTAAGTAAAAGCACAGTCATAAAACACTCACAGCAAATTTTCATAGAATGTCCTAGATGGAGGTCTCCGTCAAGGGAGGAGAAAGAAAGGAAAGAAAGCGTTTGATGGCAATTCAAAAAAGAGTGAGCTATGTTGAGCATTTTAAGTGAGTGAGAGAGAGAAAGAGAGAGGGAGGGGGGGACAGACTTTCTACTATGTCTGCTATATATCCTTTGTTAGTTTAGAAGGAAAGAACAAAGGATCATTTAAAGTCTGTAGTTAATTCTGCAATAATGAAGACGTAAAAAAGCAAAAATGATGAGACAAAGTTAAAATCTCAAAGAGCAGAAAAGATGGTGAGTCTGGAGTATGATACTTAAATCATATAAATGTTTCTGAACATAAATTACTTTATTTTACGTGATTATTTTTGTGGTTTTTCGGCTCCACTCCAAGACGGCATTGCCAGTTTGGTTCATCATACATTGTTTTGAAAATTCACCAAATAAAGGTCTTTCAACAATAAACATTGGCTTCTTTAATCATTGTGAATAATATAGAAACCCTATACCCTCTACAATTTATTCTGAACCTTGGGTTCATTTACAGTTTCATCAGTGACCCAACATGAAACATTGCATTTATTTGCTTTTGGATACTTTCCTCAAGCAGAAATGAGAAAGTCATGCATTGCTTTGACCTGAGAAATTGCCATAATTTGCTACTTCATAAGGCAAGCCTGGATTTCTCAGGTTAAATTCTGACCTCGTTGATGAGTTTAAATGCCAGGATGATATTTTAACTCTGCTGAGCCATAGACATATAAGACATTCCATGTATGTCCATGCTAATGAAGACTTATTTTGATATATTGCCCTATTTATTTCAGCATCTGATCATGTACTAAGATATTTTAAAGACAAAATTTTTAAAAATCATACTTTTGTGAGGGAACTTTTTCCAATTTCATGTATTTTACAATCTAGTTCTTCATGTTTCCTGAAGACAAATAATGAATGAGAAAACCTACAGCATTTTGACCAGCATTTTTCATGAAGTATTAAGTATTATTCTTGAAAATGTTTGGACTATGAATAGTTGTGAACAATAATTTTCCTGTTGGAAATAAAGTCTGATAGTTTTCCCTTTTATCCCTTTGATGTCTTAGCATATTAATGCTACACAGAATGGGGTTGGCTACTGAATTTTTCCCCAAAATTATGAAACTTACAGTTTCATAAAAAGGACTACAGATAAATTTTGAAGCAGTGATTTCAGAAGAAAGTAGGGTTTTATTTTGGTGGAAGGAAGGGGTTTTGGATTCCTGTTGATGTAGTTTTTGCAACTGAAGATATGTCAGATGTTTTAAAATAAAGTTCATGATAACCCTAAAGTAGTTCCTTTAATGTATAAATAACATGATTTTGTACATAATGTAATCCCAGAACTACCAGACAGCACTTTCTTTAAATTGTTGCAAACCCTCCAAAAGACAGCTTAAATTGCCTACAGATAAAGTTGTATCTTATTTGAAGAAGTCCCATATCCAATACTTCATTTATCACATTTTTCTACAAAAGTTGAGGAAAAATATTCAATTTTTATGGCTGAAAATTTTATAATGAGGACAAAATTACAGTAGTTTACAAGTAAGCTAAAATAGGTTCAATGACAGATGTTGAAATCAGACACAAGTTGCAAACTAAAAATGCTTCAAATTATCAAGAATACTCAGGACAACATTCTTCTTTCTTCTGTAGGATTAAGATTTTTTGTTTTGGCCTCACTGTTGGAAAATTTTTACTTTATTTCTTGGAAATTCTATACACAACAGAAAAAGAGTAGAGACAGCAATAGTAAAACACATGCATACTGGATTCCAAATATACAACAAGCATCAAAACTGTCTATTAAGTGTGTTGTTTTACCTTCCCTTAAGTAGGAGATCTGTAGAAAAGACAGTGTGGTGATATTAAAATGAGAGATAGGACTGAGGGGAGAAGGAGGTCCCTTTTGTTACTTTGATTGTTTTTTTAACCATACCCCATTAGTGTGGTTGGTAAGGCCAAAAGACACGCATATTTCCTGCCATTGGTGGAAAAAACAGGGTTGTAGTGGAAAACTTGTTGAGGAGTCTATAGTGCTGGGTGGCAGGAGGCAATGATTTTTGAAACATTTAAAAATTAGTAGAAATTTGATGGCTATGATAAAAGTGAGTTACTGTCTGGCCAAACTTGTGGACAGCAGTGTAGAAATGGAGTAGAAGATGAGAGAAAGTTTTCCTGAAGAAATGAAGAACTGTACTATTTCAGAGCAGTGAGACACTGAATAGAGACAAAACCAGCACTTGTGGGTGAAGGTAAAACATGTCTGAGATGAGGCTAGAGACAGAATGTTAGTTGGGGTAAGAACATTATTTTGCATGTTCTTTTGCAGTATCAAAATATTCTTTTGTTACCTAACTTTTCCCAAAATAGAAACCATCACAAAAATACTCTTCTAGAACATTTGATTTGTATTCAATTAACAAAGTAAAAGAGATTTCAAAGAAAATAAAGACATTGCATAATTGGTAAACTGTTAGTTTGTGTTTACATAAGACAAGCTTGTTAATTCTGGAGAGTATATCTTTTTCATTGTTGACATTGTCCAGGAGAAAAAAAAAAAAAAAAAAAACAAAGGCAAAATGTTAATTATGTTTTATGCCTATCTTTATTACATATTTACATTTTTTAAAAATTCTAAATACATCCTCATTTTACAGATAAAGAATGTGGTGATCATTGGGTATAGGTAGTTTGAATAGGATCACAGCAACAGAATACCACAACAGTGAATTCCACCCAGGTGAATCTATAATTAAATACACTGATGTCTCTTACATTATCCAATTCATCCCCATCTTTTATATCAATTGTATTAGTCAGCTTTTCCATCACTGGTTCAAAACACTTGAGACCCATAGATTAAAGGGTGAAGGGTTTATTTTGGCTCATAGTTTTAGAGGGATCAGTCCATAACAGTTTGGCTCCAAGGCAACAACATCATGGTGAAAAAGCATGGCAGAGGAAAGGTGTTCCCCTCATAATGGCCAGAAGCAAAGAGAGGGCACAGCTGTACACAGGAGTATACCCTTTCAGGTCCTACCTCCTGTGACCTACCTCTTTCAACCAGATCCCACATCTAAAGAGTACATTGAGCTATAAATTCACCAATCAATTAATCTATTGATGAACATAGTGCCTCATTCTCCATCAGAGTCTTCAGCTCTGAACAGATGAGATTTTGGGACACACTTTAAGTCTAAATTTTAACTTCTATTTAATGTTTAGCATCTACAAATTAAGAATTTTAAGGGTGATTATCTCTTTGATGCAGATAAATTTTTAACCCTCTTATTTTAACTATAGTGTCATTCTTCTATTATCTGTCCTTAAAACAACAAAAAACTTACAAAGAGTTATACATACCACTTCCTCAATTTCCATTCTTTTTTTTGAAGAAAAATAATATGTTTAGTGAGAGTTTTATTGAATTATAATTGAAATAAACCATACAGAGTTGTTGTGTTTATGCATAATTAAAATGTGCAGTTTGACAAGGTTTGACCTGTGTATGCATCTACCAAACCATCACTACAATTATAATGATAAGTATATCTGTCACCCACAAGTTTTCTCAAGGCTCCTTGTTATTCCCAATACTCTTTCTTGTGGATTGTATGTTTCTGCTTCTTTATATTTTGAGTAATTTTTATGGGAGTATGGCATTTTTGCGTATTTGATCTTGTGAGGTGCTAGTTATTTTTCCCTTCCTATAAATATTCTGGACCTTTCTTCTGAATTACAGTTAAATTATAGTTGACTTTTAAGCTTTATTATATGACAACAAATCAACATTTAATGTAGGGCTAATTTCCCCCCTCTGTTTAGGCAAAAATTTTATGACTAATTATATGATGTTCACTGAATCCTTAGGTTTTCCATCATGACTGGAGGAAATACTACTATTCCTGACCATCAATAGACTCTGGAGAGGTTTCTTTCATACTCTTTTGGGGAGTTCTCACCCTAGAGTAAAGTAGTTTCCTCACATGCACTAAGCACTATTCAGAAGACAAGATGGGAAGGGGTACTGGAGATCTCTGAAGCACTCTTTATACTGTGCCACACACATGCCAGTTACCTTGATCTCCCTGGACTTCCAGATTCTTCTCAACTTGGAGAGACTCCCATGCTTTGCTTGAGTTCACCCTCTGTGGTATAATAAATGTATATTTGATCTTTGGTCCTGGTTTCTGGCATTATGCTCTAAAAAGTGTGGAATTTCCTGAGTGATAGGAGCATCTTTTGTCATTCATAGCAAACTCCTTTCAACAGTTTCTTCCTTTATGCTAATGAGGTTGGACCACTCATACATAAATTCTGGATAGGGGTTGAGTGCCAAAAGAGTAAACATCTGATAGAGGTTGAGGAAACTTAATTCTACAACTCCAGCGAAGAGAGACTAAATATTAGCTTCATGCACAGATGACCAATGATTAATGAACGGTGCACTTGCAGTGAGACTTTCCTGAAAACCTTTAAATGATAGGGTTGAACACATCTTGGTGCTAGAAGAGTGGTATTCCAGGAGAGTACATGGTCTATCTGAACCCTACCATCTATACTTTGTCCTATGGCTGTCTTTGATTTGCCTATTCAAGAGTTTGATAGTAAATGGGTAACATAATGTGAAAATAATTAATTGACAGCCCACGGCCTGAGATAGTTTTAACACCTCGTTTTCCTATAGAAACTAAAAGAGGCCCAAATCAATATAAACTGTAAAGTGAAACTTATATTTAACCAGTTAGAAACCATCAACTGACCCTTAACTAAGAGGACCCTCCTTTCCCCACTCCTGTCTTCTGGTGGTTTGCCAGCAGGCTTGTCCTTTCTTGGCTCGCAGAGGAACATGTCAATCTCTGACCCCATTGCTACATGGCACAGTCATCTAGTGTTTCTCTGTCTCCCTCTGGGTCTCTGTCTCTTCCCATAAGACATGATGAATGCAGTACCTTAATGTGAACTGAATAAACAGGAACAATTAATTTGGAAATTTAATTTAAATTTTAAAAGCCTATATTGTTTACAGGTACCAGCAGCTCCTTAGGAAGGCAGAAGTTGTTTGGAGTACCCTGCCTATTCTGAGTAGATTAATGTTTCTCTGATTGCAGTGGCAGGTAAAAGGATGAAATGGCACCAAGGCTAAGACAGGACTATAAAGAAAGCAAGGTCATCACTTTTTACCAGTTGTTTAATGTCATCAGTAGCAGATATGATTAGTGATTCAGGATTTATAGCTCTAAATTTGGAGCTTTAAATAAACTTCACGTTTTGAAATAGCTGTAAAAATTTGCAACTCTGGAGTTTCTGATGTTGCAGGGTATTCCTCACTTCTAAAATTTGGAGTCTCATTTGCTTTGTCTTTAAGATGGTCTTTGAGTTTTTTTACTTCAGTTATGATGGCAAAGTTCACATTAAGAAAAATAGAGAATGTAAGCTGTGAATTTACAATGTCATTTTCAATTCTTATGCTATATCGGCCCAGTTTGCGTGTTCACTCCTCACTCCAAACACTGTGGTCATCTTCGCATTGCTGACCATACCTTTCATCCTCTACAGTGCTTCGTAGCTTTTCTTCTCTAAAATAGAGATGTCAAGCCAGTTTTTTGCTTGAAAATTCTTAGTGACTGGCTTTTCATTGTGTTTAAGACAAGTTCCCAACTCTTTATCGTACCAGTTATCTGTAGGTTGTAACACTATTATCACAAACTTGTTACCCTGAAACAATACTCCTGATGTCACAGTTTCTGTAAGTCAGGGGTCCCGGGACTGCTGGGGAGCGTGTGCCCTGTTTCAAGGTCTCACAAATCTGCAGTCAACCCTGTAGGCCAGGGCTGCTGTCTCATGATCTGAGACTCCACAGAGGCAAGATCCACTTTCAAGCTCACAAGTCCACTGGCAGCAACCGGTTCCCTGAGACCGACTGGCCAGATGCTGCTTGGGGTTTCTTGATGGTTGTGGCCAGTGGCTGCTTTAATCCTCATCCCGTGTGTTTTTCCAATATGGCCACTTGTTTCTTCAAAGCCAGCAAGAGACAGTCTCAGGCAAGATGGGCTTTACAATCATATGTAACATAATCACATATGCCCTATCTCTTTGCGCTGTTTTATTGGTAAGAAGCAAGTCTGAGCTCTTGTCCACCCTCAAAAGAAGCAGATTACGTAGGACGTGAATATCCCAAAACATCTCAGAGTCTGTCTGCCATGCTCACCCAGTCCTGCCATGCCCTTACAATCTGGTCTCAAACATCCTTCTTCTTTCTAAACACAGTGCTATGTATTTTAGTCTCACTGAACTATTACGTTTTCTAGGAATTAGAGCAGATCACACACATAGCTTTTTTTTAATTTTATTTATTTATTTATTTATTTATTTTTTGCCTCCACATTTTTTATCTGTTGTTTTCTGTGTCTGAATTATATTTCTGCACTTCATCTGGCAAAATTTTAGGAAAGACCTTACATAAATTCTTACTCTTCTTAAAACTATTCTGGTAACACCAAGCAGAATTATTAACTGCTTTTCTCTTTGTTCCTAAACTTCTCTTTCTTTCCCTCCCTCAAACCCCAATGCATACATTATATAGCATACTTTTGGGTGTCTGATGTGAGATTTTACAAGTAAATAGAGGTTTTGTCAGTCCTGAATCTCCAGCACATAGCACAAGATCTGACCCTCGTAATGACTTGAAAATTTGCTAAAGAAATGAGCAAATATTGCAGTACATTAAGATGTTTCTTTAATTGAAGTATTGAACACTCTGCTGGCTAAGTACTCACAGGGCAATGTGGCAATTTAGTGTTTCATCCTTGAAAAGTTATATCATACATTCCAAATATAACCTTGTCCCCTTTGCAAAGTTCTGCAAATTAACTGAACCATTCATACAAATCAATCAATCAAAATGAGATAAATCTGTCACCCCTCAGCGTCTGTAAGGAATTTGTCCCAGGACCCCCATAGATGCCAAAGTATGCATCTGGAAGTCTCTTATATATAAAATGACATAGTATTTGCATATAAACTATGCATACCTCTCATAACTTTAAATCATATTTAGATTTCTTATAATATTAATACAATGTAAATTTTATGTAAGTAGTTGCTGCACTATATTGTATGCTATGCAAACAGCTGTTACATTGTTATTACAATGACAAGAAAGAAGTATGTCTATGTTCCGTATGGGTGATTCTTTTTTAATATTTTCTATCTGTGGTTGGTTGAATCTACCAAGGCAGTAAACATGGATAAGCAGGGCTGACTGCACCCTAACCAAGATACCTCACTTTTAATCTAGTATGTTTTTTGCATTTTACAATTGCTGAAATGTAGTGAAAATGGGACTGTTTGAATAAGTTTCATGGAGATCTGGGGATAGAGCCCAGTGGTAGAACACTTGCCTAGCTGGCCTGAAGCCCTCACTTCAATAATCAGCACTACCACCACTCACCCTACCTCGTCAAAAGAGAAGTATGATAATCTGTTTTGATTCCTGCTTTCTAACAAATTCTCATCAACCATTTAAATACTATTTTCAATACTTCAAATCAATTTTATGTTTTTTCCATACTAACTTCTTTTCATGACATGTATCTAATTTTAGAGCCGGAAAAATTTAAATAGCAGATCTCTATAAACTTGGCTAGCCATAGCTCAAGGCTTTATTTTAGTTAATAAGCTAGATAGTAAAAAATAGTAATACTTTTATTTTATTTATTTATTATTTTTGGTACCAGGAATCGAACTCACACCCTCACACCTACCAGGCAAGCGCTTACACCACTGAGCTAAATCCCGAGTCCTTTTTTCGAGGCAGGGTCTCACTATGTAGTTCAGGCTGGCCTTGAACTCACTTTGTAGCCCAGGCTGGTCTCAAACTCACAATGATCCTCCTGCCTTAGCCTCCCGAGTGCTGGGTTTAAGGGGATGTGCCACCATGCCTGGCTAATACTTTTATTTTAAATTTGGGGCAAATGAAGAAAGTCATATAAGGACAGTACTCCTGATGATTGAAGTTAACATTTCTTATTATCAAATAATTTTATTTTCATTATTGAGAAGAAAACTTTTATTTTAATTAGTTGTCTAGCTGGGCGTGGTAGCACACGCCTTTAATCCCAGCACTCAGGAGGCTGAGGTAGGAGGAGCATTGTGAGTTCGAGGCTGGCTTGGGCTACAACGCAAGTGCAAGGCTGGCTTGAGCCACACAGTGAGACCCTGCCTCAAAAAACCAGGGCCCGGAGTTTGGCTTAGTAGCCTAAGCACCTGTCTGATAGGCGTGAGGTTGTGAGTTCAATCCCGAAAAAAAAAAAGAAAAAAAAAATTAGTTGTCTATATTCCGGTCTCCTGAATCAATTTAAGGTCATTTGAATTTCTAAACATACGTATTAATCACAGCACTGTAATATATATATATATATATATATATATGTAATATGTATGCAATTAAAGGAATGGTATAACCATGATTTTAAAGCCTATTACAAAGAAAATGTGCTACACAATGTAACAATTAGTATTTTTCCATTTTTTAGTTACTTTTCTCATTGCTGGGACAAAATCCCTGACACCCACAAGTTAAAGAAGGAAAGGTTTATTTAGCTCACAACTTGTAGAGGTTTTAGTACGTAGCTGGCTGACTGCAAGGCAGGGTGGCATGGTACATGGGTATCGCAGAGGAGAAACAGCTCATGGCTTGCCAGGCAGGAAGCAGCAAGCCAGCTGTCTCACTATACTCGATTCAGGCTGCAAGCGTATTGAATATTGCTGCCCATACCCATAGTGGAGCTTCCCTCTTTAGTAAATCCATTCAGTCACACTCAGAACTATGCTAATCCAACTATGGGGCTAATTCATACATTACACACTTTTAATCCATATTTACGTACTCTAGATTCAGCTACCTCTGAAACACCCCACCTGTAAGCCCATCAGGCTTTGGGGAGCATTTAGATACAAGCTATAACTTTTGTGTATACATATTTTGCAGCTGTCTTAAAATTTTGTTTCTTTCCATTTAATATACTTGCCTCTAACATTATTCCCCTGCCTTCAACTCTTCTTAGGAATTTGGAACCATATAACCATTGAGAGTAAACACAATTCTGACACTAAAATAAATTTAACACAATTTTTATTACTACTAATCACAATGAACATTTATTAAGATTTTCATATGTGCCAGATACAATTCTGAACTCAATATATGTACACACTCATTTATCATCACAGAGACTGTGGGTTAAAGTAAATGGCAGACCAGCCGGGCGTGGTGGCGCACGCCTTTAATCCCAGCACTCAGGAGGCTGAGGTAGGAGGAGCGTTTTGAGTTCAAGGCCGGCTTGGGCTACAACGTGAGTGCAAGGCCGGCCTGAACTACACAGTGCGACCCTCCCTTAAAAAACCAGGGCCGGGAGTTTGGCTCAGCGGCTTATGTGCCTGTCAGGCAGGCGCGAGGTTATGAGTTCAATCCCCGGTGCCACACAAAAAAAAAAAAAAAAAAAAGTAAATGGCAGACCAACAATAATGTATGTGCCACATAAACACTTTGCAAAAACGAAGTCCTTGGGTAGAGAGAGACTTCAGTATAATTAGACGGGGCGACAAGTCCAAACAGGAGCAATAACTAAAAGTTAGAATTAAAAGGTAAGCATCAACCAGCCATTTTAAAAATCATCCCTCAGTCAAGGAACATTTTGTGGTATCCGTGGAATACAAATAAAGTATCCTTTTACTTTGTTTCTTGACAACCTTGTATTCACTTTTTATTACATTTGAGTATTTCTGCAATTTCCATACACTAATTTGCCAGTTGCTTAAAGATTAGATGATGTTTTTATTTCTTTTTTTAAAAAACATTCTCCAACATAAGTTTCAAAGTCACTTTAAAGTATGCAATTAATGTTTTTATTTATTTATTTTTTCTTTTAGTTTTGTTTGAGACAGGGTCTTACTATATATAGTTCAGGCTGGCTGTGAACTACTTCCTCAGTCTCCAGAGTGCTAGAATTACAGACAGTTAGGGGACACAAAGTATGCAATTAATATTGCCACACTTAGATCTGCAGTGTTAAGGTTTCAATTTGCTGGTGGTAGGTCTCATCTGAGTGTGACATTTCTACCAATTTTCTACACTTCTTACTTTTTCCTTCACCATCCCCTCCTACTGCTCTAACTTCACATGCATTTGAGTCACAGGTTTCCTTGGTGAATCTTATAATTTCCTTCAATTTAATAATAAAGTCAAGTTATCAAAATCATTCAGTCATAGAATGCACTGACATTGGATTCTCCCCCAAAGTGTATCTTGTTGGTTTTCTTCTTAAGACATCGATGTATGTTTTTTCCTTTAAACATGAGAACGAGCTATAATTCCCTTTGATTTGATTGCATATTTGCAAAATTAAATGAAAAGGAAATGTAGCTTTGTAAAAATCACCTCTCCCATAAAACAAGATAATGGGAGTGAGGAGGCAACTACATAACAATTAGAAGCAAACCGTCTTAGCAAGGTGATGAATTCTTTGTACAGTAGAAATGTGTAATCATCAAAGAGTTTTATCTCCCTCTGAATGCTACATCACATCGGCATGTGTAAATGCCAACACACCTGCCTGAACATTGAGAAAAACACAAAGGCTCCATCATTCATTCTTATACTGGCCTCAATTTTTACCCCGAGGTGCTGTACGCACTCATGTAGCACTGCATATTTTAAGACATTCAGCACCTTGCGTGAATGTTCCGGTGCCAGAGCAGATTATTCAAAATAATAGCCTGGAGTGGTGCTGTATACTTCAGAGGACCGCCTAACCCATTGTTTATTTCAAAAAGAGAGGCAGGTCCCAGAGACTAGATATTGCCAATCACATTTCAGTGTCGTACCAAATCCTCTGAGAAAACCAGAAAGTTGAAAGGTAAGCATTTTACTGTAAGAAATGCTTTAAACACCCTAACCTAGAAAAGGGAAAACCACCAATAAATACATGATCTAGGAACTAGAAAAAGAGCATATCGATAATATAAGAAATTAAAGATAGCCGGGCATGGTGGCACACACCTTTAATCCCAGCACTCGGGAGGCTGAGGTAGGCGGAGCGTTGTGAGTTCGAGGCCGACTTGGGCTACAGCGCAAGTGCAAGGCCTGCCTGAGCTACATAGTGAGACCCTGCCTCAAAAAAACCAGGGCTGGGAGTTTGGCTCAGTGGCTTAAGCGCCTGTCTGGCAGGTGTGAGGCTGTGAGCTCAATCCCCGGTGCTGCAAAAAACAAAACAAAACAAAACAAAACAAAAAAAAAAACCTTAAGAGAAGGAAATATTTCTCCAAATTTGATTTTTGACTGAAAGAAGCAAGAAGTGTGGGAGCGAGAGAAGAGAGAATGTTTTTTTCCAAGACATTTAAAGAAAATCTCTATAAGAAATTTCCTCCTTCAGGTTTAGTTTTGCTCTAACTAAAAGGCATCATTTAATAGTCTTAGATTGTTTTTTGATTAAGTTAAAAGAATACAGTAGGTGATCTTTTAAAGGGTTTGAGTATCTGATAGCAATGGTACAAATTCTGCCTATGGATTTTAGAGGTTTGGTCTTTCACATCAGAAACATATACTGCTCTACTAGACTGTCACTATAAAATAGCATTATTTGCTTTTTCTTATTGGAAATTATACAAAAGCAACAATGAAATATATGTAGAATTCATGTTCAAAGAACCAACATAATCTGCTGCCTTCAAAGTATATGTAGGAGTTGCCAAGAGCCACTGATCTGCTCTGGGTATGTGAAGTGAAAGAGCTTGGGAAATGGCAAAGGAGTGACTAAAGGAGAATTTCAGATTGTACCAGTAAACTTCTGCTTGTAAAGGTTGAGGGTTCCCCCGAAAGGCTTGTTTGCAAAAAGAGTAAGAAAACAATGTGAGCAGTGACAAAAACCTTCCTGGAATCCATTGGAGAGAAGAGAAGAATCAGGAGTCATGAAGTAGAACTGTACCCGTGTGCTTCTTGAGGATGGCAGAGAAGGACAGAATCTCTGAGTTACAAACCCCAGATTGTAACCCTGAGTCCTTTCCTAGCAAAAGAATTAACTTCAAATAAACCAGCCTAATAAAATTCAACTCATACAGCAAGAATCAATGGAAAGCAAATTGATATAAAGATACAGAAGAAAAATTGTAGAAAAGAGTAGCAACACGTACTAACGAAGGAGAGTTACCAGAAATTATGCAAAGTTGCAGACAATTTTTAATGTGAAAACATCAGGTAATAGCTACTGTAACCTAGTTTAAGACAATTACTGAAGTCAACTGAGAGACTGGGAAACTGTAGATATTATGATAGTTAGTGAGAAGTAAATATATTTTATTGAAGAACTAATGCTAAACAAATTTGGAAATGAGACCGGCAAAATTAATGTAAGTGGCTGTTAATTAATAATGATTTAACAGTGGAATAACATACAAATTGGAAAACAAAGTAAAAGATGGATATAAAGTGAATTTTTGGATCATTGTGTGTTTGATGACAGGAATTTTTTTTTCTATTTTTAAATTGGGTTATAATTCACCTACGGAATATGCACACTTCTTGTGGTTCAGTTCTGGAAGTTTGGAAATATGGCAATGCTATAGCGGAACAAAACTCCCAACCTGCTATATGTCTGGTACAAGTTTGTGTTCTCTAAAATCGAAGAATGAATTTTAGGAACAATGGAGGTTAAGAGCAGAAAATATTTATTGAGAGAAAGAAAGCTTCTGTCTGAGAGAGACAGAGTCTCAAGCGGGTTGCCAAAGACTGTCTTTTCTAGGGATTTTTATAGAGTAAAACCACAAAATGAGGCAGGTCTAAGGTGGGGAAAACATGGGAACTCGCAAGGCAGGCGGGCATGAGGTGGGACAGAACTATGGTCAATCAGTAAGTTTAGTTGCTCAGGTAAAATTAACTAAATTAGGGACAAATGGGGAAGTGGGTCCTGTCCCGAGCTGGCATGCTTAAAGAGCAGTGACTTCCTGTAAGAGATTGGGATAGTGACTCCTGGCTTCTTCAGGGTGATAGAGACCTATTCAGAGTATCAATCCTTAGGATATGGGTGCATTTGTTTGATTTTTTTGTCTTGAGGCCTGGCCCACAGCAGGAGGAGTCTGTCTCCCCCACAGTTGCATGGTATCTGGCCTTCTGCACTGGCTCCTTTGAGGGTCTAGCCTTGTCTGACTGCCTATAATATCTCTAATAACTCAGTTACCTGTAACAGTACTATTGTATGAAAAGCACTATTTAAAATATGGAATAATTTTATGAATAAGCACACACAATCTTCTTTGTAACCAGCCATCCTAATTCCACTATAATTGTGGGAAAATAATTATAAAAGAAAATATACCACAGAAGACACATTATATTTATACATGAATGGGACATTTACTAAGATTGATTGCATCATAGATTTATATTGCATCTGGCATTCTCAAGGGGAAAAAGTCCTTGTTTTCTGACTTTTTGAAGGTTCAAATTTATTGAGGTTTATCTTTGTGTCTCAGTATATAAACAATGAATTCCTCTCAGCAAAAGCAAAACAGACATTTTCTCACCACATGCAAAACAAAAGAACAGACATAGAAATTATTAGAAAAATGTGAAAGTATCTCAGTGATTGTTAATTTAAGTGTTAGTGTGGTGGGATTATTGGACACCCAGCTACCTGATTAAGTATTATTTCTGTGTATGTTTGAGAGGATATTTTTGGAAGAGATTAAAATTTGAATTAGTAGAAAAAGTAGCTCAGCTCTTATGCAATACGGCTGAGCACTATCCAATCCATTGATGGCCCAGATGGAATAAAAAGGCAAAGAGAGGAAGAATTTGATTTATTTCTTGGAAGTGGGCTACTCATCTTTTTCTGCCCTTCTCAGGTTTTAATATTTGAATTGAACTATTCCCTAGTTCTCCAGTTTGGAGAAACTATATCATGAGCTGATTTTGTCTCCATTATCCTATGAACCAATCTTCATGATAAATCCCTTTTTATTTATCTCATGGTATATCTTGTAGCCTACTGTTTTTTCCTCTGGAGAACCCTAATAAAATCTCTATAGCAGTTCTTCAATTAAAAAGAAATTTAAATTAAATTATTACACAAAAATGCATGAATTATACATTCCAACATATGTGCCATGATGACACATGTACTAGTAAATGTGCTTGCAGAGGAAAACTTGTTGTCATGACAACTAACAGCAAGGAGAAAGCAACAATAACAAATGAACACAAATTAATTTAGTATTCAGAATTTGAAAAAAAAAATTGAAAAAGAAAAATAAAACAAATAAATGACCAGATAAGGACCATGGGTTGCAGGCTTGTGTCTCCCTCTCCCCAAATTCAAATGCCGAAATTATAAACTCCATCCTGATGGTTTTAGGAGATGGAATCTTTGCCATGACTGAGATCATGAGGGTCAGGCCCACATAATTGGGATTAGGAAGTGGATGAAAGGGACTCCAGAGAGCTCCCTCAACCTTTTTGCCATGTTAGGATGGAAAGAGAGAAGTTGCCCTCTACGAACCAGGAAGCAGGTTTCACCACACTATACCTGCTGGCATTCTAGTCTTAGACTTTTGGCCTCCAAACTGTGATCAATAAATTTCTGTCTTTAATAAGACGCCCACCTGTGATATTTTATTATAGCAGCCTGAACAATTCAAAATAAGAAGTAATAAATACTGTAGCAGACAGAATTTAAAATGACCTTCAAGATTTCCTGCTCTGAAACTGTAAATACAAAAAGATCTCAGGCTTTGATTGTCATTTTACATACGCAATATGTTTTTCTATAGCTTTACTGAGAATAACAATGTGTTGACTTAAAGTTAATCAAAAGGGAGATTATCTGGTGTACCTATCCTCATCACATGAGACTGGCAAGTGTAGGCAGTGCTCTACATTTGGCAGCAAAAGGGCATTTCAGAGAGAGAAGACTGAAGAGGGATGTGACGTACTGTTGTCACATTTGAAGATGGAAAAAGGCACCAGAACTAGATTTTAAAGTTCCCCACTAGGAGCTGAGAATGGCCTAGTCTATTAGCCAGAGTCTACAGAAAATAAGCAAGCAGGGACCACATCCTGCAACATCAGGAAACAGGATGAGCTTTGGGGATTCTATCCCAGTCTCCAGAGGAGTGCAGGTCAGCTGACTCTGGACTTCAGACTGTAAGAGCCCAAGCAGAGAATCTAGTTGAGACTAGACATCTGATCTACACAACTATGAGATAATAAATAAATATTGCTTTAATATAAATTACAGTAAGTCTGCAATTTAGGAATAAGTTCCATTCTGGGAAAACATTTGTAAGTCCAATTTGTTCGTAAGTCCAACAAAGTCAGTCTTGATACACCTTTGACACAAATAAGCAAATGCATATTGCTTTTTACTTCCTAGCAGTCCCCCTCTACATCCTCACTGGTTTTCCTCTTATTTGTGAACATCCTGGGCTCTGATTGAGCACTGTACTGCTGTACACTATCGCACTGTACAGAAGCACACAGCAGAAGAACAGTGACAATGTCTGGCTGATATATAAGCTACTTCCACGATTTGTTCACATCCCTGAATGTTCAAATGCTTGTAATGTGAGGTCCGTTGGTCTCTATGAAACTTCAGAACTTGCATATTTGTAAGTCAGAGGCTTCACTGTCATGAAATGTGTTCCTCATCAATGGAAAAACATAAGAAGATATAACAGGAATTAACAAGTTACACAACAAGGAAGCAGTAGAACAAATAAGTAAGCTTCTTGGAAGAGTTTCAAATAAAAATAGAATATTTGCAAACTAAACAAGGACAATTGAGTAATTTAATTGGGGTAAATTAATAACAGATATAAAGGAAATCAAAAGAAATGGAAGATGGTACTTTCCAGAAAAGAAAAAGAATATGCTCATACAGTACTATATGTGTATAAAAAAACTCTAGAAGAGTATCAGTGGAACTATTAATAATAACTAGTGACTTATGGTCAGATGTGAGTAAAGACTGAAAGCTAGGTAAATGGAGTAGTGAGATTATATAAAAAATATATATTTGTATTTTAATCTTAAATCATGTGAATTTATTTCCTTTTCAAAAAATCAATTTTACAAATAAGGATTGAAGAAATCCAAAACATTGCTAGGATTCTTTTGTGAATTGTACTTATATTGGTATGATTTAATTGCACATATTTCAATTGAAATTATTTTAAAACAAGTATGATTCTTTTTATACCAGTTTCATTACATTAAAATGAAATATGACATTCAGATAGTTGTCAAAGTCTACTTACTTTCAAATAATAAGGGATTGTTTTTCTGACCATACTTTTATTTTTTCAATTAAGCAAGGTGTCCTTTGGCATGGCTAAGATGGAAGCATTTAGAAGTCTCTTTTCACTCCTCTGTGGAAAGTGTGGAAAATGGATAATAGACATAGGTAATCAAAATGAGAGTTTCTGATTTACCAAAGATGGCATTCAGCAATACCAAGAAGACATCCATAGGAACATGCAGAAAGTAAGAAGCCTTCTTAATACGTATGGAAAACAGAAAGAAAAACAAAACAAAACAGAACATGATTATGGTATTCCTTCTAGATTTCATTCTTTGGTAAAAAAGAAGTCTCTGTTATGTGAGGCAGAAAATTACTCTAATAAGATTAGTATGGTAGGTTGATAAAAATAAGAAAAAGATGTGATTTTCATTGTTTTAGTAACTTTTCCTCCTAATGTATTTTATGGTGAGAAAATAGAGGAGGATATAAATGTCTTTATAATGAATATATGCAGGGACCATATGGTAAAATTGCAACTCCCAAATGGCATCAATTTCTAGATAGCATCTAACTTGGAATGTTATGGATAACCTCATTTTGGATCAGTTCCAAGTCCATCATTGCATTTATCTCCAAAGTCACCAAGGGAATTCATGTTGATAAAAAAAGAAGACAATCAGACTTCACTCTAATATTTATTGAATGTACTTAAGGAAAACAAATGGTAACAGTTCCACTGGATGTGATGCTACATGGTATGAAGTAAAAATGATACATATCATGAGGAAGAAACAATAGATGAAAGGACCTAGGATATATGTTTGTAAATTCTATTTTTGGTCTTAAAATTGGGAACCCCTTTAGAAAAAAGACTAAAGGTTAATCATAAGCAGTTGGTGAGTTCTTGTAAAGTAATGTACATACTGTACACACACACACACCATACACACACACACACACACACACACACACACACACAAAACAAGTTCTTTATTATAGCCAGAGTTGGACACAGGTGATAAAAGAAAAAAACCCAAACTCATCTCTACTTACAATAAAGTCCTAAAGTGGAGAACAAACCTTATTATAAGGACATGAAACTTTAAATGAAAGTATAATTGGCTTGCAGCATTTTAAGACTACATTACTGAGCTACAACATTATTGTTGTAACTTTATTATGTACATTTAAAATTGAGCTTATTGTGAAACAGTTTGGATTCTCTGCTTCTTTTTCTGCCTCATCATTCAGGCAGTCTATGCCAGTGCCATCTCCATGGAGAACAAACATCTCTCTGATGACCCAGGGGATATGGTACAAAGTCTGTTCTCGACTTCCCACAGAAAGTGTGATCTCTACAAGGTTTTCAGTCCCCACTGTAGTATATCAGGAAAGGACCCTTAAAATCTGAAACTCTCCTGTGTAAGCATTCATTCTCAGCTATGAATATAATGAAGTAAAATATGTCCCTGTGGCAACCACTCAGAGAGGTTCTGGCTTTGTTTTCAAATGAGCAAAAATCAGTCAGGAAAAAGTTTTATTAAACTTTTTCTTTTTAAACGTTTTTCCTGTTATTAGCTTGTCATGATCATAGAAAAGCTTAATCATCTACTCTTCCATCATGATAAAAGATGATTAAAACAAAAGAGCAGTGTTCTGCTTTAGGAGGAAATGTTTTTAATTCCCAGTATAAAAACTATCCTTTAAAAAAACTCAGATTTGATGCAAAGTATTTAGGAATTCAGGATTCACAAGTCCACCATCAGGGTTAAGATACTCCAGGTTTTTTATTCAGATGGGTTGAAATCATATTTGTGATCCACCATTTATTTAGATGTATGACTTTCAGTGATTTCTGAACTACAAAATGAAGTTGTAAATAAATTCAACAAATATTTTCTAGGAATAAAACAAGGATGCCCACTTGTAGCATGCCTCTGCAATATAGTACATGAAATATTAACCAGAGCTATGAGGACAAAGAAATAAATAGTATCTGTAGGAAAGGACAAAGTCAAATTGTCTTTCACAGACAACATGATCTTGTACATAAAAACCCCCCAAAATTCCAGTAAAGTACTCCTAGAACCAATAAACAAATATAGCAAAGAAGCAAGATAAAAATTATCACTCACAACTCAATAGCATTACTGTACACTAATAATGAATGCACCAAGAAAGAAATGAGGGAAACACTACCATTCAAAATAGTCTCAAGAATAATTAAATACTTAGGTATTAACCTAACAAAGGAAGTTAAAGAAGTATATAATGAAAGCTACAGTATCCTGAAAAAGAAAAATGAAGAAGACATCAGAAAATAGAAATATATCCTGTTTTTGGATGAACAAAGCCAATATTGCCAAAATTGTCATAGTTTCAAAACTGATACCACACAGATTGATTGCAATCCCAATCAGTATGGGGTATGCTATGTCCCCCCAAGTCCTCACATACTTTTGATGGGGCTAAGTCTGGCGTTTGCTCGTGTTCGGTTTGTTGTACCCACTCAGGGGTGGAGCCAACATACAATGTAAGGGAAGGCAGGTCTTCCTTTTGTTTGCTTGCTCTTCCGCCTCTCTCTCTCTCTCTCTCTCTCTCTCTCTCTCTCTCTCTCTCTCGCCAGCGCAGCTTGCAGCTTGCAGCTTGCAGCCGCCATAAACAGCAGGCCTGCCTTGCCACGCTATCTTGGAGCCAACTTATAGACTGACACTCCAGAGAAACTGTAAGAATAAACCTTTCCTTCCCTAATTTTGGGCGTCAGGTATTTTGTCTCGACAATGAATAAAAGTAACCAAGACACAATCAAATTAAAAACAGTATTTCTCACAGAACTAGAGAAAAGAATCTTAAAATTCATATAGCTCCAGAAGAGACCCAGAACAACAAAAGCAATCATGGGAAACAAAAGCAGAGCAGGAAGCATTGAAATCTTGGATTTCAATTTGTATTACAAAACTGCAGTGATAAAAAACAATATGATGCTACCACAAAAACAGACACGTGGATCAGTAGAACAAAATAGAGGATACAGAAACAAATCCAGATACAGTCATTTGATCTTTGGCAAAGGGGCCAAAAAACATTCGCTGTGGGAAAGATAGCCTCTTCAATAAATGGTGTTAGGAAAACTGGCTAGCTATATGCGGAAGACTGGGTCTAAATCCATATCTCTCACCACGGATTAAACTAAAATCAAAATGGATCAAAGATTTAAACAGTAACACAATCAGATGAAAAATTTGAAAAACTCTTGAAGATATAGGAAAAGTCATATTAAATAAATTGATCCCCAATTGTACAAGAACTGATACCAAGAATCAACAAATCAGATTATATCAAATTAAAAAGTTCTGCACATCAAAAGATAAGGCCAACAGAGTGAACAGGCAACATACACAATGGGAAAAAAGGCTACTGTTCAGTCAGAGTACTTCTGTATAGAATATATAAAGTACTCAAAAACATTAGACACCCCAAAATGAAAGACCCAATCAAAAACTGGGCAAAAGAAATGAATAGACATTTCTCAAAAGAAGAAGTACAAATGGCCATAAATATCTGAAAAAAAAATACTCAAGATTCCTGGCCATTAAAAAAATGAAAATTAAAACAACAGAGATTCTATCTTACTCTTGAAAGAATGATTGTCATCAAATTATCAAATAACAATTGTGAGTGAGGCATAGCAGGGAGAGGGGTACAAGTGCTTTCTATATGACTGGTTGGAATGGAAACTAGTACAACCACTATGGAAATCAGTATGAAGATTCTTCAAAAAACTAAAAATAGAGTTTCTATTTGACCTAGCTATGTCCTTGTAGGTAACTTCCTCAAGAGTGAGGTATCACACCATATCACAGTGATACTATGTTTATACCAGCACAATGCACAGTAGTTGAAATTGGAGGAGGCCCACATGTCCATCAACAGATGGATAGAGAAAATGTGTATTTAGACACAATAAAGTACTACTTTCTGCTTAGAAGGATAAATTTGAGTTCTTTATAGATAAATGAATGTACCTTGCGATAATAATGTAAAGTGAAATATATCATATACATAACTATTGGGATCTGGCCAAGCTCCTAATCTTAGAGAGGAGCATATGGAAAAAGATTAAATAAAGACAATGCAACATGGTATGTGGAGAGTCCAGGAAGTTCAGAATTCTCTTGGAGTTAAAACAAAGATTTCTCTGGATTGTCCATATTTATTGGATCCTTAACAATTCAAGGGGGTGTAGGAGGTAGAGGGCATATCTGAGGCAAAATTCTGTGAAAAAGAGCAGGCCTTGAGAAGTTAGAACAAAGACATTCTAGGCAGTAAATCTTGCTAAATAAGAGAACTGTCTTATCTCTTAGGTTGAGGGTTATCACCCTGGAATAGATGTGAGAGCCAAATGTCCACTGCTGTGGTCTTATCTTACCTTCAGAAAGTGTGAATATGAGCTTTTTCCAGAACAATCAGAGATCACCATTGTCAGTCACTTAATCCTTACACAGCATGGTCCCCAACACACAACCTTAAATATGGCATGGATTCTCTTCTAAGAGAAACCCAAAGCATAAATAAATTAAAGAGCAAAATAAAAGATAGAAAATAGGAAACAGTCACATACATCTATTGCAAAGAAGAAGAGGGCCCAGAGATGGAGGGAGCAGGGGAAGGAGAAAGAAATCGGGAATAAAAAAGAATTAGGATGTGTTGTGCACATTTATCAACTATCCACAGTGAATGAAATCATTTATAAATCACATGCTTATAAAATAATTAAAAAAATAAATATCAATATGATCATTGTGAAGATGAAAAGTGTGCTGTACAATGCTTGGCAAATTAATTGGCACTCACTAATGCTGCTGTTTTATAAACCTGAGTCATCTTGGGAAGAACTGAACAACCAACTCTCAAAGAAAAGTGGTCTTCCATTTTTATGCACAATAAGAAAGTCAGGGAATGGAAGCCAGGGGACAAATATTTAAGACAAAAGAAGTAGCATATGCGAAAGCCTTGGGACTTGGTATAGTTAAAGGCTTTGGATACACTTGTAAATAATCTCAGTGCATCCTTATCTTGAAAATATTGACAAATAAGCCTACACAATTAAAATGAACAACAAATTCATCATTATCTTCCTCTGTAACTGCAGTATGTAACTCCTACCCTTCACAGTCACGAAACCTTAAATGATCAAACATTGATTACTTATGACAATGTCAATATCAAGATATTCTCAGCCGGGTCAGCCAGGTCAGGTGGCGCATGCCTTTAATCCCAGCACTCAGGAGGCTGAGGTAGGAGGAACGTTGTGAGTTCGAGGATGGCTTGGGCTACAATGCGAGCACAAGGCTGGCCTGAGCTACATAGTGCGACCCTGCCTCAAAAAACCAGGGCTGGGAGTTTGGCTAAGTGGCTTAAGCGCCTGCCCTGGCAGGTGTGAGGTTGTGAGTTCAATCCTCGGTGCTGCAAAAAAAAAAAGATATTCTCATGAGAGGGCACCAAATTCTTCACATTTTTTAGAGTTTATGTTTATTGACCCTACTTGGTACCAATCTATCCTTGATTACTTGAGGACTACTTATTGTAACAACAATATACAATAGACTATTTTTTCTCCCTTGATTTTCATGTCTTTACCTGGTCTGTCCTCTACATTCCTAGCTTTCTCTCTCCCCATCTCTTTACAATTTCCTACGCTATTGATTTTTATTTTTTATACATATGTCTATACCTCTGTTTTCATTTGGCCTGACATCTAAGGGGAATCTCATCCATTTCCATTTCTACCTGATCTATATATTCCACTGAATTTTGCCTCCTGAGCTACTGAGATTTCCACCCAAGAGATTGCTAAATAGCTCCTTAAATGCATCAAAGTATCTCAGCATCAAATTTTCTTCTTCCATTACTCTTTCTATAAATTGCGCCTCTTCTAAATTTCCCAAGTTCACTAACTAGTTACTACAGTCTGGTTTCTAAGGTAAAAGGCCCTGTAATTACTCTGGACTACTCCTAACCCTAGAGTCAGCCTCAAATCATCACTGAGTCCTATCTCTTAACCTTCCCATTGCCTGCGTCTACTGAGATCCACTATGAGGGTCACTTCAAATATTCTCAAAACCACATGAGTGCTGTATCTAACTCTATCCAGGTTTTACCCATCCATCTCCACCCCTTTTCAGATAGCAACACCTTACACCTGAATATCACATGAACCCTGTTCCTAATACAACCTCTTTAATGCCTCCTTGAGACTCCTATGATGAAAAACAAAATAATTGTTTTTCATCGTAGGAGTTTCATCCTTTCTTGCATTTCCAGAGCCATGCTTTGCCACTCTATTTCTGGCAAAATATTCTTATGCCCACATTTGCACTGGTTTTTCTATTTCCTAATGGCTATGACTTTCTATTATTTCCAGGTTTTTTCCATCACTTGTTTTCTCTGTCTAAAATAATCCAGCTTCTCTAATCTCTAAACACTAGGAATTTCTAATGTCTTTCATAAGGTTAGTGACACATTTTTAGAGTAGCATAAAGACTGTCTCTGACTAAAATACACCCCACCCACCAAAATATGTCTCCCTACCCACTTCCCAGATGTTCCCATTACATGCCAAAGCAGGAACTACTATTTTTCCACCCATTTCTTTATTAATGGATATTATTTCATTAGTAGAACTCTGAAGTTTTAGCTGCAAATATAAAAATCAGTTAAATGCTGCATTTCTTTCCTTTTTTCATTTCAGGGCAGTTATGTAATTGATTTCCATAGGTTATGAACAGAATGGATATATGCCACTTCCTGGTTACACTCTCAAAAGGGAATATGGATACATCCTTCAGCTTGTCTCTTTCCCTCTGGTAGGACAGTAACGAGAACTAAGCAGCCACCAAGCACATGGTGGAAGTGAAAAGCACATTTTGCTTCACCAGCCCTGAGCTACTAATCTCCAGATACATGTATTTTGTTTCTTTCTTACTATTTTCAAGTCTCATCTCAGCGTCAAGCCTGCATTTATTATACCCTGTATTTCCTTTATTTTATACTCCAGTATTGTGTATTTCTATTTTGTAAATGTGTATTTAACCTGTCATAGTTCATATCTTAATCATCTCTATGTTTCTTGCACCTATCACACAGTTTAATAAAGAGGAATAAATAAGTGAATGATAGTCTATAGCATAAAGTTGTGACATGCTAGGACTAGGCCATTAGAAATCTTTTGAATCTTAGTCTACTGCTATTTGCCCTCCATAGCTTTATCCCCACAAAATATATGCGCTATTGATAGCTTGACTAATTACATCATTAACCCCACCACCACTGCTAATGTTTAAGCACTTTGTGCTGAATGGAAGTTCTAAATATTTCCTTTTAGGGAGAGATTGGATGATCTGGGCAGTAGAATTCTTTAAATCAAGGTTCAAAATGTACCTTTTCTTGCTGACATGCTCCATTTCTTTTTTGCTTTGAGTGAGCTTGTACAGCACACTCAAATGATACCTTCAGTACTGAATGACTTGGCATTCAAGAGAATTAAAATAAGGCTTTCTTTTATGGTTAAAAGTAAATTACCAAAAAAGGAATACTGGCAGGCAATTATTCTACAAGCTATAGGAATGAGAGGGATTTCACAATGTGAGTAGTTCAGAATCGTATAATGTGAAAAGCTGTTGGCAAGTGGAAAATCAACCAGTAATCTAAAAGACAGAACTGAATCTATGAATGTGAACTCTCTCTCTCTCTCTCCCTCTCTCTCTCTCTCTCTCTCCACAAGGACAAACACACACATGCACATTCATTTAGACTTCTGTAAAAACTAAATACAAATCTCCCAAGATAAGGAAGAAAAGATTTCCTACAAAATAGTTATATTTTTATTTAATTTTTTGGTACCAGGGATCAAACTCACAACTTCACGTCTGCCAGGCAGGCGTTTAAGCCACTGAGTTAAATCTTTAGCCCTATTTTTTTGGGATAGGATCTCACTGTACAGTTCAGGCTGGCCTTGAACTCTCTTTGTAGCCCAGGCTGCTCTTGAACTTGCAATGATCCTCCTGCCTCAGCCTCTTGAGTGCTGGGATTACAGATGTGTACCACCACGCCTGGCTATATTTTTATTTTAACAAATTGAGAAAACGTGTATTCTAGATATTTGCATATTCGGGTAAATCTTGTAGAAATAGAACTAAAAATAAGACTTCAGAACTTTTTACATTATGCCATATAATTTAAAATATAAAATTAATAAATATGATGATTTATAAAAAGATTTTGTAAATTAAATTTTGGCCATGCAATATTCATATGTTGATGTCCTAAACTTCAGTGCCTTGGGATATTTATTTGAAAATCAGGATTTTCAGATGAACAAGTTAATGTGAGAACTTTGGTGTAGATCCTCGATTGGTGTCTTCATGAACAGGGGAAATTGGGACACAGATGCACACATTTGGAGCACATCATATGAAGATGAAGGCAGAGAAGAGGCCGATGCAACCGTAATCAAGGATTGCCAGGAAACCATTAGAAAAGAAGACACAGCCATGGAATAATGACCTCTTACAGTCTCAGGAGGTAGCAATCATGCTGACACCCTGATTTTGACTCTCTAAGATTCCCAGCTGTGACATAACTTTGTTATACCATGTTTACTATTAGCACCAAAGAAGTTGCACCAGAAATATGTTTTTTAAATGTTTGCTGCAGTGCACCAGACACTATGCTGCAAGATTTGGGGTACCTATGAATTATTTCCCATGCCATTACACACCACTGTGTAGGGTGAGACCTGCAAGACTGCAGTGTAGTCACTGACCATTTGTTAACTAACTAAAATGACTTCTGACAGATGATATTAACTTTTCAGGTCCTAAAAAAAGGAACACATTATTATTTTTTGACATATGGAAGTGAAGTATCTTGAAGTAAAAGCATTTTTCTAATTTCCATGGAAGTTATGAACAAGGAGGTGTCCTGTTACATTAATTCAAAGCTGTTATTTTCAAGCTAGGTGTGGTGGTGCATACCTGTAATCCTGTCACTAGGGAGGCTGAGGCAGGAGAATTCCCATGATTTTGAGGCCAGGCTGGGTTAAAGGCAAGCCTACACTATACAGCAAGAACCTGTCAACAAACAAACAAAAAGATTATTATTTTCAAGCCCTCTTAAAGACATCTAAACTTGTCATGATTTCATGTCTCTAAAGTAAAGCAGAGTCTATATACTGTCAGAATAAGAACCATATATGGCTTGCAGGTATTTATTTTACATATTTCCTATTTTAAACATTTGTGCCATAGCCCAAAAACTGGGTAATTTATATTAAAACCTAGATGTTTTTATTGTTTTTGAGACCCCTTCTTGGGCCTGTATTCCAGTGTGCAAGGATAAAAGAGAGTCTGGTGGAGTGTGTGACACAAGGTCCAAACGCCAGTTGAAATATCATCAGACTGTCTTATTTATGTCATTATATGTACAAAAAATTACTACTCCTCTGGACATATGTCTTGTCAAAAATGGGAAATCAAAACAGGCTGATATCTCCAAACAGCGAGAGCAGCACCAGTGGCGATCAGCTCACTTTTGTGCCTGGTCCTTCAGATCCTCCCATATTTTCATTTAGAATCCTAGGGGAAGACTTTACATCATACAGATGTCCCTGGAAGGAGTCCTTTGTCTTGTTAGTCATCAGCATCTCATTGTGAATGTGCTTGTCAGATGTGCTCCGGTCCCTCTGGGCAGCTGGTCAGACCAGTTCAGATAAAGGAGAGAAGAGAGCAAAGAAAACCAAGAACAAAGTGAAAGTCTACAGAGGGCAGGCCTCCATGGACTCCAGATCACCAGGCTTGTTTTTACTATGATTTTATAATAACCCTATCTTAAAATTGCAATGATCTTCTCAGTATATAAGAAAAGGAATAATAGATTTGAGAGTCTCCTTAAGCCGGTTTTTAGTGTCCACTCTTATCTGGTACTTTTAAATAAACAGTAGGATTGATTCAAGGACAATATTATCTTTACATTTGAAATTTCATTTTTGTCTGTGTGTCTATAAATTCCTGTTCAGTAGAAACTCAGGCATATGGTATAATGTCGTATGTTCAGTGGAGCAAATACGTTTAAGGATATCACAAAGATATTTAGTATAAAAATGTAAGCATAAAAGTGAATGCATACTGACTCAAACATGAAACTAGGAAAAATGAGA
Source organism: Dasyprocta punctata (assembly GCA_004363535.1). Classification (NCBI taxonomy): domain Eukaryota; kingdom Metazoa; phylum Chordata; class Mammalia; order Rodentia; family Dasyproctidae; genus Dasyprocta; species Dasyprocta punctata. The sequence goes on from RJWM01000584.1 coordinate 165,017, forward strand.
TGTAGAATCAACTGATCATCTGTAGATGGGTGTTTGGGTTGTTTCCAAGATTTAGCTATTACAAACTGTGTTGCTATAAACATGGGTGTACACATATCAGTGTGGTATGTTTTTAATTCTTCTGGAAAGATACCAAGAAGGGGAATAGCTGGGTCAAATGGGACCTCTAATCCTAGTTTTCTGAGGAATTTCCACCACAATGGTTGCATCAGTCTACACTCCCACCAGCAGTGGAGAAGAGTTCCTTTCTCCCCGCAGCTCCTCCAGCATTTGTTATTAAATTGATTTCTCCTCCAGCATTTGTTATTAATTGATTTCTTGATAGTAGCAATTCTTTCTGGAGTAAGACTGAATTTCACTCTCAGTTTTAATTTTTATCTCTCAAACGACTAGTGATGTTGAACATTTTTTCTTGTATTTATTTGCTGCTTGTGTTTCTTCCTAGAAGAAGTGTGTATTCAGCTCAGATACCCGTTGTTGGGCTGGGTCTTTAAATTTGAGGGGTCTGACTTTTTTCAGTTCTTTACATGTTCTGGGATATTAGTCCTTTGTCTGAGGAACAACCAGCTAAATTTTTTCCTACTCTTACATTGCTTGTCTTTTCACTTTATTGGTAATTTATTTCGCTGTGCAAAATCTTTTTAATCATATGCAATCAGAATGGATAAAGTCTGGCATGGTGGCACATGCCTGTAATCCCAGCACTGGGGAGGCTGAGGCAGGAGGATCATTGTGAGTTCGAGACCAGCTTGGGATGCAAAGTGAGTTCAAGGTCAGCCTGAACTGCATAGTGAGATCCTGTCTCGAAAAACAGGGTCGGGGATTTAGCTCAGTGGCTAAGGCACCTGCCTGGCAGGTGCCAGATTGTGAGTTTGATTAAAAAAAAAAACAGAATGGATAAAAAAGAACGTTTTTTATGCAATGGAGGACTACTCAACCATAAAGAAGGATAAACTTGAGATATATCTAGGCAAATGAATGTACCTTGAGACTATATTCTTAAATGAGATAAATTGGTTACACACATATAAATGTTGCACTGTTTCTCCGGTATGAGAGCAAAAATTTAAATAAGGACAAAAGTGTATCATAGGTATTGTGAAATAGGAAAAAATGGTATAAAACAAAGGGAAACAAGAGGGGAAAGGGAGAAAGAAAGGAAGGGAAAAGAAAATGACAAGAGAAGGATAAAATGGAATCAAAGTTTTGTGAATGAAGAGGGGAAGAGGGGTTTAAAGGAAGGGAAGGAATTGGGAAAAAAAGAGGAATCAAAATATATCATATACAGATACAAAGTCCCTACAATGAATATGATCATTATGTATATTTAAATCATACTGGTAAACTTAATTAAAAAAAAAAAGCAAACCTCCCAAATGATCATCTGCACAACACATTACATGCTATGTATGTGGGTATTGAAAAGTTATTTAACTTTTCCAAGCCTCAGTTTACCCCTTTCTTCAATCCCCAGCTACCTCTCAGTCTTCATTTGTACATGAAGAAAAGTGGATAGAAGAATCTTTTCTGAAGGATGATATAGGGCTCTCCAAATGTAAAACATCATTATCAAATCAAATTTACTGCATTTAGAAAATTTCCATGTGGATAGTGTTCGTGTGTATGTGTGTGTGTGTGTGTGTATCAGAGATCAACATTCTGAACTAAGTTTTAATTTCCTATGTTTATGGATGGGGAAATTGAAGTTGACAGTGAAGTGATTTATACCAAGTTTTACAAATAACACAGGAAGTCTTGGGCTTCAAATTCAATTCTAAACAAATTATCAATAAATAGAACAACAAGTGGATGCCAAAGTTGCAAAGATTCTCATTTTCTACAACAGTACTTATAAAGGCAAAATAATGGATGAAATCATAATACGCGTCCCAAAGATATGTTACTTTAGCATGTGAACTATTTTCAGTCAAACTCAATTAAGAAACAAAAGATATACAAAGAAATATGCTCAGAGCTTCCCCTCTCTGGTTAAAGCAGAAACTTCTCAAAAATGGTGACTTCCATGAATTCCCCACCTAGAGACTTTCATTGCCATGAGGAAGAGGAAAAGAAACAAAAACTAAAAACAAAATACAAACAAACAGAAACAGCTGGGACAAATCTGCACAAACCAATCTTACTAAAATAACTTTTATCTCCCATTAGCTTCTTCATATATTTATTTACCCATCCTTAAGCATACCGAGAAGCTCAAGAGGGGAAATCTTGTTCTTTCCTTTCTTTTAATAGATGCTGTTCTTCAGTGCTGTAGTCAGGGTTTGCAAGGAAAACAGTTTAATACAGGGAACATAATTCACAGAATTATTTTATAATAGTCACACAAACAGGCAAACACAAAAAAGTGCAGGAAATCTGTCCACACACTAAAGACCCCAAAGAATCCAGCTGAGGGCCCAGATCCCATGGCAACATCCTGCATGAGTCCAGCTGAAGACCTAGAGCCCATGACGCTGTCTCATGCAAGTCTGTTTCATGAATCTGCACTGGGAAAGCCCAAAGGTCAGTGGTGGAAGCTAGAAAGTCTGTGTCATCGGGATGAAGGATTTGTGCCAGTAGGTTGAGGGATCTGCACTGGAACCAGGAAGAAATGCTCAAAGTAAGGGTCAGAGCTCCCCTGGAAAGTACCACAGCCATCCTCAGCGATGATGAGGTCCTGAGCTCCAACAATCAGAATGACTGAGTTCATATCAGGAAGCCAGTATGACAAGCTCCTCCAGAAGAACCAATAGCAACAGGAAAACCAACAACATCCACTTCTTCCTCTCCAGGTCTCCTTTTTATGCTGTTGGCAACAATCCTCAGGCGGGCCATCCACACCCAGCACCACACTGATTCAGTTCAGCTGGGTGTTACAAGTTGACTAGCAGCTGTCAATCCACCACACTCAGTTTATGAACCTTTGTTTAAATGTTTTATAAATTTTTAGATTTAAGTAATTCTTCGGGTTTTCACTTCTTTTTTGTAGCATCTATGCATGTAATATTTAAAATATCAGTAAATTAGTATTTTTCCAGCTGCAGATTTAAGAAGCAGAAAGAAGCTGGGCGTGGTGGTGCACTCCTGTAATCCCAGCACTTGGGAGGCTGAAGCAGGAGAATCATCTGCAAGTTTGAGATCAGCCTGGGCTACAAAGTGAGCCCAAGGCCAGCCTGAACCACATAGCAAGACCCTATCTCAAAAAGACAAAAAAAAAAAAAAAAAAAAAACCACAAGGAAAGTTTTGTTCTACAAAGACACTGCAGATAATTTGAGAAAATTATCAAAAATATTTTTATGAATAATATTTTATGAAATTTTTAGGCTTATTTATGTAAAGTGGATAAAATTATATATAATAAAGGGCTATAACATGATGATTTGATATTTATATTGTGAAATGATTACCACAACCAAATTATATAATATTACTTATCATTGTATGCATATATGTGTGTATTCATGTGTGTGTAATGAGAACACTTATTCTCTACTTTCTTACCAAATTTATATTTTAATGACACAATGATATAGCAGCAGTATTGTTTGAAAATGGTTTATCCACTCTGAAAATCATGTTTCAATTTACTCCCTATTATTAGATATTAAGAGGTGAGACCTTTAAGAAATGATTTGACTTTATCCCCATGGGTGGATTTATCTATTTATGTGATTAGTGGTTTAATAGTTTTCTTGACAGTGGGTCTGGTACATAAGTCAATTGGACTAGGTTTCCCCATTGTCTCCTGTCTCTTACAGTGTGATGCCCTCTGCTTTCTCTAGACTCAGACAGCAACAAGGCCACCATCAGATGCAGCCCCTTGAACAACATTTTTTTTAAGCTACACACTACCCAGTCTGTGCTACTGTGCTATTAGTGAAACAAAATGGAATAAGAAGTAATATTAACTTTAATCACCATGCTATCCATTAGGTCTCCAGGACTTTGCAGAACTGAAATTTGTACCCTTGACAAACACCCCCTCATTTGTTTCACCCCGAAGTGCTGGCAACCACTGTTTCAGTCTTTGCTTCCATGAGTTCATCATTTTTTTTTTTTTTTTTTTTTTTTTTTTTTTTTTTTTTTTTTTTTTTTTTTACAATACAAATATAAATGAGATCATAGAAGATTCACCTTTCTGTGTCTGGTTTTCATCATCTATCATAATGGGTTTCACTTCTTTTCCTGCAGTTCCTCAACTATTTCAACTTCTTCCTTTCTTTGTACATTTAGTTCACTCTGAGGAGATCTCTTTCCTACCCTTGCAAACCTAGTTAGTTTCTTTTCTTCTTTTGACTTTTTGTTTGTCTCTTTGTTTGGATTTCATTGTTTTGATTACTATAGCTTTGTAACACAGTCTCAAATCAGCAAGCATAGTATCTCTTAGATTTGTCTTATTTTCCTCTTGATTGCTTTTTCAATTTGGCATCTTTTGTGGTTCTGTAAGCATTTTAATACTGTGCCCTCTTCTTTAAGTTACTTTTATTTCTAGATATTTTATCACATTAAATACTATTGTAATTGTTATTGTATTCTTAATTTCTTTTTGGATATTCCATTGTTAATATACAGAAATGCAACTAATTTTTGTATGCTGAGTTTGTAACCCTCTGAGTTTGTTTATTAATTCTAGATGTTTGTTTGGGGGGGTGGAATCTTTAAGATTTACTATATTTGAGATTTCATCTACAGACAATTTAATTTCTTTTTTTAATATGAATATCTTCTGAAGATATGTTCATTATTTGGGTACTGACTCTGAATTGATCTTTGCATATATTGTAAGAAAAGTGCATCAAAAATGTGAAATACATAATGAAAGCTTAAAATTATAATTAACCTGATTATAAACCAAGAAGATGTGAGATAAATCATGTTTGTTCATTCATCAGATTGACAAAAATACAATATTCAAATTTCACTACACCAGAGGAAAAGAAGAATAGACACATTTAATGTGAGGCAAATGGAAATCATTTTAGAATCTGGCAATGTTAATTACAATTTAAAACTCCCTAGACTACTTTGGAGTCTCAATGCCATAGAAATAATAACAAAATAAAGCTAATTCCTAAAATATGAAAGAAAGACTATAAATTATAATGTTATTATACATCCTGAATATTCACTAACTGAGAAAATAGTTGGAATTGTATAATCTCTCAATCTGTGTGACATTATATAGCTAATATGTAATATTTAATATACTGAATTAGAAGTTGTCCAAAAAACTAAGTGAAAAGCACAATAAAGATAATTTATTTTTATAATTTCCTTTTAATAACAGTATAAAAAAGAAAGCACTTCTCCTATTGCTGCAACTTAGATATTAATATTCATTTCTATAGAAATAGATAAGAATAAAACAATCTTTAAGTATGTTTAAGTGAAGCAAGTCAATGAAAAGATGTGGAACATGCTTTTTTATTTAAAAATAACATACAAATTCTATGATTTAAAGCTTAATAAAATCTTGAAAAATTATCAGCTCAAAAGTTCATCTTCTGGTGAACTAAGATTTTAAGGTAAACTAAAGTCAGATTATTGGGGACCTGGTGAAGATTCCCAACTCCCTGTATGAGGGGAACGATGAAAGGATGAAATAAGAAACAGACAAATTCAGTAATGCATGATGGGGGGCTGGGAGGTCAATGCCCCAGGAAGGGCAAAGACCTAAATACTCCAAACCAGCCACTGTTTATTGGGTGGGCATGACGCAATGGGTGTATACAACGATAGGAGGAGCTAGCAGAGATAAATCAGTAGGCAGTGGATAATCCCGCAATGTCTCAAGAGGGTGGAGATGATCTTATGCTAAGAAAGATCTTGCTCTGGAGTGTTCTTTTTTCATTTTAGTAGCTTTAGCTAGTCTTAGGGGTTCGGAGAGGATGGCCCATTCCAAGAGAGTTAATGGGAAGTCTCAAAGGGGTGATACCATAATCCCAAACCTCCACTTATCCCTGAGGAAAGTATGCGCAATTAGCCATTGTGAATTCATGGTCTCCAATACCAGATGATGAACCATTTAGATCTCTTCACAGAAATAGACGTGTCCTTCAATAAGGAAGACAATGTAGTTATAGTGTTGGAAAATTTAAGAGAACAGAGAGATCAATGGGTGAAATAGGGGGATTTATTTAGATGTGCACCTGGTGAATTCATATCCAAAGAATGAGCCCTGAACAAAGGAAAGGACTCAATTTTGCACATGTGGTCCAAAGGGTCCACCCTAATAGTGCAAAACTCGTAGATGGGCAAGCGAGTTTCCAAGAGACAGACAAATACTGACAGTTTTGTAACTTAGCAAGTTTTGGTGAATAAAAACAAGATCTTATAGAAACCAGGGGTCACAAAGTCTCTAAATTTATTTGTAATAGAACAAGGAGCAGCAGCCACAGGGAAAGCAGAAGTGTGAGGGGAGAATTGCTTAAGGTTAGTGAGATTCATTTGCCTTTTAAAGTTTGCTTTGATAGTGTTACAAGCAGCTGACTTAGTTAGAAATATTACAGGCAGACAGGGCTAGACCCTCAAAGGAACGGGTACAGAGGACCAGACATCTTGTGACCTTGGAAGAGACACACACCTCTTGCTGTGGGTCAGATCTCAAGACAGAGGCAAAACAAATGCAACGGCACCCTAAGTATAATAAGCATTAGGGATTAGGTATGGATCATCTTGTGAAACGAGGAATTACCATCCCAACCCCCTACAGAAGGTCACTGATCCCCTGGGTGTGGTGGCGCACGCCTTTAATCCCAGCACTCCGGAGGCTGAGGTAGGAGGAGTGTAGTGAGTTTGAGGCCGGCTTGGGCTACAACGCGAGCACAAAACCGACCCGAGCTACATAGTGCTACCCTGCCTCAAAAAACTAGGACTGGAAGTTTGGATCAGTGGCTTAAGTGCCTTAAGTGCCTGTCTGGTAGGTGTGAGGTTGTGAGTTCGAACCCTGGTGCTGCAAAAAAAAAAAAAAAGAAAAAAAAAGTAAAAGAAAGTCACTGATCCTAAGGATGCTTGCTGGCTATGTGACTCGCTTTCCCATTTGTCCCTGATTTGGTCAATTTTACCTAAACAATTAATCTTATTGGTTGACCACAGTTCTGTCCCACCTCAGACCTGTCTGCCTTGTGAGTTCCCAGCTTTCCCCATCATGGTTTTACTCTATATGGTTTTACTCTACTCAATAGAATAGACAAAGTCAATGGCAACCCACTCGGGACCCCTTCTGTCTCTCTTTCAGACAAAAGCTTTCTTTATCTCAATAAATATTTCTGTTCTTAACCTCCATTGTTCCTAAAATTCATTCTTCCATTTTAGAGAACATGAACTAGTACTGGACATATAGTAGGTTGGGAGTTTTGTTCCTCTATATCATTTGGAGGTCTTCCACCGAGATCATTCCCCTATATCAATAGTAACACCACAACCTAATGTAGTATCCTTCTCATTATTTGTGATGTTTAGGTTTATACTTCAAGCTGCTTAAATCATAGTACCCAGTTATTTATTCAAACAGTAATCTAGATTCAGTTGTAAAGGCACTTTGTAGATATTGTTCACATTTACAATCAACTGAACCTGAGAAAATCTCAGTAATGTAGGCAGAATGCTTCCAATCAGTTGAAACCCTTAAGAACAAAACCTGAAGTTTTCTATTTCAGAAATCCTCCCTCAAGACTGGAGTCCTACTCCTACCTAAGTCTCCAGCCTGCAGAGGAATCACAGGGAAGCAATTTTTAAAGGAAATTACAAAATATAGACACACGTGAGCACAAGCAAACAAATCCCTCAAAATAAAAACAAACATAAAAACATCCACACACACATATATATGCATATAGTTTTTTTAAGAACCCTGATTGACATATCATTTAATTTTAAAATACAGTCTGTTGTGAAATTATCAGGCTAAACAAATCATTAAGTGTTTATTTAAATTATATTCAGTGGTGAATATTAAATCAGTGTGTTCTCAAGGACAAAAAGAACTGATTGTGTTCTTTCCTGCATAAGGGATTATACATTGGAAGCCCAATGCTCTAATATCTGTCACATCATCAATACAGCCTCAAACAATTTTCTGGGCTTTCAAAGAGGCAACACATCTAATAACAACTGTTTTCAGTCTTTCCACAAATGTCTAATAATGTTTTCATGTATCCTAATTATTGATGAGATTTCCAAATTGTTTTTATGTAGATGAAGACCAAAAAGTTTCCCAAACAAACAACAAACACACATCAGAGTCTATTTTAAAATGATTAAGAAGCTCTTCATAAAGTGGTATAGAATAATGGTTAAATACTGATACTATCATGTAATTAAATTAATTTTAGATACTACTAAGTTAGTAAACAAAGTAAGTATTGTAAATCAGCTTTTCATCAAGTACAGCAACTCCTGTAAGTGAAGATTGGACTAGGTTGATAAGATTTTTAAATTCTTGCATTTGCAGTGAAGACTGCAATTTTTCCCATGTACTCAAAAAGGCCTTAAGCACATAGACTATTATAAATAGTGAATCAGAAAGATTGTTTGACATAGGGTTATCTCCTTTTCATTTATCTCCCTAGACCCATCTCCCCATACAAGTGCCCTCTGGCCTTATTTCCATTGGTAATAATCTGTAATTTCTGCTGTTTTCCCTTTTCAATACCACTAAAGAGTCAGATTTTCCTTAGGACATATTACCTATTTATAGCCATTTAGAACATTTTATACCAGTCGACTCTTTGGAGCTGTCTCTGGCTGTATAACTAGCATTTACAGGGTTTCTGTAGACTTCTATTACATGGTGTGACATTAGATTGATGGACTGTCTCAATCTTATTCTCTGTCAATTGTACACCGATCCGTGACAGCATAATGGATATGTGACAGTGTTTGGAAGGGTGAGAACGATTACAATAACATTTTGGGGAGGATGGATATCAAAGTGCCTTTTAATACTCTTCTTAATTTTCCCCTCATATTAAAATTTTAAAAAGCTGCCAACATATGATATGCCAGTTTTCCTCATCAGAAAAAGAAATGATACCTGTTTTAGACAAATGGTATTAAATATGATGGCAAAATAGCTGTCGATCAAGCTGAACAGGACTATTAGGCATTCCCTGTAGCAAGGAGACTTACAAGGACCTGCTCAGAAGGGAATCCCGCTGTGCTCCCGTCTGGGTCAAAGGTTATTACATCTTGGAAGCTATTCTCTGTTGAGAGAAGAGAAAAAGAAAGATTTACTGTTCTCACAGCAGGGAATTACTCAGGACTTGCCTGAGGAGATAGACGAACCTTTCTCTAAGCAGGCATTTGGTGGCTGTGCCAGGAAACATGCTTCTGTGACTAGCCAGAGCCTTTGAACACAGAGATCTCAAGTTTATTTACTGTTTCAAAAGCTCTACCAGTGACCTTTCTTGAGGGGAAGGGAAAAGAGTACAGAAACATCTGCAGCTCTTCTCTTCCCCCAGAAAAGTCACGAATAATTTTCCTAAGCCTGTGATCCTTGGTTCTGTTGCTAAGAAAGTTTCCAGGATGCTTAAAAGAAGCAGTAAGGAGTAGTTGAGTCAGTTGGGGAGTGAGTGGTACAATGAAAGGCACTACAGGGGGGCCTCCACCCAACCTTGCCGTTGTTTCAGGCCAAGCAGGGAGCAGGTTAGCGGAGTTTGGCCAGGAGGGCTGAGAGCTTCCACTGTTCAATAAGATAATAGCTGTGAGACACAGAAGCCGGATAAAGGTGATGGACTCAATGACAAAGGAATGTCATGGTTGCTTCACTCTATGCCTTGTCCAAATGAAGGCTCTAAACTAAAGGCTTAGGATGCACTCTAATTTATTTAATTTCTACCAAACCCATATGATGCATATATATGTGCGTATGTGTGTGTGTGTGTGTGTATATATATATATATATATAATTTTTTTTTAAAGTTAGTGATATAGAGGAATGAAACTCCCAATCTGCTATAAGTCCATTACAAACTTGTGTTCTCTAAAATCAAAGAATGAATTTTAGAGACCATGGCGATTAAGAGCAGAATATATTTATTGAGAGAAAGAAAGTTTCTGTCTGAAAGAGAGACAGAAGGGGTCCCAAATGGATTGCCAAAGACTCCGTCTTTTCTAGGGACTTTTATAGAGTAAAACCACAAGTGAGGCAGGTCCAAAATGGGACCTTGCAAGGTGGGCATGAGGTGGGACAGAACTATGGTCAACCAATAAGAGTAACTGCACAGGTAAAATTGATTAAAACAGGGACAAATGGGGAAGGGAGTCACGTAGCAAGCGGACATGCAGAAAGAGCAGTGACTCTTCCTGAAGGGGGTAGGGATGGTGACTGCTGGCTTCCTCAGGGTGACAGAGACCTAGTTAGAATAGCAATTCCTGACTCTCATCCTTAGGAAGTATGTGGGAACGTTTGGTTTATCTTTTGTCTTGAGGTCTGGCCCACAGTAGAGGTATCTGTCTCCCCCACAGTTACAAGGTATCTGGCCTTCTGCACTGGCTCCTTTGAGGGCTCAGTCCCATCTGACTGCCTATAATATTTCTACCTAACTCAGTTGTCTGTAACAATAGGTTTTCTGAAATCTGCGTTCTTGAGAAATATGGGTTGCTTTCTTTTTCACTATGTTGGGTAAATGATAAACACACATATTTTAATGGTATTAAAATAGAGACTAATACATATTTAAAAAAAAGATTATGAAGGCTGTGAACAAAGCAGTGGATTGGGTCAGAGATTAATAAAGGTGTAAACTCAAAATTTCTTTTCAACAAAAGCAGAAGGCATGAGTCTTATGCCAGTAGTGTGTGTCTAAATTCAGAAGACCCGCAAGACAATTGCGGCTGTGATCATGGTTTTATAGGCAGCTGAATAAGATAGAAATATTATAGGCAGGCAGAGGTAGGCCCTCGAGGAAACCAGTGCAGAAGACTACGTATCTTGTAACATTGGAGGAGACAGACCCTCCTGCTGTTGGCCAGACCTCAGAACAAAAGATCAAACAAATACACCAACATCCTAAGGATTGATATTTAAATAGACATGTATCACCTTGAGGAAGACAGGAATCACTATCCCAACCTCCTACAAAAAGAGTCACTGCCCTTTAAGCATGCCTGCTTGCTATATAACTCTCTTCCCCATTTGTCCCTGATTTAATCAATTTTATCTGTGCAGTTACACTCATAATCTTACTGGTTGACGATAATTCTATCCCACCTCATGCCCACCTTGCAGGTTTCCATCCCCCCAGCCCAGACCTGCTTCATTTCTTGGTTTTGCTCTATAAAAGTCCCTAGAAAAAGACAGCATTTTTGGCATCCCACTCAGAACCCCTTCTATCTCTCTCTTAGACAGAAGATTTCTTTCCCTCAATAAATACATTCCATTCTTAACCTCCATTGTTCCTAAAATTCATTCTTTGATTTTAGAGAACACAAACTCATACCAGACATAGAGCAGGTTGGGAGTTTCTTTCCCCTATATCAGTGGCATCCTATGGCTCATGGGGACCTGTTTCCATTGAGCCAAATGTACTCCTTGGTAGGAAGGAGAAAAGAAAAATCATAATTTTGAAAATGAAAACTGTGCCTTTAGGATTTAAATCTAATTAATATTTTTAAAGTTTATTCTCTCCCGAAATGCAATTAGAAGCTTGGGCATTTCCTGTTTACATGCAAATGAGTTCAGTCAATCTCTTCTTACTTGCAAATGGCCTTCTTTCACCTGTGACTATACCACATCTTTTTGCCTGTAAAATAGGCTTTTCCCTACCAAGGGGTCGTTAAATTTTGTGATTGGGTCACACTTTTCTTAAGACCCAGGACAGAATCTTCTGTAGATTTACAAATTCCATTGATTTTCACCATCAAAAACATGCAAATATTCCAAGATCCAAATTGCAAAATTCCCATTTCTTTGAACGCATACTTTTACATTTCTCTGTATTCTTTATGCCTCTTACAGTCATGTCCTATGAATTCTTTTTCCACAACAAGAATCAGCAAAACTGCAAACTTAATTCCAAGGTAAGATGAGTTTAGGTTCTCTAATTCCACTTTGGATATATCCTTGGACCCTGGCTGGTTTTTCTTGATGAGCCAGCCAAAAGATAAAAATAGCATCGGGATCACTACTTCAGTAAGTTCAAATGAAAGGTTTTCATATTTTTTCTTTTTCAGTTTCCCCAACACCCTGCCCTGTGAAGCATAGCTTATATTTCTTTATGTCCTTTTTTCTCTCTTTCTCTACAAAACTCTATAGCCTTAGTCTTTTTTTTTTTTTTCTTTTCAGTAGTTAGAGGCTCCCAAGTCCATAGAAAAATGACTGCTTACAAATAGAAACATCAAAGATAAGGGTCATTGGCTCTCTCTAAAGAAGTTTGGGTTGAGTGGCCTCTTATAATATTCCCTGAAGTCAACATACCCATTCCTTTTTCAGATGGGAGTAAAAGTTGCTCACCGGGAAAACACACATAAGAATAGACCGATCCAGTGTCTCAAGCATTCTCAGGCACTGAGCATGGGAAACAGCCCAGAGACATGGTGGAGAGAACCAACCTTTGGGTTGACACCTGTGAAGGTGAGCTGCTTAAAATCATGTACAGCACTGAGCCCTAAACACTTCAGATAAAAAAGAATCCTCTAAGCTATTCTTGTAATTCTGTCTCTCTGTCTTTCTCTCTCTCTCTCTCTGTCTCTCTGTGTCTTTGTGTCTCTGTCTCTGTCTATCTGTCTCTTTCCCTCTTTCTCCTCTCACTCTCTAAACCAAAAAGCATAAATTTCAGTCAAGCTGATGCCATCGCTTCCCCTTTTGGGTGGCTAGAAACATCCTAAACTATGTAGATTCAAGAGATTATTATGCTTGCAACCTGGTAGTCTCTGGACTCAAACCAAGCAGGAGCTGTGTTGTGTTGTGTTTTATTTATTTATTTTTGTTTTGTTTTTTAACCCTATTCTCCTTCTTGTCCTATCCCCTTTCTCAATCTAAAACTTTTTCATCTGTCAGGGAATTCACGCCCTTTAGCTTTTTCTGATATTAGTACAGAAGACTGGGAGCTGGAGGAAGGAGGTGAATCCATGGGAACTGGGGAACTCAAGAGGTATTTTGACGGGTCTGAGGGAAATAATCATGCTTCCCCTCTCTGGTGGAAGGAGCGTTGTCGTCTTGATGCATCTTGCTGCATGGAGTGGGAAATACATGTTGTTTTCCTGCTGGTGTATTAGGGGAGAAGGTGACCGGTGACTCAGTGATTTGTTATGGCTGGCTGAAACTCAGCTTTCTCTCTCTCCCCTTTAGACAGCAGCTCCAAGCTGTGCTGGAGAAAGGAGACAAACATTCCCCTCCACCGGGCTGCACCTTAATGATTCGTGTCATCAGGGATTTGCACCCAGACTTGGATTGCCATGGCAAGGGCTCCATTTCAGCCGTTAGCAGCGGTCTGCAGTGTATCTGCCATCACCTTCCTGGTTCCTAGAGAGTTACCTGTCTAACCTTGAAGGTGCATTCTTTTAGAGGCTTACACAGTGCCTTCTCTCGTGTTACCTTGTTTCTTCCACACCTCAGTTCGTTTTAGTATTCTTATGTAATTGTGGCCTCATATGGTACACAATTTATAGTTGCTAAGTGACATCTCCAGACTTTTTAAACTTACTATTATTAGTTCCTTATATGTGTTATAAGTCCCTCGATATAAGGACTTTTGGGAGTGATTTTATTCTTTTGAGTAAATCCTAGTTGTCGTGTATGATTTCCTTTTCCTGCCTTTTCGAGCTCTTGATGAAGGTGTCAGGTATAAGGATGTTTTTCTTAGTAATGAAAGCAGTGGATCGGAATGACTGGCACCTATCCCTAGTCCAGTCCGATGGGAAGCAGCGGTTCTGATCATAGGGTAACAGGGCAAACTCTGGTCTAAGTGAGTCCAAATCCAGGGAAATGGCAGAACTACTCAGGCAGTTCTGATCCTGAGAACAAGCTGGGCTTCTGTCTGGGAAATCTGACCTTGAGTTCTGTCTTTTCTGATTTCTTTTTTTTCTCTCTCTTCTTTCCCCTTTTCAAAAGTGCACTAGGAAGATCAGGAAGGCATGTGATGCACCTTAAATGATTATATGTAACTCAAGGTCTGTCTCCAAAAATGTCACCTCCAGGTTGTATTTTACAAAGTTGAGACCGATTTAAAATGTAACATTTAAAAAGGTTGATTTTTCTCCAAATATAAGTTAAAGAGTAAAAAGACAAGCTGTCAAATTTGGCTTTATAATAAGGAGGAAAAATGAACAAAGATTCCATCTAGCAATCTGCAGCTTTTCGCTCTTTTCCCCTTCTGATCCATATTGATTGTAAGTCTACAGTATTTCATAGAAAAAGATACTCAGGGTAGCTTAGATTATAAAAGAAAATTCTATCATAATTTACAGAAACAAGAAGCACTAATTGATATCCCATAGGGAGAATTCTGACTAGTCTACAGTTACAAACCTAAAATTAAGATAAAAATCATTATAATTCTGCATGGCCAATACATGGCCAGGGCACTTTGATTTAATATAATTGCTTTATACCTTCTATGTGTTAGTGAAGATGATTTTTCTCTTTTTTTGTTTGTTTTCCAGATTTCAGACTCTGTTAAGACTTTCAAAAAAAGCAACAAACAAAAAAAAAAAAAAAAAAAAAAAAAAAAAAAAAAAAAAAAAAAAAAAAAAAAAAAAAAAAAAAAAAAAAAAAAAAAAAAAGGAAAGAAAAGAAAGAAAGAAGAAAAAGAAAAGGAATTGTTACACAAATATTCAAGAGAATTACCAAACTCACGTCAATAGAAGGTAAACACTACTAGGCTTAGATGAATCTTGCAAATAAGAAATTTAAAGTTTAGTTAAAGGTCATGCAGTTAACACAGTATGTATATTCGTGTACATTAGCTTTCAGGTTTATGTTATGCTCTAAAAGTTCTACTTAAATTGGCTTACAGACAGCCAGGTGTGGTGGCTCACATTTGTAATTCCAGCACTCAGGAGGCTGAGGCAGAAGCATCGCCACAAGTTCAAGGCCAGCCTGGGCAATATAGTAAGTTCAAGGCACTACAAAAGAAGACCCTGTCTCAAAAAATAAATAAACACATACATATGTAAATACATCAATTGTCTTACAGAGAAATGGAATATCCTGATATTAGCCAAAATGCCTTTTGTGCAGATGGCTTAAAAGTGAACTAATTTAAACTGGCTGATAAAAGTAAAAATGTCTTTAAAGTTGGTGACATATTTTCACCCAAGTTATTAGTCAGTCAAGATAATATTTAACTTAAAAACTGATTTAATTAATGCAATATTCCTGTTTTCTATGTGCACAATTAAAGAGTTTTTCTTTGATTAAAGACAATGTAATAAAGCACAAAGTGGTGAATTCAATCTCCAGTACCAAAAAACAAACAAACAAACAAACAATCATAAAACCCCAAATGTAATAGACATAACTTAAAATTTTAATTATAGTACATTTTGTTTCTCATGAATAATGTAATTGTTAAAATGTAAAATATATAATATATATAAATATATATAAAATTTTCATATGTATATAGTGGGACGATGCTTAAGTGCAACAACATCTGAGTCTTTCATTGCTACCTACAAATTTGAATATAAAGTTTATAAAGGATAATACATTTTGATCTCCTTTCATAAATTACCATTATTTAAAGTTTTAAAATTATTTTCTTAAGTTTATTAACATTCAAAATTCTATGTTAACAATAATAATATATTTTTCCCGAAATGAGGGCCCTTTGGGCGTAAAGGACTAGCAAACAAAACTTCCCTCTGTGGCTAAAAACACAGCTGCCTGAGTCAATTTGCTTCAGTTTTCTCCTCTAGTGGGTAGTATTTCTGTTTTTATCCAGTGTCTTGTCGTGACCCAACCCTAACGTTATTAAAGAAATTATTTACATATATATAATTTAGTTGGCTATAATTAAAAATTGAAAAAGTTTCCTGTGTCTAAAGCAATAAGGTTTTCTTGAGATAAGAATATGCACTTGGTTAAAATTACAAAAATTAAATTTTAAAAATAGTTTTATATTTTATTAGCACAATTCTTGTTCTGTGTTGTTAGACTTTTGACTACTTAAGCTAAGTCTAAAGAGTTAAAGATTATTTAAATGTTGTTTTGCTGTAAAATCTTTTCAATAATCAGTTTATAACTGGTTAAACAACTATTATGTTAGGTTATACTGCACAGTATACACACACACAAATATATATATATATATATATATATATATATCTGAGGCTAGAGCTGTATATACATTAAAGAAAAAAATATGAGTCTGTCTTAATATTGTTTGAAAAATTAAATTAAAATGTTTAATGCCTATAAGTAATAAGTACTCCCTTTTATATAATATACAATCACATCTAGATTTTAAACATATACAATGATTAGCACTTTCTTAAATTTTGTTCTGTCATTTAAAATTTGATTTATAACTGTTGGCTTTAACTAAACAAATATTTTCTTTTTTTTTTTTTTTTTTTTTTTTTTTTTTGCGGCACCGGGGATTGAACTCACAACCTCGCACCTGCCAGGGCAGGCGCTTAAGGCACTGAGCCAAACTCCCGGCCCTACAAATATTTTCTTATTGTACAAGTGAGATACAGTTGTTTACTTAGTAATAAGTCTGTTAGCCCTGTTTCCTAAATTCCACGTGGTCTAAAGATATCTTTTCATTTTTTTCAGTGCAATTATACTGTGTAAATCTGTTAAAAAGAATCTAAAATTCACTTTAATAGTAAAAATTAAGTTAATATGTTTTACATCTATGATACTAATTAATGTTAACCTCCCGGTATATTAAAAGCATTTGTGTTTCTCAAGTATACCAGCCCTTTAAAATGCAAATCTTAGGAAACCACCTTACCATGCTGGTACTCACAAACAAAATTGATTATCATAACAGGCTTTTCTAGGCTTATGTTTCTGTGGTTACTATGCAACTGTGTTATGATAGTTGAATGTTCCTAAACATTACATTCCAGGTAGTGTCACTCTGAAGATTAAAGATTAAACACTAAAGTCCATCAAATACATTCCACTCAGAATTTACTAAAAATGAGTAGCAAATTTATGTTAGAATTTATTTGTGTCACTTAATATTTGTAATTAGATGAATAGAAATCATTTTATGCTCAAAATGGGTATTTAAATATAATCTTTTAAAGATAATAAAAAGAACAAAAAGGTTCAAATATAATAATGTCATCATAATCGTTATGCTAAAATTCTGTTTGCTTTTGATTTAAAATTTTCCTTGTACAACTTCATAAATGTTATCTGTTAACATTCCACAGAAATATAACTGCTAAAAGACCATCTGAGCAGTTTATTAAGGTTGTAGGCCAGTATAGATAAAATGTGGTGCTGACTTTTACTGCTAATGTTTTCCATGATTAATAAAATGATAGCTGCTGTCTGGCTATGCTTTTTATTTTGATGTGCCCAATATCCATACAGGATAACAATAGCTAAAGCCTACTCTTTCCATTTCAAGACTAGTCCTGCTGACCTGGGCATTCAACACCCAAAGCTAAGGATGATAACTGGGCCAACAAGCAGTCAATATTTTGGGTTTGGCCCTTTAAAGTCAGCAAGGACCCAGGGCATGATGGGAGATCTCTAAAAGAATCCTGCAATTCCAGTGAGTCACCCAACCTGCCAGGCAGGGAGGTGGATGAACCCCAGTGGGCAGGAGCCACCCCGTATGCATTGTGTAAAAGAAAGATCTCAAAAGAGAGAAATGCCCCTCAGTCTTCCAAGGGAACCCATATGGTCAGGCAAAGAGCGTGATGCATCTTGCAGATGTCACAAATATTTTCTTATTGCACAAGTGAGATACAGTTGAAAAAGTAAAAGACCTAGGAGGCTCCTCACTGGGCACCAAAATCAACACGTAAAAAGTAATGATATAGGAAAAGTGATCTCAGACCTCCGAATGATGTGGGGGAATGAAACTCCCAACCTAGGTATGGCACAAGCTCATGTTCTCTAAAATCGAAGAATGAATTTTAGGAACAATGGAGAGTAAGAGCAGACTATATTTATTGAGAGAAAGAAAGCTTCTGTCTGAGGGGCAGAAGGGGGCCCGAGTGGGTTGCCAAAGACTCTGTAATATTTAGGGATTTTATAGAGTAAAACCGTGATGGGGAAAACTGGGAACTCACAGGGCAGATGGGCATAAGGTGGGACATGACCATGGTTAACCAATAAGATCAGTTGCTCAGGTAAAAGTGATTAAATTAAGGACAAATGGGGAGGCGAGTCACGTAGTAAGCGAGGGATGTTTAATGATAATGACTCTGCCTGTAAAAGGGTGGGATGCTGACTCCTGACTTCTTCAGGGTGATATAGAACTATTTAGAATATCAATCCTTACCATACGGGTGTATTTGTTTTGCCTTTTGTCTTGATATCTGGCCTGTAGCAAGAGGTATGGGTCTCTTCCAAGGTCACCAGGACCTCTGGTTCTCTGTGCTGGTTTCCTTGAGGGCCTAGCCCTGTCTGACTGCCTATAATATTTCTGTCTAACTCAGTTGCCTATAACAGTAACACCTGAATAGTGTTAACTGATCTTGACAAATATTTATATATATAGATATATCGATTTTGATTAACACAGGTCTTTCATTGACTTGGTCATAAACACCCAACAGGAAAGTATAAAAACATTAAAGTATAGTAAACAGAAAGCTAGGCGACATAGTAAACCAGGCTCCAACACCGCACCAGCCCCTATTGGCAGTATCCAGCTACACTTCCAACATTTTTGCTTACGGCCATAAGAAATCATGATTTCTAACCCCATAACCCTTCCAAAAATGTGTCTTCAGCTGCTTTTAGTATACTCACATTACATTATTTTAATATACATTAAAGTGCTCCTCAGACAAAGATTTAACTTCTCATATAAGTTTGCCTGTATAATGAAAACTGGCTATATAAATGTTTCAGCAATTAAGCTTTGTGGCCTTTGTGATATGAACTAATCTTCTGTTATCTACTTTATAACATATATATATCTATATGTATATCTGTATCTTTTTAATATCTAGGGTCAGTTACTATAAAAGTTTATCAGGTTTTTTCTTTTCTTTTTTTGGTACCGGGGTTTGAACTCAAAACCTCACACTTGCCAGGGAGGTGCTTGCACCACTGAGCTAAATTATCGGACCTATTTTTTTTTTTTTTTTTTTTTTTTTTTGCGGCACCAGGAATTGAACTCACAACCTTGCACCTGTCAGACAGGTGCTTAAGCCACTGAGCCAATGTCCGGACCTATTTTTTGAGACAGGGTCTCACTATGCAGTTCAGGCTGGCCTTGAACTCACTTTCTAGGCCATGCTAGTTTTGAACTCACAAAGATCCTCCTGCCTCAACTTCCCTAGTGCTGGGATTAAAGGTGTGTGCCACCATGCCTGGCTTTTATCAGGCTTATAAAGTAGAAGCCAGATACAGGTTCTAAGCCCTATAGTAAAAAAATTTTTTTTTCTTGTGCCACTGGGGATCAAACTCACAACCTCGCACCTGCCAGGGCAGGCACTTAAGCCACTGAGCCAAACTCCCAGCCCTAGTTTTTTAAGGTAGGGTCGTACTATGTAGCTCAGGCCAGCCTTGCTTTCACGTTGTAGCCCAAGCTGGCCTCGAACTCACAACACTCCACCTACCTCAGCCTCCCGAGTGCTGGGATTAAAGGCGTGTGCCACCACACCCGGCTTATAGTAAAAATCTTGATGGCCCAGTGGTGACAAAAACATGGAGATCTTTATTTAGTGTATTTCTTTGACATCGTTTAATTAAAATAAGAGGACATTAAATTTATTATTAATAGAAACAGGGAAAAATTTGACATTCCAAAATTTCCACCTGTTATATTTGGGGAAAAAAAAATCCGCTACACAAAGGTTAATATTGTTGCGGGAAATCTCCCAAGATAAACCAAACCAAACCAAACCAAAAGGAAACTCTTTGCACCAAGGAGATAAGGCAGCATTTAATCTTCACACTGTTGGAGTTCACGCCAGTGAACTGTTGCAGGGATAATTCTTCCCAAGCAAAAGCCCTCAATCAGGAAGGAGTTCAGTCTATTTAGAATTAGAAGTGGGAGGTACAAAGCAAGTGACCAAACATTACATGATTCCTTACATACATTGAATCATATATTGACAGACAGGTTAGTCCTGAAACAATAGAAACAATCCGGGTACCAGGGGAGGGGTTCTTACAGAATGGGCATACTTGACATTACCATAATATAGGAATTGTCCCAGAGAGAGAGACTTGACTGAATGAAAGTGGTTAAAGACATTACCATAATATTGGAGTTGTTCTGGAGAGAGAAACTTGACTGAATGAAAGTGGTTAAGGACATTACCATAATATGGGAGTTGTTCTGGAGAGAGAGACTTAACTGAATGAGCACAGGTCAGTCCAAGGTGCCTTAAGGTATAAGCAATCGCTCTGACATTGTCAGTGTCAATTGAATTTACCAGAGACAGCAGAACAGCAACTTGGTCAGTCTTCCAATTAATCATGAAGTATCTATAAGTTTGTTATTTTGCCCCAACAATATAAAAGAAAAAAACCCCACTTATATAAATTCTATTGACTTATGCCATTTTTTGGAGCTACTATCCATCGATATTGTATTATTAATATCTGTCTCCTGCTTATTTAACTGACTATAAAGTGAGGTTTATGCATCAGTAGCTTGCTGATGTTCTTGTACTGTTTTCCAGACTATCAAAGAAGGACGGTCCACCAAACGACAAAACCCATCTGGGTCTCCTTCAGATCAATTAGGATGAGACTTTTGATCCCTGACCAGGGACAATCAACACCCCCTCCTCAGTCTGAAACAGTTATTCCAAGGTGAACCTGGGACCCTTTGGCAAACCTCAAGAATAAGAAATCAACGTTTCATGAGAGGAAATGAGGTAGAATAGAAGAAATAAAAATAGCTAAAAAGAGACAAGGAACATCACAACTTTAAAAATGAAAACTGCAGCTTCAAGATACAAACCTAGCTGGGTTTTTTTCTTTTCTCCTAAAACACAGTAAAAAGCCTGGGCAATTCCCTTCCACCTGCAATTGTTTCAGCCATTCCCTTTTTATATGCCAATTGATATCTTTCACCTGTCAATAGACTACTTCCATTCACTTGTATCCTAGGTCTATGAATAGGCCATTATCTTTTTGAGGGTGGGCCACCTTTTTCCCAAGACCCTAGATGGAGCTTCCTATAGATTTTCAAATTCCACCCACTAAAACACTGAAATATTTCCAGCTCAAAATTGTTGCAAGCCTCTCTGTCTCTTGAGATTCCACAGCCTATTTCTTTGATTGTGTACTTTTAAATTTCTGCCTAATAAATCTCTACGCCTCTTACTGACACATACTGAAAATTCTTTTTCTTTGATGGGAATTATCAAACCTGCAAAGTTAAATCTGTGGGTAGGGTGAGTTTAGGTTCTCTAGAGAGAACCTTCCTTCGGAAACTTCCTTGGACCTGTTAGGTGGCACTAGTTTCTGGGAATTTCATTGACTCCAAACTCAGTGAGAATGAGCGACGTGACTTTGATTCAAGTAGGATATTTGGGGAACACCCAACCTCTGGAACTGCAAGTTCTTTGAGCAAATGTATGTGAGAAAGAAATTTGGAGAAAATTCTGACTTCAAAGGGACTTCATAGGACTACTTTAAGAAAGCGACAGTTCTTTCTTGGCTTACTCTTTTTAGAATCTATTCAGTGTGGCTGCCAGGGCAGGCTGCACCTTCACTACAGTCTTTCACAGAGTGAAGTTTGAGATGGTGTATAGCACAACGTAGAGCTCATAGGAAAGGGTACATTGCTTATATGTGTCTGTAGGCAAATGGAGAATGAATATTGAGTGGCACTAGACAGCAAATGTCAGCTGCCAACCCTTGCTCACTCTAGTGCTTCCCTCACATGTTATCTTTTGAGTTTCATCTTTCTGGTCAGTCCCTTACTCATTTAACCAGTTGGTCAATCAGTCCACAATTATTGAGCATCTATGTGATGCTGACCTGGGTCACAGCAATGTACTTCCACACTTAAGGAACTCTTACTGCAGTGAGAAGAAATGTAAACATCAATTAAAAACCATGCAGTAGTTCCAATTACAGGGTTATGTGCAAGATACCATGCCACCTTGACTATGCAGGAGGCTGTTGGAGGAGGTTTCACCAAAGCTGGATTTGGACTTTAAGCCTAAAGAGATCTTTCCACCCTGGGAAATGGTTGAATACAGAAAAGACAGTATGTGCAATTACCAAAAGTGGGGGTGATGAGAAGACCCATGTTTTTGAAGATAGTGAGTGCAGTGTGTATCTGGAGAAGAGATTATGGCAGAAGAGATCACAGATTTTGAGTCAGAAGAATTGGACAGAGGCCTATAATCTCCAGCCATGCCAACTGGCAGCTTGCATGTCTGTGCACACCAGCCATTCCCCCACTTGTGCAGTCACAGGGAACTGTTTGATGGTGATCCAGCACGGGACCAACCTGATATAGGAAAAATGATCCCAGACCTCCAAAAGATATGGGGGAATGAAACTCCCAACCTACTATATGTCCGGTGTGAGTTCGTGTTCTCTAAAATCGAAGAATGAATTTTAGGAACAACGGAGGGTAAGAGCAGAAGATATTTATTGAGAAAAAGAAAGCTTCTGTCTGAGGGACAGAAGGGGGCCCGAGTGGGTTGCCAAAGATTCTGTCATATTTAGGGACTTTTATAGAGTAAAACCATGATGGGGAAAACTGGAAACTCACAAGGCAGATGGGCTTGAGGTGGGACAGAACTGTGGTCAACCAATAATATTAATTGTTTAGGTAAGATTGACCAAATCAAGGACAAATGGGGAAGTGAGTCACGTAGTAAGTCAGCATTCTTATGGATTAGGGGATTGGGATGGTAATTCCTGGCTTCTCAAGATGATCCTCCCTAATCCCCAATGCTTATACTTAGGGTGTGATTGCATTTGTTTTGCCTTCTGTCTTGAGATCTGGCCCACAGCAAGAAGTGTGTATCTCTTCCAAGGTCACAAGACATCTCGTCCTCTGTGCCAGTTTCCTTGAAGGCCTAGTCCTGTCTGACTGCCTATAATATTTCTGTCTGACTCAGTTGCCTGTAACAAACCCACGTGCAGAGGTGTTCAATAACTTTTCGCCACATTTCCGCTATGTGCAGAGCAGCAGACTACTGCAAATGCATGCTGTATGCTGTCCCACGGAGACTTGCAATGACTGGAAAGGCTCCTAATCATCTCTACAACATGGCTTCTCTCTTTAACCCCTACCCACTTTCTTCGATTATTTCATCTCATGATAACCTTGCATTTTAAATGACTCGATATAATGTCACGTCTTTGTCTCCTCCTGGTCTTCGGGATATGTCTACCTTCACATTCCTTTTCAACTGTTACTATCGATTCTCTGAAGAGAAGACTCTTCTCTTCCTCCTCCCTGCCTCCTTAGCATTTCCTGGTGAAAGCTCATCTGGTCTATTCACTGGTTACTTATTTCCTGTTAAATATACTTCAATTTTGCCTGACAGAGTTGACGATGGTGACACTCTTTCATCTTCTCCTGCCTCCCTAATGCCTTGCGCCATCATTTATAACTTTCTTCTTGTCATTTCCTACTCCACTGACGCCTGCCCACTGACCTTCAAAAACACTCAGGTTAATCCATCTTCCCCCAACAAAGAAACAATAGAAAATATACATTTATTCTAATCTCCCTTCTAATTCTTTACGTGAAAGCAATTTGTTCTTGCCCATTTTTATATCTTATAAGAACTTATTCCATAAGCTATTAGAATAAACTTTTTATATAGGACCAATCATATAATTTTGAGGTGCCCTGTATAAATGGAAATTACATAAGGCCTTTTGTTCAAAAGAAGAAACTTTTTTTTTTCTAGGCATCTCTTAACCTGTCAGAAAATTTTTTTATTTACCATTTACAGTCACCTCCCCAAAGCACACACCTACCTGCTACAGGTGACTTCAGACACTTACTGGTGCCCAGGGTTTGACCCTGAGACTCAGTACACATGACATATGCCAAACTCCTCCCTCCCTACACCTGCACCCAGGACCTCACTGAACACAGGTGGCAACAGAGGTGTGGGTCTCTGGGTGGGCACAGCAGGATGGTAGTGTAGAATCCCTTACAAGATGGCAGAGTAACTAAGACAGGCAAATGTCAATTGAAGGTCCTAATCCCTAGTACCTACTTTATTGACCAGTTGACTTCACTTAAAAACCACAAATTTAAAGATAAAATTACTGTGGTTATGGAAAACACAATTCTCCACAACCAATCAAATTTTCCCTTCAATTCAACATTGAACTTAACCACTGAATTTGATTCTGTTCTCATCCAATTCTGCTAGCAACCAGAACTGTGGAAAGAAGTAAGGTTGTGAGCCAGGTATGGTGGTGCATGCCTTGGATCCCAGCACTTGGGAGGCTGAGGCAGGATGATTGTTGTGAGTTCAAGACCAGCCTGGGCTACAAAGTGAGTTCAAGGTCAGCCTAAACTACACAGTGAGACCCTGTCTCAAAAAGTAGGGCCAGGGATTTAGCTCAGTGGCCTAAGTGCCTGTCTGGCAGGCACAAGTCATGAGTTTAAACCCCAGTACCGAAAAAAAAAAAAAAAAAGTAAGGTTGTGAACCGAGGTAACAATGCATTAAGAATTTCAAGATGGCTTTGATTTTTATTTCCCTAGTGATTGATACACTGAGCATCTTAGTCTGTTAAAGAGAAGAAAATTCTACAAAATTCAATAATATGGATGCATTTGATGATATTATACTAAGAGTAATAAACCACTTCCAGAAGGGCAAACAGTGTATTATTTCATTTATATGAGACATCTGAAGTTGGTGCATTCACAGACTATAGGAGTAGAATCATGATTGTCAGGGGCTAGGGAGAGGAGAAAATAGGGAGTCGCTCATCAACAGACATGTTTCAGTTAAACAAGATGAATGCGCTCTAGAAATTTACTGTACGACTTTACAGTTATGGCTAACAATACTGTATTGAACTCTTAATTGTTGAAATGATAGATGTGGGGTTGGGAATGTAGTTCATTGGTAGAGTACTTAAGCAGCATGTGCAAGGTCTTAGCTTGTGTTACTAGTGCCAAAAAAAGGAAAGGTCTCATGTTGCATTCCTAGCACAATACAGTAAAACTGTTTATAACTTCAAGATAGGAACCATGGTGCATAAAATCCCAAGTGTGAGACCCTGTGAGACTGCGCCCATCATATTCTCATGTACCTGTCCCTGCTTCTACAGTGAGCACTGTCACTTTCACTCTTTGTTGTTGTCATTATTGAAATGCTTCTGGTATTTGACAGTTAATGACTCCCTTTTTTTTTTTTTTTTTTTGGCAAACTTTCTGTACTAGCATCGTAGTCATTCCATAGAATTCCATAAACTGGATGGCTTAAATAACAGCAACCAGCTTCTCACAGTGCTAGATCCAGCAGAAGTCCAAAAGCGAGGGACTAGCCCACATAGCCTAATCCAAATGCAAAAGCCTCAAATACCATCACGCCAGATAGTGTTTCAACATCTGAGGTCTTTGTGGTGGTGAGAAGACAGAAACATTCAGTCCGTAGCAATTAGTTTCCACTCTACTCTTCAATGCATACTTTCCAGTTTGATTTTTTACATCTCAAACTTCTTCAGTGGTTCTCCCTTACCTACCTATACTCTAATTATTAGATTGATGCAAGCCTCAGTTCTGAATCCTCTTTTCTGTTTCACTGAGGAATCGAGGATTTAAGTACCATTGCCCTCCTGACAATGCCCACCTTCACATCTCTAGTTTAGGTTTCTGTTTCAAAATCTAGATCTACCTATCTTTGTTGACATTTAACAGAGATCTGAACATCCCCACATAGATACCTAAAAGGAACTTCAAACTTAACAAGTGACAAAGAGGTTTCCTTTCTCTTTGAAATCTGTTTTTCCTACAGCATTTTCCAATCTCAGTAGACGACAACTCCTTTCTTCAACTGCTGATGGCAAAAACCTTGGAGTCAACTTTGACTCTTCTCTTTTTTGTTTCACAACACTTTTTTAACTCTCAGCAAATCCTACTGATTTAATCTTTAAAATATACCAAGGATCTACTTCTCCCTGCAAGCCAGGCTACCACGGTGGTGGAGGGCATTGTCTTTACTTTGTATATTGCATTAGCTTGTCATTTATCTCTCTGCACTGCCCCTTCCAGATTTTTCAAACAAAATGGTCAGAATCATCTTGTAAAGCATGACATTTCTCTACACAGAAATCTCCAATGACTGATATCTTTCTTACCTGGTGCAAAGGACAAATTCCTTATTAAAGCCTTAAAACCCTGTGTGATGTGGCCCTGTGTTATCTCTCTACACTTGTTTTCTGCCATTCTCCTTGCCTCACATACCATACTGACATGCCTTATATTCCTCAAGCATTAAAACACATTCCTATTTCATGGATTTTGCACTTGCTGTTTTTGTGAGAAAGGATTGTATTGTCTCACGTAAGTGAAAGTTCAGAATTAAAACTACCATCAGGCTAGGTCGGGTCTAGGTATCAAACAACACAATGCAGAATCTAGCTCTCAGAACTCAATTGAAGATAGCTCCCCTCTCAGACTCTTACTAGGAGTTTTAGGCTTATAAATTCAGGAATAATAATAGTAAGTGTCTTTTTCTAGCAGAGTCAACATTTTTTTGAGGCCCTATTAAAGCATTTTAAGCGACATGCTCATGTCAAAAAAAAAAGTGGCTAAAATATGTGACAATTTAACCACACCAGGCATGAGTCATATGCTCACACCTGGAGTTTATAGGGAAAAAACTAAAGGAGGAAGAGACTTGTGCTTCTCAAAAGGAAGAGATCTTATTTCTCAACATAAAGTATATGTCAAACACAGCTATTAATGGAATATTATGTTACCATTAAGATTAGTGTTTTGAGGGATATTATATTTAATGAGAAAAGGCTCAAGAGATGAAGCTAAATTAAACAGTAAGATATTAAATGACTAAGTAAATGAGAGAATGAAAATGTGAATTCTGGAAGAGAATAAATAAGGTATGGAGAGAATAAACTTTGAGTGAGTTAATTATGCACAGATTTCACTTGACTATTTCTTTATGCTACTGATATTTTCTACCATGAATGTGTATTTCACAAAAATATAAGTAGGTGGTTAGACAAATAGTTGAGGATGAGTATAAAATACAATGAGGTGAAGTGTTCATGAACTGGCTTCCTAAGTCCCGACTTTCTGGATTCCCACCTTGGACACACCAGCTACTATACACATGCATAGGTGTGTGCCAGTCACCTAACTCACACCTTGATTTCTTTATTTGTAAGGTAGGAATGGTAGTGACTACTTCAGAGAGTAGTGAGGTGGAATAAATGATCCTGATTAAGTACAGCACTTGACTGTATGAGCTTAAAAAATGTTACCATAATTAAGGTTTAGATGTGGGTAGTGGTAGTGAAAGAAAAGAGACATGCTCCAATATGTGTGTAATATTATTTATTCACGTTGTAACTCATAAAATCAATTCTTGGGTCAGCTTTTATAACCAGTGTCTGTCTGAGATTTGACTGAGCTCAGGTAGGGAGAGAAAAGAAAACCTCATGGCTTATTTGTACTTTTCTGTCAAGGATTAAACTAGAGTCTTTGTTCAAAAACTAGGAATATTGGTTTGCTATCAGTCTAGCAGTCATGAGGGGATCAAGAGAGGGATAATTTAGGTGATTTAAGCCATGGCTGTAGGCACCCTTCAGGTAATTCTGCAGAATTCTTCATTTCAGAGAGATTTTTTTTTTTTAATTCGCTTCTTAGTGAAACCTTTGTGGCCTCTGTGTAAACAACCCAGCCACTAAGCTGGTGCCTAATTTTTAATGAAAGTGATTTTTTTCACTTGTGCCCATCAGATGAGAAAACAAGAGAGAAAAATGTCGCCAGCTGCTGCCTATCAAATAATTGGAGTCCTTGTGAACAGGTCCTAGATGACATAGCAGTGTTAAATAAAAGATAAAATGGAAACAAGACTCTTTGAATAATATGGGCTGAAAGCAATTTCCTTCTTGAGCTAGGGCACTGCTGATCTGAAAGCCACAAATTTAGGGGAATCATGCAGGGCCTGAGACTTTGATTGTATAGTTAATAAAGGATAAAAAAATCTTCGTTTCATACAGCTGATGACATGCAAAACAAACTCAAGATGTTCAGTGACAGACTTACACGAATTCCAAATACAAAATGAAACAGAAGCTAAGGCTGATCTTTCAGCTGTTCACAAACCTACACCTAAAGAGTCAGATGAATTGTTCTTGTCTTTTCTCCTCCTCCAACCACTGCACTGAGGTTTCTGGCCAAAACTCATTTTAGATATTAATTCTCAAGATGTCTATGTCATCTCTGTATGGACAGAGATTTATTGACAGTGAAAATTAAATGCCCAAGGACTTTTCAAGTATCAAAAACCACTCTCCTACTAAAAGTGTGTTTCAGGAAGCCTTCTCCTATCTGAGCCCCCAACCTTTCTCTCCTGTCCCTGCCTCTGTGTGAAGAAAGCCAGGATACTGGACTCCATGCAAGCCATTTAGCTCAATGCTCCCAGACAACTCCAGTTACTTCCCAGAAGGAAGTTTGAATTTAAGAGAAAATAAATATATTTTACATTTTTTAATGTAGTCATTCTGCTCTAAGCACATGCTTCTGCCAGTATTGATGATGGTAAAAGGTTAATGAAAAAATATATATATATAAAAGGAATGAGCCAGCCCCTGAGACTCCAGCAGAAAGAGAATTGTCTCGCCAGATGACATAATTCCAAAAAAGATAAAAGGGGTTAAGACTCCATTTAGTTGAGCTCTGCAATAGGACAGAAAAGTTCTGAAAATTATCTTTGATAGATATAAGCAAAAGAGGGCAACAGAATTTTTTAACTAATGAAAGAGAAAATTTTAGGGATAAGGCAAAGAGATGACTCGCAGGATGCCAGGGTGGCAAGATTTTACCTGTAAATGCTGTAGTCATTTTAGAAAGGTTCTCAAAAACTTTGTCTTAATGTGAGTATTTTTTGTTTCTTTTCTCTGTATTCTGGAAATACCTTTATATGTGGTAAGGGTCAGTGAACCTTTCCATTTCAATTTAATAAATTTTTTTTCTTCAGGTTAAAGTTCTGTTGATGGGAATAGAACTCCATGATTTTAGCAATCACAGAATGTTTATGCATTGCTTATTATAACTTCTTAATGAAGACAACTTTGCTATAACCTTGGTCTTTGTTTTCCTCCCAGGTTACTTTCAAGCAAGATAGCTCAGTTGAATGGAAATCTGTTTCTTGTCTGTTTGATCCAATCTGTAACTGGGAGGAGATACACCTTGGAAAAGAGAGAATAAAGACCTAAACCTGAAAAGTACTAGATCAGTTTAAAGGTGACTTCCCATACAAGGCTTGTAGTCTTAGCAAGCTACTGTGGTGGGGTTTTCCCGCACTTAGGAAATATTGAAGGATGAAAATGGAGATTGCATCCTACTAACATAATCAGGGCATTTATGGATAAGAATGCAAGGTCCTCGGCCTTTGAGTAATGATCTTTGACTTATATTATCACCTGATCTATCCTCTAGAGGTAAAAAAAAAAAAATTGTATAATTTACTTGCTCTGTTTTTCTTGAGAAGAGAAATATGGTAAAAATTCCAACAGCTAATGTGCACTAATTATAGCCATGGGGAAAGGCAATGTGTGGTCTAAATTGTGTAAAATTACCTATGTTGTTAATTATAACTATGAGGGGTGTATTTGTGTCCATATTTTATTTGATAATTTTAATTTAGTTCTTGATAATTTTAGTGCCTTTTTAATGAAACAATTTTGTGTGACAGAATAATGTATTCTATGTTCTCCTGAATTTCGCTCATAATTTCAGAACACTTTAAGTTTGTATCTACTTGTAAGAATTATGAAAGAATTTCTTCTTATCATTTTAAAAGTGACTCACTGTCAAGAGTATAATGAGCAATGAATAAGAATCACTATTACCAAATTACTGAAGATAACAAGTACAGGCAAGGATGTAGAGAGAAGGAGAACCCTTGCACACTAGTATAAATTAGTTAAACCATTACAGAAAACAATATGGAAGATTCTCAGATATTTAAAGAGAGAACCATCATAATATCCAGTAGTCTCACTACTGGGTATATTTGCAATGGAAATGAAATCAGCATATCAAGCATCCATATACAGTCCTTTGTTCATTGCAGCACTACTCAAATACCAAGAAAGGGATATAATCTAAGTGTCCATCAATTGATGAATTAATAAAGGAAATATGGTACATATAACTAATGGAATAATATTCAGCTATAAAAAGAATGGAATCTTGTCATTTGCGGTAATATGAATGAAACTGGAGATCATTCTATGAAATAAAGTAAGCTAGGCACAAAAAGAAAAGTAGCATGGGCTCTCACTCATACCAGGAATCTACAAAAAGCAAATCTGATAGAAGTTAATAGTATAATAGTGGTTACTACAGACCAGGAAAATAGGAGCTGGGGAATGGTGGACAAAGTTCGATCAATAGGTACTAAGTTACAAGTGTATTAGAGAATGATCTCTGACAATAATATATTATGCATTTTGAAAAGTTGAAGGAAGGATTTTGAAAGTTTCCTCCATAAAGAAATGATAAATGGTTTTTTAAATGTTATTTTAAAGAGAATAAAACAAAATAAAATAGAACAGAAGAAAGCAGATCCGGACAAAACAATGGAAGCAACACAGGATTTCAAAACAAGAGAACAGGAAATCAACAGTGGCTACCATAACGTCTCTTGTTTTCTTTGAAATAATTGTCCATATCTTCACACACAATGAATTCAAACAAAGCACAACAGTATAAAACCAGTAAAAACAAAAGGATAAAAGTGTTGTAGGTCTTCAAAACCAGAAAATAGGAAAATCAACAATGGCTACAATAATGTCTCTTCAAAATGGCTGTCCACACTTCGACACATATTGAAATCAAATAATACAAAACAGACTAAAATCAATCAAAACAAAAGATAAAAGCATTACTGAACTTCACAGCAAGATGCTAGGAAATCAGCAATGGCTGCCATAATATCTCGTTTTCTTCAAAGTAGCTGTTCATGCCATCACTTGTAATAAAATCAATTCTTGCAAACTCTTTAGGAGAAGTTCTAGGCTTGTAAAAGCCTATACATGTACAGCTATCCTTTCTGTATTAGAGGGAAAAACAAAACAAAATATCACAAACTACAAGAAAAACAAGAAACAAAAGAGACTAATAAATAACAATAACAAAGAACTCCAAACAATAGCAATACAGGCTTACAAAACAAGGTGGTAGGAACATAACTATGGTTGTTAGTTTGCATAGTTATCTTCAAAAGGGTTACTCAGATTACCAGATACAGACTTGCAAAATTCATCTAATCCTATGAATGTTAACTGTTTTATTCCAAGAACTAATAGGTTTAGTAATACAATCCTCTTAACTATCTTAAGTGTATATATACAAATTGGTATCTTTTCTCTTTTCTCTTCCTTCTTTTCTCCTTTTCCCTATCTAATTTATTTTTTCCCCTTTGGGCAATTTGTTAACCTCCAACAATATTTACTGAAGATTTTGTGTCTTATTTACTCTTTCAGTTTCTTACACTAGGGAGACAATATGATATTTACACATGTGAGTCTGATTTATTTCACTTATGAGTATGGTCTCAAGGTGCACCATTTACCTATAAAAGCCTCAATGTGATCCTTCCTTATAGCTATGTAGTACTCCATTGTATAACAGTACCACATCTTTTTTATCCATTCCTTGGTTGATGGGCATTTAGGTTGTTTCCAAGATTTGACTGTTACAAATTGTGCTGCTATAAATATGGGTGCAAATATACCACTGTGGTATGATGTAGAAATGATAAATGTTTGAGGAGATAGGCATGTTTAACCTAATTTAAATGTTATAAAAGTTTAAGTGTATATGATATATTCATGCACTGAAACATTACCTGATACTTCATCACTATGTGTATTTTTATGTTTTTTGCGTGTCAGTTAAATTTTTTTTTTTTAACTATCTAGTGAGGTATGAACACAGGTTTTGGTCCATCATGTATATGGTTGCAAGGGTGGCGATTTTCTTAAGAAGTATTATAATTGTAAGGAGATTGGACTACTCAAAAGGCATGTGTTAATACAATTTTTTTTTTTTTTTTTTTTTGAGGCACCGGGGATTGAACTCACAGCCTCGCACCTGCCAGACAGGCGCTTAAGCTGCTGAGCCAAACTCCCGGCCCTGGTTTTTTGAAGCAGGGTCGCACTGTGCAGCTCAGGCCGGCCTTGCGCTTGCGTTGTAGCCCAGGCCAGCCTCGAACTCACAACGCTCCGCCTACCTCAGCCTCCCGAGTGCTGGGATTGAAGGCGTGCACCACCACGCCTGGCTACAATTTCTTAATGGTTAGGGATATACCTTATTGTGTTACATTATGTAATTGATAGATGGCATCTTTCTTATCCTAGGTCAGTTTAGTTACCAACTCTTATTTATCTCTGCATATCAAGATGAATTTAGTAGTTTCTGGGTTGAAAGAAGACATAGTTAAATATGCCACAAGTTTGTAAAGCTGCCCAAACTCATAGGATCAGTAAAAGGATAGTTATTAAAATATGAAGGAAAATTAGGCTACAATTTCTTTTCTTTTCTTTTTTTTTTTTTTTTTTTTTTTTTTTTTTTTTTTTTTTTTTTTTTTTTTTTTTTTTTTTTTTTTTTTTTTTTTTGTGGCACCGGGGATTGAATTTACAACTTTGTGCCTGCCAGGCAGACACTTTCGCCACTGAACTAAACTCCCAGCCCTATTATTTCTGAGGCACCATCACACTATGTAGCTCAAGTCGGCCTTGCACTCACATTGTAGCCCAAGCTGGTCTCGAACTCACAACGCTCCTCTCTGCCTCCTGAGTCCTGGGATTAAAGGCGTATGCCACCATGCCAGGCTTAAACTACAAATTGTTTATGGCCATGTGTGATGTATTTTATTCCAAAGTTCCAGGTGAACTTAAGGTTCAGCTCATTAAACTTCATGAGTTTAATGAAACCTGAAAGAAACTCTGTGGGTCAGCAAGAGTCAATGTGAAGTAAAACTAGGAACGAGGATTTCAGAAGTGAGATGAGAATTTGGAAAGAGAATATCTTTGGCCTATTTGTAGACTACATAATTGGAATTTACTCTGTAGAAAAGAAACCGAAAGAAATTATTCAAAACCAATCACAAAGAAATTAGATCATTTTTTACCTGAATGGAACCATACATAAGGCTGATCTTGGTTATTCAGTGATTTATTTAACATTTCTTAAATCATGCATTTTGAGAGAGCAGGATTGATTTTAGAACTTGAAATGAAGAAATGTAGAGAACATTGCTAACTGACAAGAGTGAATAAACTGGAAACTGCATTACTGTCAAGCAAAACTAGTGTGTATATATATTAATTCTTATGAAAATCACAATCTTAACCCAATTTAATTTGGATTCTACTAAGGTTCCACGTTCTTTAATCCTCAAAATGTAATAAGTCCTGAGATGGCACAAAGAGGATATTAAAATGAGACTTTCTCTTATGACATCTCGAATGCAAATGTTATGTCTTCTGTTTACAGATAGAGTTGTTCATCGCCTAACCCATTGATTGAGGAATTATACAAGCAAATATCTAATGATATCCTCTTAGAGTCCAAATAAACAGAAGGTCCATTTTCCCTTGAAGCTGGAACTTATGTTCTGATAAATATTTTACCATGTGTCACATATTGGATCCTCTGGGGAGGATACTGACAAGGAAGGACTCAGCCTCATAGAAGGAAGAGGAAAGAAGAGGGATGTTGTTTAGTTGAACTGGTATGATGACCTAATGACAGTGTCAACTAATGACCAACCCCATGAAGAAACTCTGGAAGTAAAACCAGCTTTTAAAGTTGTCCTGTTTGATGCTTCAGTGAGTGTGCATTTTGAAAGTACTTCCTAAGCCATTTGATATGGGTTGGTCCCATCAGGGGTTGACGCTGGGCAAGCAGTTGTTCTGAAGCTGAAGCCATCTCCAGAAGGTGTCTCGCTGAAGCTTTCCTGACAACAGCAGCACTGGCAGTGGAGACAAGAAGTCTTTTCTGAGTGAGGATTTGAGCAATAAGTAATGTCCCCAAAAGAAGATCTGAACAAGACATAACATGACCATCACAATTTCACTTTCTCTGTGCATCTAATGCCATGTTGGATAGGGAAAAAAAGTGCATGTAAGGATGGGTATCCTTTTGCATAGAATAGTTCACTAAATAAAAGTTGTAATTTGTATGGAAATCTTAGATTCAGTGTTAGCTCCTACATAAATTTTCTTCTTTATAAAAGAAAGCTTTCACTTAGCATAATGTCCTCCAGTTCCATCTATTTTTTTGGCTACAAATGACAGGATTTCATTCTTTTTTATGTCTGATAATATTCCATTGAGTGCATGATGTAGGCCTGTGTTGAAATATCACATTGAACCTCATTAATATGTACTATTTATGCATGTTAATAAAAAATAAAATGAAGGCTTTCTCGTCATTTTCCCCAGGTAGCCGTAGAAAAATACCTTGATTGTAGAATACATGAGTTCATAGTTATGAACTTGTTTTTTTAAATTCTGAGAGCTGTCAGTTGAGAAAACTTCCAATCAAGAGAACCTCAGGGAAGCTTTAAATGTGAATGCACAGCAGTATGTTAAACTTCCCGGCTCTATATCTATTTAAAATCTATCTATCTCACTACTGGGTATATACCCAATTGAAATGAAATCAGTATGTGAAAAAGATATCTGTTCTCCTGTGTTCACAGTAGCACTATTCACAATAACTAAAATATGGAGTCAACCTAAGTGTCCATCAACAGATGAAAGGACAATGAAAATGGGAGATGTATACACAATAGTATATTAATCCACCTTTACAAAGAATGAAGTCTTGTCATTTGCAGCAATGTAGTAAATTAAATTTGTCAGGTACAGGCAGATCAATGCCACATGATCTCACCTATGTGAAATATAAAAATTTAATCTCATCCTAGTAGACAGTAGAGTGGTGATTGCCAGAGGTTGGGGTAGTTCCAAACAAGGAAAAGTGGGGAGACACTGTTCAAAGATTATATGATTATGGTTAGATATTTCAAGATATCTATTATACAGAAAGTGACTATAATTGATGACCATATATTATATTCTTGCAAATGAAGACATTGTACATTGTGCTTTCTAGCCACACAAATAATAACATTGTAAGATAATGTATATGTTACTCAGCTACACTTAACTGCTCCACATTGTATATGTACAACAAAATATGTTGTATGAAATAAAATGCACAAAGCTAGTTGTCAATTTAAAATAAATAACTCTGAAGCAAGCTATTTAAAACACTATCAAAATAGCTTACCAAAAAGCAAGCAGAAAATCTACTTAAGATTATAGTAATTTCAAGGAAAGTAGCTTCAAAACCAAAATTTGGAAAAAAAATGTTTTTAATACTTTATAACCATATCCAATCTGGTGAAAGCTTTACCCCAAATAATAGTCCAGTTTAAATAGATTTTTCTGAATATTCTATGGATGCATCTGAGGATCACAGTTGGAGAACAGAAGAGAATCCATTGTCTGTCAGACTAGCGGTACACACAATATTTATCAAAGTGTAGTATATCCTTTAGGTAAAAAATATTTCTTTAATGGCCTTTCCTGGGTTCCTTTACAAAGATCTGCACTCCTTGGGCAGCACAGTAATATCAGGTTGCCTAATCTAAGAATCAACATCTGGGAAAGAACTCCAAGTTGATTTCATCCAGGACAAGCCACTTTCTTCTTTATTAATTCCTTATTTAGCTTAACTATAAATATTATTAAACATTTGCTTATGAGCTGCCAGGGCACCATGCTGTTCGGCAGATGAGGCTGGTGTGTTTTAATTTTATGCACTTTGAATGTGCTTAGTTTAGTTTCCCCCCTGCACTTCACATTTTCCTAAATTCCAGTTATTGGAAAGATTTTCTCCTTGCAATTCAAGGCACAGATTTTCGTGATTTTTTTCTGGTAGTGGGGTTGGGTTGGGGACATGTGTGTGAGTAGGAGGATTATGGGGGTGGATTGGGTTATGACACATTTTCATTTGCAGCTGCTACAACTCCCTAGCCTTAATCCAGCCCAGATCTCCATGGAAACTTAATACCATTCCAGTGACCCTACAATTCTACCCGAGCCTCAAATAACCAAATCAGGTAAGTCATTTGTCATCTGAGCCATAAATATTTACATCCACCAGTGACAAATGGATAAAGAGTGTGGAGTGACTGTGTAATTTCAGCTGCTCTACTCAAGCCTGTCAATAGTTCCCCTTATCTCTTGAAAGCCCCAATGACTGATTTCTGCTAGTTGAATAAGAATGTACTCTCCAGCTTGTTAGCCTACTCTAATTGTTTATTATGCCCACACTAGTCGCCAAGTAAGTTTTTATTTTCTATTTAAATTTAGGATCTTTTGCGAACATACTGGTCAGGGATCACAAACATTTAGCTTTCTCCAAACTTTTCTTCCTTCCATTCTGTCTTCTGTCCCTCACAAGTGCAAAAGATCACCAATTTTTTGCTTCAGTTGACTGAACTAATAGCAACAAATAACTCAATATTCCTCCCACCTCACCCTGCTGAATCCTGCATAAAAGTGAGTTGGAGGTTAAGACTTCCTAATGTGTTTGAGTATAGCTTACACATAATGCTGAGTATTTTTATGCATAGTAAAATGACTGTGCCATGAGATGTTGTAATGTAAACACATTTTCAAGCATGTGCGTTGGAAAATCTTCCCAGTATTATCTGGACTGAAAATAAGCATACAAAGCAGACTTTTTTTAATTCTTCTATCAAGATTTGGTCAAGGAAGAAAAATGGAGAATCAGTAAAATTATGCTGTTGGTCTTTCATCCACTAAATTATTATGCAGTGCTTGTATTTTCCTATATTTACAGATAAAGGACTGTTAGGGTTAGCTGTTAGAGTGATAAAAATACATTCAATGGAAATATGAAAACTACAGAATTCAGCTTTAAAGGAACTGTAAGGTTGTGTTGTCTTACAGTGACTAATTGCACATATTGTCCTCTTTGATCAGAAGGGATGCAGATTTCTCTAACATGCTGTAGTGGTTGGATAGTTAAAATTCAGTGGCTAAGTGATTGTTAGAGTTATCAACCTCTGTAGGTTTTTTTCCTATAGGGAAAATTTGGTTTAGTAAGGATTTAAAGTGGACCTCAAAATAACTGAATTAGCAACTTGCAGGAATTTGATTCATACTTGTAAAAAAAGACTCAACCGACTTAACCACCTAGAAGTTTCCTAACACTAGAGGCTCAGTTAAGTACTGTATTTGCTTCTCTTACACCCACACCATCCTGTGTAAATTGCTTTTACATTACCGCACTTGAATTTGAGTTCTTTGATGTGGGAACCTATTGGTTTGCTTCAAAATCTTTAAAATTCAGCACAGTGTATTGCAAACAATATAAGCTGAGAAAATATTAGTTGAATGGACAAATGATACGGGAAGGTGAAAAAACCAAAACAAAAGAAAGGCTATTAAAACAGGGGGTGTCACACCTTTTAAAATTAGAATAGTTTACTCTCAAGAATTTCAAACTTTCTTGTCTTCATTATAGCTCTGTGTGTGTGTGTGTGTGTGTGTATGTATACTTGGTAGCAGCTGATTAGGCTAACACGGGTTTTGATGAAGTGGTGACTTATAAAAGATTAAGCTATAATGAAATGCAGAGACAGAGCTGACTTAGAAGGATTTCTTTTTGTAAATTTAAACATTATTGGGAATTCGTGTGCCCAAAGTTACAGCCATGTGCACAGATAATTTTCTGCTATCCCAGCCCAGAGGCATAACTCACCTCTGCCACACAACTATACGATCACCTCCTGCTTTGCGTTGTACTTTCCAAGTACAGAGCAATATCAGTCAATTCTAATTCTTCAAAGTTCTTCCCTTCCCCTGTGGCTAAATACCCTCAGTGCTCTGAAATTATTTCATATTCTTCTCTGTCCAGCAAAATTCCCATTTTCAGAATTAGTTGTTTTCTGCTCAATGTTCATGTGATTAATAAAGTGGTTGTTACAGTGACTGTAGACTGATCTTTCCAAGCTATTTGCTTTTAAAAAGAGAAGTGTGCCAATCCAAACTAATTAATAATTGCTCAAATATTTTCATTAGAATGGGAGTTTTGATTAGAAGGACTTCTGGTGGCTTTTGTCTATTCATTTCTCTCCTGACTGTATGCTAGATTCCATAATTATTTCAGAATTTCACCATGGTACAGTGGGCAAGTTGGTACTATTCAATCGTATAGGGTTATACTCTGTATTCTCCATTGTTCTTTGGCACATGCCTCTTCACTTCAAAATTCTTAGTAAAAGAAGAATTATAGTTAAGTAAATACAACAAGGCTTATTATTCAAAATCATTATTCAAAATTAAAGTCAAAATGAATGAGTGTTCAGTGTCAGAAACAACATTCTTGGAGGTAGACAATTTAAGATTAAAACATATGACTTTGAAATAGTCTTTTAACCCCCTACCATTTTCTTACTGTAAAATGGGAATTGTTATGGTTTATGTCTAGATGTCCCCTCAAAGCCTCATGAGGTCATAGGGCTTTTTCAGAGGTGGCTGAAT